>CM028366.1:50105037-50371672 GCA_016624345.1 Platycodon grandiflorus
CGGCACCAAAAGATTCATCCGTGGACCGAGAGTCTCGGTTTGAAGCTTGGGTTTGATAGATCTCACGGGCTTTGCAAGAGAGGTATCCTTTCAACCTCGATCTAGCGAGATTTGCGGTTTTTTCTGAGACTCGAGGGTGAGAGTGGAGGAATGTTTGGCCTTTTTGGAAGGAGGCTCGTGGTTCATAGGATCATGATCAAGTTTGCCGAGATCAAAGTTCTCGTGAAGTTCACCCTATAGGTTTAGGCTCAGTGGCCGCCAACATGTGACCTTCGTTTACCCTTGCTGGCTTCGGGTGAGGTGCCACTAGTAGAAGAAGCGGCAAGCAGAAAGCAACAACGATTGTTCGTTTGGCCATATCATCCCGTAGCGGGTGACGTTGTTGGGATCAGTGAAGACGTAGGTGTTAGACACCTTGATGAGGTCGCCAGTGATAACCTTTTCATCGATCTCTTCAAATTCGCGAAGAATGACATTGATGACCCTTACGAAAGGTCGTCGCATGGAGGGGTTGGATTGGACGTCGCAACACCTTTGGAGAGCATAGAGAAAATGATTTGCCCAGCAGCCGCTTTCTGAGAATCACGCCTTGGTCCACAGGTTGTCGAGATGTAAAGATGTCTCTTGCCCCATTCTTGAAGAGAATGCTCTTATCGATCGATGACCGATGTGATAAGCGTTTCGGGGAAGAGATTCTGACATCTCGTAAAACCTTTCAGTTGAGCGATCCGCATCATTTCCCAAGCAAGTGCCGATTCAAGATCGGTCAAGTCCAGTTTGCCTTCAATAGGCGCCAAGGATTGCCCCAATATCCTTATAGGTCAATTTGATGTAAGGCCTGATGTAGCCCTTGATGTAGCTTAGGTTGACCGTTCATCGGGCATTAGCTGGAGGAGGAGGCAGATCATCCTTGTGTAAAATTCCTCGCCTAAAGCATTGTCAGTAGTGGGTATTTGAGTTGGAACAAGGAAGAAGCCCACATTCTGTCAAATCCTGCTGTGGCATCGCCGCAGATGTATTATGATGGAATCTCGATCGATTGTCATCCCAGGGTGATAATTTGACCCGGGGAGAATTCTAGTGGAAGATTTGTGACTGTTTAGCCCTAGATGGCTTAGCAGATGCAGAGGATGACGTTGTGTCGGTAGCCTTGGAAGATTTAGTCCTTGCCTATACGCTTGGTGGATATGAGAACAAGCACATAGATATAGGAAGGTATGTTTAAAACATCCGATACAAGTAATCAGCCGATATTAACACAAACAGTAATCGTTCGATTAAAACCCAAAACATACGCATTTTAGAAAAGACGCAAGAACAGTTCATGAACCGGGTTTCAAAATATCTACCGATTTTGTTCACTTTTAAGTAAACATGATAGCATAGCTCAAGACATAATATCACAAAAATCTGAAGTCACAATTTTATGCTACATAAACAAGATTCAAACACTCATTTCAAGATTTTGCAGCTTCATCAATGATGCATGGTTCAATAACACAAATTAGGTTAATGCAAACCATAAAACTTGATTTAAATGAATTAGAAGGTGTAGAAATCATTACCATTGATGATTTTCGCCGAGAACAAGAGAAATTTGAAGATTTGAGAGGATTTGGGAAGATTGCGCATTGGAAGTCGAGAGGTTTTTGAAAACTAGCAAATGGCGGTTTTTGAAAAATGTGAAGAAATACTCGTATCATTCGCCTTTTGTACTTCGACAAGTTAATAAATGGTATTTGATAATTTTGAAGTCCGCATTTATGACCGACGAATGATCACTGACGACGCGCTTAGGTCTCCGCTTTATTTTCTATAAAGACCGCCGACTGGAAATGTAAGGACTTACTCGCATTGTCCAATTTCTCGGCAGAGTTTCATTAGCGCATCATTTAGACAATTTTGTAAAATGATTTAAAGAGTTAGTAGAAAGGTTAAGGATTGAGGTCAAGCATACCAAGCTCTCCTCTTAAATATGCAAACCTGGTTGAATCAAGTGGTTTTGTGAAGATGTCTCGCTACCCGATTCTCTCGTAGGCACATATTGCATGCCGATGTTACCTTTTTCAACATGGTCTTTAAGAAAGTGATATCTCACATCAATGTGCTTTGTCTTGGAGTGCATGACAGGATTTTGAGATACTGAGATTGCTGATGTGTTGTCACACATTATAGGACAATTAGCAGTCTTAATCTCATAGTCAACAAGTTGCTGTTTGATCCACAGCAATTGTGCAGCCAGGAGCAAAGCAGCCTACCAGCGCCTATGTATTCTGTCATTGTTGAAGTTGAAACAGAGGTTTGCTTTTGCCGGCCCATGAGACAAGTCTATTTCCTAAGAATTGACATGTCCCACTTGTGCTTTTCCTGTCAACTTTACATGCAAAGAAAATCAGCATCGAATAGCCTATAAGATTAAAAGATGAATCTCTAGGATACCGATTCCCAAATTGGAAGTATCTATCAATATCTCGATGATTCTTTTGACTGCTTGTAGGTGAGACTCCTTTGGATCAGCTTGAAATCTAGCACAAACACAAACAAGAAACATGATATCGTGCCTACTAGCGCTAAGTGTGAACCAATCATGCCTCTATAAAGAGTCATGTCCACTTTCTTGCCCTTCTCATCTTTGTCAAGATGGCAATTAGTAGCCATAGGAGTGCTGAAGCTGTTTGCATTCTCAAGACCAAATTTCTTGATAACATCCTTTGCATATTTGGCTTGACTGATGAAGATACCATTTGAACTTTGTTGAATTTGAAGACCAAGGAAAAAGTTGAGCTCTCCCATCATGCTCATCTCAAATTTACTCTGCATAAGCTTTTCAAACCTTTTGCAAAGATTTTCATTAGTAGAACCAAAGATAATATCATCAACATAAATTTGAACAAGTAAGGAATGACCTTTATGTTTCATAATGAAAAGAGTAGTGTCAATTTGACCTCTTACAAAGCCTTGAGATATCAAGAACTTTGAAAGGGTCTCATACAGTGCTCTGGAGCTTGTTTGAGTCCATAAAGGGCTTTCCTCGCCTTGTAGACATCTTCTCTTCTTGAGCAATCAATGAATCCAGGAGGTTGCTCTACATAGACTTCTTCTTGAAGTTCTCCATTCAAAAGCACTCTTTACATCCATTTGATAAACTTTGAAGTCTTTGTAAGAGGCATAGGCCAAGAATAACTCGATAGCCTCTAATCTTGCAACAGAGCAAATGTCTCATCATAGTCAATGCCCTCCTCCTGTCTATATCCTTGGGCTACCGCCTTGCCTTTCTTTAATATTGCCGTTTCATCCATTTTGTTTCGAAAACCCACTTTGTGCCAATAACCGTTGTCCTTTAGGCCTAGGGACCAAGGACTGACTTGGCATCTGTCAAATTGGTTTAGCTCTTCTTGCATAGCTTCCACCAGCCTTGGATCTTCCGAGCTTCATCAATCTTTTGGGTTCAATGTTAGATACAAATGCAGAGAATACATGCATTCATTCCTGAAGCTTGTCTAGTTTGAACGCCAAAGATTAAGATCTCCAATGATTTGAGTGATAGGATGATCTTTTACTTCCCTAACTTCGCAGTTGAACTTGTCCTATTGCATCGGCAGAGTTGGATTCTTGAGAAGTAGAAGTGATCAAGCTTGGTTTTCTAAAGGGTAGGTTAATTCCAAGGTAGGTTGTATGACTTCTGGTGTGGAAGGCAAAGTGGATTCAGGGTTTTCAGAGTGTTCATTTGTTGGTTCATTTGAGGATTCTAACAAGTTGACTCTTGGAAGATCTTGTGAAGAAGGAGGATCAGCAGATCCGGGACTTGGCTGTTCTGTACCTGTCTCATATTCATCAGAATCATTAGTAACCTTAGGAGCCAAATGTGGCCCAATGAAATCAAATTCATCAAAAGAAACATGTACAGATTCAACAACTTTTAGTGAAGTTTTATTGTAAACTCGTATGCTTTTGAAAACTTGGCATATCCCGAAAAATTCCTTCATCACTTTTGGATTCAAATTTACCTCTATGTTCTCTACCATTGTAAAGAACATAGCATTTACAACCAAATATTTTAAAGAATCCAATGTTGAGCTCGCTCTCCATATTTCATATGGAGTTTTGTTATGAAATTTGTTTATGATAGACCTGTTTGTGTGAAGGCAAGTTCACACTTTCCGCCGTAAATACATAGCTTTGGCTTCAAGAATCATTGTCTTTCCGCTTCAATGAGAGTTCGTTCTTCCTTTCAAGAACTCCATTTTGTTGAGGTGTGCCAACCGCAGAGAAATTGTGACCAATTCCATGGTCATCACAATATTTGGCAACACCATTGTTCTTGAACTCGCTCCATTGTCCGATCCGACATCGAGATATCATCCACCTTCGAGTCCTGTAGTCTCAAGAGTTCGAATGATGTCATATGCTTCATCTTTGGAGGACATCATCTCTACCCAAGTAAATCTTGAGTAATCATCAACTACCACAAGAGTATACTTGCTGCCACCAAGACTTGTAGTAGTTACAGGTCCAAACAAATCCATGTGCAAGAGCCAGAGGTCCGTTGTTGATAGGCAAGGCTTGCTTTTGAAAGAAGATTTGTGTAGTTTGCCTAGTTGACATGCTCTGAGATCGGTGATTCAATGATATTTTAGGCAAACCAACAACTAGATTGTCCTTTGATAGCTTCTCCAGGTATTTGAAATTGAGATGACTAAGCCTTTTATGCCACAACCACTGTTGTCGCTGATGACCTAGCAACCAAGCATAGATTTGATTTTCTTCCAACAAGATTTAGGTCAACAAAGATAGACATTCCCTTTTCTGAACCCTGTCAGGATAGTTGAACATGTCTCATTGTCCTTTATGAGACATTGACTTGAGGAAAACTGACAGGTTAGACCTTTATCACAGAATTGTGATATGCTCAGCAGATTGTGCTTTAAACCTTCAACTAGAGAGACTTTGTTGATAGAGAGATTGCCTCTGATTATACTTCCATAACCAATGGTCTTCCCTTTTGAGTTGTCTCCAAATATGACTGAGGGACCCTTTGCTTCAACAATACTTGAGAGAAGATTTGGATCACCAGTCATATGCTTTGAGCATCCACTGTCTAGATACCATAGATCTTTCTCTTCTTCATTGACAGCCATAAAGCATTCTCGAAATATAGACATTTAAGAATATGGTCCCCTTTTATTTTTGGGTCCTCAAGGTTAGCAACCTTTTGGGATCCACACCTGTTTAACCTTTGGAGGAGTAAATCCTCTAGATTTAGGTGTGAATCTCAGAAGGCATTCATGAATCTCATGACCATGGCATTTGCAGAAAGAGCATTTGTGAAATCCTTCAACATGAGTAATGATTTCTTTTTGAGGCTTCTTATTATCAGCAGCTCTTGGAATGACCTTTCTGGCTGATAATGGCCTATAGGACTTAGGCCGATAATGCCTTTTCTTGTTGATGTTAGGTTTACCATAGGTAGACCTCTTATCAAAAGATTTTGTATTTACAGCACATGTCCTTAAGCTTTTTATCGGCAGAATTCACTTCTTTACCCTTTATAGGCAAGTGTTGGGATCAGCAGCCTTGCCTTTGACAAATTTAATAGGTTTGAGCCGAGAATTCTAGACTTGCTATTAGTCATCCCCGTTTTCTTAGGGTGACTAATGGCGTGTTTTAGTTGCTCGACTCACTATTAGCAGAGTCATTGCCGCATTGCTTTCTTTTGGACTTGTCTTTGTGTTCTTGGGATAAACAAAAGGAACTTTGTTAAAGCCAAGTCCTTGCCTTTGGGAGATCACGGTCATAAGAAACTTCTACTGACCAATTCTTCAGAATCACTTCGATGTCTCATCATTTTGGAAACCGAAGAACTACCTACTTTGAACTCACTTTGGAAACCAATACCGCTTTGTCATCTAAAGTTTTCTGGTTTGAGAGAATGGTATCAAAGTTTCCTTTAGAGTTATTCCAAGTATTGACAACCTTTTGAAGGTCATCTTTCTCAGAATTTATCTTCTTGATGTGTTCAAGTAGGAAGTCCACTTTTTCAGTCAAAGCTTTGTTCTCTTTTTGCAATTTGATACTTTCAGCTTGCTGTCTATCAAGATCTTTGATCTTAGACATCAAGGTTGATTTCTCAGAGACAACTAGTTCATGCTTCTTGGCTAATTTCACATAGGCAGCTTTGAATTTTGAAAATTCTTCCAAAGATGTCTTTGTTTGCTTTGATGAGCTCTCCTTTGAAGGTTCATTAAGCTCATCATCATCATCACTGTCATCTTGTTGAAATGGTAGTGACCTCACCGAATCATGTGGTGACTCCCGGCCATAAGGCATATGTTGGCTTCTTCGGCAAAGTCACAAGAGTCATCCTCATCGGTGTCGTGTCACACCATGTGGCAGATTGCTTTCATCAATGTCTTCACCACCATCCCTTTTGTTTTTGAAATTTAGTTTCGGGACGTTTCTTATAAAATTCATATTTTGGCTTTAGACATTTAGAGGCAAAATGTCTGTTTTCTACGCTTAAAACAAACTAGCTCATTATCCTTTTGATGGTCCGTGATTTATAAGGAGCAACTTTTTAGCAAGTTGTTTTATAAGGAACGGCGCTTGTGAGAAGACTGCCTATGTGATGATGATTTATTAAACCTTTTGAAACGTTGATATTTCTTTACAAACATAGCAAAGGCTTCGTCGAAAGAATATCATCATCTTCACGGATGTAGAAGGTGTTTCATCGGGTTTGAACAGAAGGTTCAAGAGACATGGTGTAAGGACAAGTTTTAAAACTCTTTTCCATTTCTTGAGCTTGTTGGATCTCAAGCTCATAAACCGAAAGACTAGCATAAAGGTTTCTAAGAGTCAATTTGTTTAAATCTTTTGACTCTTTCATGGCGTGATTTTAACATGCCATAAACGCGCTAGTGCATTTAGAAATCTCATGTTTATTTCTTTCTTTTCATACTTCTTTCCTAAGGAATAGCAAGAGTTGACTACCTCATAGAATCTGTCATAGGCACTTCGCAGAGACTCTTTGGGATCCTTTTTGAAGGAGTCAAACTTCTGGATGCAGGTATATAATTTGTTGTTCTTGGTCTCACCATCACCTTCAAGATATTCAAGGATGGCTTCCCACATTTCCTTTGCTGTGTCCAGGTTGATAATCTGCTGATAAGTGCTTATATCAACACAGCTGGTAATGATGTTGATGGCCTTTCCATCCAGAGCATCATTCTTTCTGTCTTCATCATCCCACTCTTCTTCTGGCTTTGGTACTTCAGGTTCAGCAGTTGGATCTACCGAGGCCAGTGTATTGGGCTTCATTGGAATTCTGGGTCCATCTGTGACACATTTCCACAAACGTTTATCAATTGAATTCATATGTCTTTTGACTTTATCTTTCCAGATGTCAAAGTGAACTTCATCCAAGACAGGACAATGGTTCACGTTTGAAGTTTCCAACATTTGGTGAGCAGCCATGATCTTTAATCTCTCAAGAGGTTAATCTCGGAAAAACAAGTTTTCAAAGAGTTAAGCTCTGATACCAATTGTTAGGTCCAAGGTTGCTCTATATAGGCTAGAAGGGGGGGTTGAATAGCCTATATCCAATTTTTGAAAATGATTCAAAAATATTACTTCACTAGGGTTTTAAAAAATTTTGCAGGCGGAAGTCTTGTGAAGCACAGGACAAGTTGAGAATGGCTGATCTTCACGGACAAGATCACGGTTCTTACCTTGAAAATCTGAAATTTAAAGCAACACAATCAATTCACAATCACACACAAATAGACAGAATATTTAATATGGTTCACACTTATAAATAAGTGCTACGTCCACAACCAAAGTGGTCAACTTTGGATTTGAAAATCGTGTACTAAGTTTTTCCACTAGATATTTTACAAACTAAATCTCTAATGGATAGTGTACAAAAATTGTGTTGACCAAGTGTTTGTGTGGGAGAATTGATATCAATAAGATACAATTCTCGTGAGCTATGAAAAGCTAGGTGTTGCAATCAATGAAGAGCTTTTAATGGACTAGACGTCAAAGTATGAAGCTCTTCAATGAATGTATACAAATAGGACGTTTAAGCCTTTAAGATCTTGAAGACTATGGAGATTCAGTAGTTGGAGTAGTTGAAGAGTTGAAGATGCTTTTAATGCAGCAATGAAGTCTCCTTTATATGCGGGAGGAAGCTTGGAGCCGTTGGTGATCTTCAAATTTGAATTTAAGAGCAATTAATGCTCTAATTGGTTGTTGACTCGATAGGTCGTCTGCGGCTTGCGATCCGTCTCCGACTTTTTGCTAAAAATAGGCGGTGCGCTTGCGAGGAATGTCCTTTTCGAGTGTATGCCAAGAATGGAAACCTTCATTAAATGATAATTGCGGGTTAACGTTGTATTGCAATTAATGAGGTCTTTAAGATAGGACATGTCTTCGGCAGATGACTATCGGACGTTCTTGGGGTTCTTCAACATAGCCGATGAAGCTTGGCCGATCGAGCTTGTCCGATATCCAAGGAAGAACTGGTTCAAATTTTGCCTATTTGTGCGAGGACGTCCGATGTCCTATAGGCTATATTCTTCAAGACTTATACAATTAGCAACCCTAAGCTATTCAAGCTATGCCTAAGTACAAGTTGCCACACTAGAACACGCAGGCCCATTAGTCACCTTGTCTTAGACTTAGGTTATGGATTCAAGCAAATCTAGGCTAAAATACAACACCTCTTCTTTTATGTTCCTCAATGTCCCCTTATCGCGTAGGCGCGATCCACCACACTACGGTAATCGGCAAGTGTAGAGATAGTAGCCGCTTCCGCACTCGGCCTTCAATCCCTTTACAAACTTCTTCACTTCATTAGGAACCAAGTAACTACGATACGAGCCAATTCTGAACTTGCCCGAATCGAGCCACCGACATACTACCTTGCTCTAAATCATAGAACTCTCGCTCTCTCTTCGCGAACCGCTCGGAACATACTGTGCTTTGAACTCTCTTAAAAAGTTAGGCCAGCCGTGGTACTCTTTATAATTCCGACTTCCTTGTAACACTTGCCACCAATGTTCCGCTGCTCCTCAAGTTTGAACACCGCTAAGGTCAATTTCTCATCATCACTACAACCCAAAGCCGCAAAGATCTTGATTATGTGCTCAATCCATAATTCAGCCTTAGTAGCATCTGGTTCTCAGAGAAAAGTATGTGGTTTCATTTTTAAAATTTCTCAAGCATACGGGTATGGTTCATCTGTCTCATCTCGTGTTGCGGTATTTCAACTTCTGGTTATGGAGCTTCTACTTCGGGTAGTTGTTGCTCCCCATTCATACGCTCGTCATCCGGTTCATCAATTCCATTATCCTTCCCATCATAACTATCATGTTTTCATTCGATTTTCCGGTTCGGTTCGGGAGGGACATTAGGCGATCGATTCACATCCTCATCTCTACCGTCATTCCCCGGCACTTGTACCAACCCGACTCGTACTCGCTCCGAGCCTAGTTCACACCATTATTAACCTACACACAACACTCGACGTTAAGATCTTAACAATAACACCATACCCACTAGGCCATGGAACCTATCTGGCGAATAGCTAACACAAGCTCGATACCAAGCGTGTCGCCCGACCCGGATCTCTATACGAATTCCCAAGGTCGAGTAGCCAAAACAACCCAATAAGAAAAGCACGTGGCGTAACCACCCATACTTACGACAAAACACAATTGATAACCTGATTAACACAAGTATGAACAATCTTCGGTGATAACAAAGCCGGAAAACAACTAGTAACCACCACGAGTTTCCAACTCGGAAAGACAACTACTATTACAACATTGGCCACAACATGCCGAATAAACTAAAACCACGAGCTACAACATGCTCGGAGAGAAACTCAACTTACTACGAAGTTAAATATACAAGCATGACATACATACGTCGACTACCAAAAGAATATGTGGTTTACAACACAACAAATACTACCCAAGTAAAGTTTACATAACTTTACATAATCGTCGTCCTTACCAAAAGAAATACGTTAAACAACAACAAGCTCCTAGAGCTACTAGACCAAAATACAATCTTCGAGCTAAACGGAGTCTCACGACCTCACGGAACCGCTACGCCGGCTCGGATCTAAGGAAAACAAATAAACACATAACGGTGAGTCATAATGATACGATAAGTTACTAATGCAACTACATGGCATGGCATGATGCTCAGGCAATAAACAAAACATGACATTAACATCTGTATACCACGACAAAACATATATCATCATACTTGATATACAATTCATTCGACTCACATAGCACCTTGATTAACGCATAAGTGCTTGTAAACAAATCACGTTATAAAGGATATCAATTCTCTTTCTCCAATTCTGTGTTGTTCCTGTAATATACAAATAATCAACTATGCCTCGACACCCATATGTGTAGTATCAACGTCACCGGAATCACTCTTCGGCTATTGACTTCCCCGAAATCACTCATCGGGTTTTGACCTCCCGGAATCACTCATCGGGTTCCCGGAATTACTCTTCGGGTTACTTAGCTAACCAAAGTCGTGCGTATTGCTACAACAGTGGGGCTACTTCCCACCTGTGGCCAACAGGTGAGGGTGTGAACTCCGGTGCGGCGACTTATAGAAATCACGAAACAAATTCGCAAAGACTATAGGTCGTCCCACCTTAACATAAACAACAACGACGCCAGCTGGACTTACACAACACACGAGTAGGTAATCTTACTCAACTTATGCAAATAACCGTCAAGTTCAAAAGTAGTGAACTTGACAAACATCATGTGGATTATATTTTTCTACAACATATAATCATCAAACATATTGTTCAAAGTCACAAAAACACAGCTTTAGAGCTACATTACAAGTCTCTAACGTACCAGTTTCAAATACATGGAGGACCAAATTCCTTACTAATTGAACTCTAATTTTTGTAGTACTTTAACTAGTGATTCGGAGAATTATAATCTTCCCAAAAATCCACTTTTGGTGTCAATTCATTAAGTTCATAAAATTTGGTATAATTGCTATATGCAATTTTCACCATTTAAGGTCTCTAACATGTTCACTAGTTCAATCCTTTGGTGATTATCAATCTCTACACAATTTAAACCAACTAAACCATGTCTATCACATAATAACATGTAATTTTCATCAACATAACATTTCCACATGAATTCAACAACAATTCAAGTCATGCATGTTTACAAACATTCATATATGTAACAAATTCTAACATACATAGGGGGTTTAGTAACTTACCTCCAAAGTAGAAAATTAAACCAACAAATTTATAATCAAAGCTTGGTTATGGAGTCTCCTAGTCTCAAGCAATACTTTGGTGGTCTTGCATGGATGATCCAATGGTTGGATGGAAGGTTGTGGTCTACACACACTAATCTCACTTTATATCTCCCACACAAACTCTCTAGGGTTTCAAGGAAGAACTATGGAAGAAAAATGAAGTGTTTTGAGTCTCAAGTGACTTAAATGTGGTCAGAAGGTCAAACCAAGGTACAACACTTTCAGCCAAGGGTCCAAGGGTCAAAAGCCAAAAATTACAATTAAATAATGTGTTGTCCGTACAACTTGGCACGGTCGTGCCACAAATAGGCGCACGGTCGTGCCAACGTTAAAGTCTAGTTCTGGACTTTCTGTCCAGCCTCGCACGGTCGTGCCCTATAAGGCGCACGGTCGTGCCAAGTTTAAAAATTCAAACCCAACATTCTGTTCACTCTCGAACGGCCATGCCATATAAGGCGCACGGTCGTGCGAAGCCTTCCAGTTTAGTGGAGTGTTAATATACTCTATTTCTAAAGCAATCAACACAAGTGTATAAGATCAAATACTCAACATGCTATACAATCAAACTCCTATCACTAACATGTCATTTCTACTCATGCTAACAAACATACATTCACACAATTAACACATTAGGAGAGCTAGGGTATTACAATATTTCTACCCAACATACTAAGTTTAATTAACTTAGTTGAACCCACGATCTCACAATACATGAAATAATAGAAAATGACAACGTAAATACAACTTGCTAAACTCCAAGCTTCAAGTCTCACGTCATTGGAACTTATAACCTGCAAACTGAGGAAGTTGTTGGGTGAGTCTAAAAGACTCTGTAAACCACTATAATGTATTGAGTGCTACAAGAATGAATGCAACAGTAAACCAAGACTCTATATGTACTAAACTTGGTAACAATTCTAGCTTAACCATTAATCGACAAGTAATAACATGTGACTATATGTCATGGCATTATGCACAACAATATAACAGGAAAATAAACATGTAGGAGCACATAAGGTCAACCAACCCCATACCAACGAAAGGCTCAACAATCGCCAACCGTCCCATACCGGGAAACCATGACCAACATTCGCTTGTATAGGAAGCACACAAGTATAATGTAAACACATGAAAGTGGATACGGTGGATCGAGGTACACCTCGAATCCTAAATAATACTTCCGACCTTGTCGCTCCATTACAAATTCAATATATCATTGTGATGTCGCTATACACAAATGGAAAGGATTGATAGATGAAACCATAATGGATGATTGTGCTACTGCTGCTTTACACAAATCATAAAGGACCGATGCTCGTATCCCAAAACAAAACAAATGTACCCGATCGCGTCAAGCACGATCTACAAGTACCCGTTGTGAACCATTTTCTGTATTCACATAAATGTACCCGATCGGGTCAAGCACGATCTACAAGTACCCATTGTGAACCATTTTTTGTATTCACATAAATGTACCCGATCGCGTCAAGCACGATCTACAAGTACCCGTTGTGAACCATTTTCTGTATTCACATAAATGTACCCGATCGCGTCAAGCACGATCTACAAGTACCCGTTGTGGACCATTTTCTGTATCCATGTCAACGTATTGCTCGGTTCCCCATGACCCGAGAAAAATACGGATCTAGCCACTTACAAGTATCACAAGGGACCGGTGTCTGTATCCCAATGCATACAAAAGAATGTCGACACTACACAATCGCCATTTATTCTGTTCAACTGTGGGGCTAGAGAAACCCCTACCGTGGCCAACGGTAGGGCATGGCCAGATGTATTGGCCTTCGGCTATTACGTTGCCCCGGCTCCCGCAATAACCGAGCGTCAATACACCCCCAAATGCACATATGCCAGCTGGACTCGATGCAATGCACAAGTAGATGTTTACTCGTCATTTTAAACAATTCAAAGTGTGTTCTATTGAATCACAACTCAACAATATCAAACATGATGTGTTCTATTGAATCACATACCCAAATCAACAATATGTACTCGTAAATATTAAACACACACTCAATCATCAAAGTAGGATGATTGTCCTCTCACAAACTAAAACGATCACATCATGTCCGTAATCACTGAACATGTAAACTAAACAAGACAATAGGCAAAGTAGGCCTATTGTACAACTCCACCATTGAAAAGTGTCCGTGCTAGCTAGACACACACATAACCACGAATGTAAGGTATTCTTACCGTATAAACAACTATCAAATGATGTCCACAACGTGGGACTTATACATCACAAGAAGAGGCGATTCACTCTTAATCCCAAAATAAACTAACATGTTCCTCACATGTACACAACTTATAACTCCACATAGCCAAATCGTCTAAGTCCACTAATGCTAGACCTCACAATCGCAATATACGTAAGTCTACTCATACTTACACCCATTAATCAATATATAACCATCACGATCAACTTAGGATCTCTATAGTATCCTATAATCACTTAAGACATTCTTGTCTCATGTAGTATAAATCATCACATAATATTATCGTGACGTACTATGTAAATCATGACTCCTTACAAGTCCCATGTCATCTACATTTCACAAGTCTCAAGGGACTTATCGTTTCAAACCTAGTCTTGTGTTATAGGAGATACACTCCATATTACTAAATTTCTCATCATGACATTTTTCTATAGTTCAATATCCCAATTCAATAACTTATTATATCAATAACCCAATTTGATTCAATTACCACACATATAAATTCGTGCGCAACTGTATTGTTACAATCACCAAATCTTCTACAAAAATCCAAACATTATAATTCTTTCATATTTATAAAATAGACATCTTGAGCTACAATTTACCACTCTAAAATATTCCAATCGGAACTTGTTGTAATTCATATAGATTTGCTTGTATCCATAACCTAAGTCTAAGCCAAGGTGACTAATGGGCCTCGTGTCCTAGAGTGGCAACTTGTACTTAGACATAGCTAGAATAGCTTAGGGTTGCTTATTGTAATTAGCCTAGAGAAGATAGCCTGTAGTATATCAGCCGTGTTCATATCAGCTGTCCTCTGGTCATCAGCCAAAGTTTGCATCAGCAGAGTCCATCAAGTTATCGGACAAGTTTGTTTCAGCCAAGCTTCATCAGCCAAGTTGAAGACCCTAAGAACGTCCGATCTAGAATTGCCTGGGACATGCCTCAAGACATCAGCAAAGTCCTTCACTGACTGTGACACAACGTTAACCTGCAAAACGCATTCAATGATTCTTTCCATTTTAGGCATTCATCTCAGAAAAGGACATTTTGCCTGCAACCACAGTCTACCTATTTTTGGCAAAGTGACAGAACTCAGTCTGAATCCTGTAGAACTACCTATCAAATCTCAACAGCAAGTGCTTGTGAACTACTAGTGCTTGTGAACTACTAGTGCTTATTGATTTCCAGAATTTTAACATTTTAAGAACTGCTGATCTTGTCTTATCAAGATCAGCCATCTTCAACTTGTCCTATACTTCACCAATATTCCACTGCAAAATTCTTTATAACTTAAGTGAAGAAGGTTTTTGAATCATTTTTAAAAATAGGACATAGGCTATTCAATCCCCCCCCTTCTAGCCTATATTGAGCACCTTGAGACCTAACAATTGGTATCAGAGCTTAACTCTTTGAAAACAAGTTTTTCCAAGATTAAACTCTTGAGAGATTAAAGATCCAATGGCTACTCATCAAATGTTGGAAACCTCAAATGTGAATCATTGTCCTGTACTGGATGAAGTTCACTTTGATATCTAGAAAGACAAAGTTAAACGACACATGAACTCTATTGACAAACATTTGTGGAAATGTGTTACAGATGGACCAAGAATTCCTATGAAGCCAAATACTCTAGCTGCACTTGATCCAACCGCTAATCTGCCCCAAAGCCTGAAGAAGAATGGGATGAAGAAGATAGGAAGAATGTTGCTCGATGGAAAAGCAATCAACATCATCACCACCGCATTGATATCACATACCACAGATCATTAACTGAAACCGCTAAGGAAATGTGGGAAGCTATACTTGGAATACCTAGAAGGTGATGGTGAAACCAAAAACAACAAGATGTACACTTGCATCCAGAAGTTCGATTCATTCAAGAAAGATCCTAAAAGACTCTACGAAGTGCATACGACATTCTATGAGGTAGTAAATTCTTGCTATTCTTTAGGAAAGAAATATGAAAAGAAAGAAATAAACATGAGATTTCTTAATGCACTAGGCCTATGGCATGTGAAGATCATCCATGAAAGAATCAAAAGACTTGAATAAATTATCTCTCAGAAATCTTTATGCAAGTCTTTCAGTTTATGAGCTTGAAATCCAGCAAGCTCAAGAAATGGAAAAGAGTTTTAAAAATTTATCCTTACCAGCCATGTCTGTTGAACCTCCCTGTTCTACACCTGATGAAATCCCATCTACATCCAGTGATGGTTATGATATTCTTTCAGATGAAGCATTTGCAATGTTTGTTAAGAAGTATCAACGTTTCAAAAGGTTTAACAAGTCATCCCATAGGCGTCCCTCACAAGATCGCCATTCCTCAAAGAACATGCTCTTCCAAAAACTGCTGCTCCTTATAAAACTGCTGACTATCAAAAGGAGAATGAGCTTGTCTGTTTTAACTGTAGGAATTCAGGTCATTTTGCATCAAAATGTCCAAAGCCAAAATATGAATTTTACAAAAACGTCCCGAGTCTAAATTTCAAAAATAAAAGGGATGGTGGTGAAGACATGGATGAAAGCAACTTGCCCACTTGGTGTGACACAAATCGATGAGGATGATTGTGACTTTGCCGAGGAAGCAAATATATGTCTTATGGCCGGAATCACCCCATGACTCTAAGGTCACTACCATTTCAACAGATGATAGTGATGATGATGAGCTCAATGAACCCTCAAGGGAGAACTCATTAAAGCCAACAAAGACATCTTTGGAAGAATTTTCTAAATTCAAAACGCCTATGTGAAACTAGCCAAAAGCATGAACTGTGTCTCGAGAAATCTACCTTGATGTCGAAATCAAAGATCTCAATAGACAACAAGCTGAGAGTATCAAAATTCAAAAAGATAACAAAGCTTTAACTGAAAAAGTGGAATTTCTACTAGAACACATAAAGAAAATCAATTCTGAGAAAGATGAACTTCAAAAAGTTGTCGATACTTGGAATAATTCAAAGGAAATTTTGATACCATTCTTTCAAATCAAAAACTCTTGACGACAAAACGGTATCGGTTTCCAAAGTGAATTCAATGTAGGAAGTCCATCGGTTCTCAAGAAAATGAGACAACTAAGTAATTGCTAAAGAAATGGTGAAGAAGTTTTCTATAATCGCAACCTCCTAAAAGGAAAAGTAAGAACTTGGTTTTAACAATGTTCCATTTGTTTATCCCAAAAACAAAATAGACAAGTCCAAGGGTAAGCAATCTGTCAACATCTATGACACTGCTAATAAGGAGTCAGAGCAACAAAGACCTGCTATCGGTCATCCTAAGATAACAGTGATGATGGTAACAAGTCAAAGAATTCTCAACTCAAACCTATTAAATTTGTCAAAGGAAAGATTGCTAACCCCAACTCTGCTGATAAAAGCTCAAAGGAACTTTGCCTGAAAATGTGAAATCTTTTGATAAAAGGTCTACCTTTGTTAAACCTAATATCACTAAGAAATCGCATTATCAGCCTAAATCTAATAAGCCTATCATCGCAAAGGGTCATTTCCAAAGCTGGCGATAATAAGAAGACCTCAAAAGAAATCATTAAACATGTTCAAGGTTTTCATAAATGCTCTTTCAAAGGCCATGGTCACGAAATTCATGAATGCCTTCAATTCATACCCAAACCTAGAGGATTCACACCTCCAAAGGTTAAACAGGTATGGATTCCAAAAGGTTGCTAACCTTAAGGACCCAAAAATAAACGGGACCATATTCTTAAATGATTATATTTCAGGAATGCTTTATGGCCGTTAGTGAAGAAGAGAAAGATTTATGGTATCTAGATAGTGGCTGCTCAAAGCACATGACTGGTGATCAAAATCTTCTCTCAAATATTGCTGAAGCTAAAGGTCCCTCAGTAATTTTTGGTGACAACTCAAAAGGGAAGACTTTTGGCTATGGAAGTATAATTAGAGGAAATCTTTCCATCAGCAAAGTATCTCTAGTAGAAGGATTGAAACACAATCTCCTAAGTATATCACAATTTTGTGATAAGGGATTGATATGTCAATTCACCGCAAGGCACTGCTTTATCAAGTATAGTGAGACCGGCTCAACGATCTTAACTGGTTTCAGAAAAGAAAATGTCTATGTGGTTGATCGAAATGCAGGGAGAAAATCAAGCCTATGTTTGATGGCAAAAACATCACGGGATAACATGGTTGTGGCACAAAAGACTTAGCCGTCTTAACTCTAAATATTTAGTGAAGTTATCAAAGGACAACTTGGTTGTTGGTCGCCAAAATATCGGTGATCGACAAGCTTTGTAAAGCATGTCAGTTGGGCAAATTACACAAGTCATCATTCAAAAGCAAGCCATGCTTATCAACATCCAGACCTCTACAGCTCCTTCACATGGATTTATTCGGTCCAGTTACTACTACAAGCCTTGGTGGCAGCAAATATACACTAGTAGTAGTTGATGACTACTCAAGATTCACCTGGGTTGAGATGATGTCTTCTAAAGATGAAGCATATGACATCATAACAGAACTCTTCAGAAGACTTCAAACACAGAAACTGGATGACATTGCTGATATCAGATCAGACAATGGGACAGAATTCAAGAACAATGGTGTAGCCAAATATTGTGATGACCATGGAATTGGTCACAATTTCTCTGCAGTTGGTACACCTCAACAAAATGGAGTTGCTGAAAGAAAGAACAGAACTCTTATCGAAGCTGGGAAAACCATGATTGCCGAAGTAAAATTGCCTATGTACTTCGGGCTGAAGCTGTAAATACATCCTGCTTCACTCAAAACAGAACAGCCAAGCTCCAACTCTGCTGAACCGACATCTTCACAAGTTCCTCCAAGGATTAACTTGATAGAACCTTCAAGAGGTGATAATGGACCAGCAAATGAAAACTCAGAAAGTCCAGAATCCACTTTCCCTTCTACACCAGAAGTATTACAACCTACATTGGAATTAACATATCCTCTAGAAAACCAAGCTTCAGACACTTCCACTTCTCAAGAACTCAACTCTGCCGATGCAATAAGACAAGTTCAACCTGCTGATATTCGAGAAGTTAAAGATCATCCTATCACTCAAATCATTGGTGATCTTAATGTTGGTGTTCAAACTAGACAAGCTTCAAGAAATGAATGCATGTATTCTACAGCATTTGTCTCACATATTGAACCCAAGAAGATAGATGAAGCTCTGGAAGATCCAAGCTGGGTAGAAGCTATGCAAGAAGAATTAAACCAATTTGATAGATGTCAAGTTTGGTCACTTGTTCCTAGACCCAAAGGACAAGCAGTGATTGGAACAAAGTGGGTCTTCAGAAACAAGATGGACGAAAATGGAAATATCACCAGGAATAAGGCAAGACTTGTAGCTCAAGGATACAGACAGGAGGAGGGAATTGACTATGATGAGACATTTGCTCCTGTTGCAAGACTAGAAGCCATCAGATTATTCTTGGCTTATGCATCCTTCAAAGACTTCAAGGTATATCAAATGGATGTGAAGAGTGCCTTTCTCAATGGTGAACTGCAAGAAGAAGTCTATGTGGAACAGCCATCTGGATTCATGGATAATTCAAGAAGAGAAGATGTATACAAATTAAGGAAAGCACTGTATGGACTCAAGCAAGCTCCAAGGGCCTGGTATGAGACCCTTTCAAAGTTCTTGATATCTCAAGGCTTTGTGAGAGGTCAAATTGACACTACTCTCTTTATTATGAAACATAAAGGTCATTCTTTACTTGTTCAAATTTATGTTGATGATATTATATTTGGATCTACTAATGAAAATCTTTGCAAAAGATTTGAAAAGCTTATGCAGAGTAAATTCGAAATGAGCATGATGGGAGAACTCAATTTCTTCCTAGGACTTCAAATTCAACAAAGCTCAACCGGTATCTTCATCAATCAAGCCAAATATGCAAATGATGTTATCAAGAAATTTGGGCTTGAAAATGCAAACAGCTTCAGTACGCCCATGGCCACCAACTGCCATCTTGACAAAGATGAAAAGGGCAAGAAAGTGGACATGACTCTCTATAGAGGCATGATTGGCTCACTTTTATACTTAACTACTAGTAGGCCTGACATTATGTTTTCTATTTGTGTTTGTGCTAGATTTCAAGCAGATCCAAAGGAGTCTCACTTACAGGCTGTCAAAAGAATCATCAGATATCTAATTCATACATCTAACTTGGGTATTTGGTATCCAAGGGATTCATCCTTTAATCTTATAAGCTATTCTGATGCTGATTTTGCTGCTTGTAAGGTTGACAGGAAAAGCACAAGTGGGACATGTCAATTCCTAGGGAATAGACTTATCTCCTGGGCCAGCAAAAAGCAAACATCTGTTTCAACCTCAACAACTGAAGCAAAATATATAGCTACTGGTAGCTGCTGCTCACAATTGTTGTGGATTAAACAGCAACTGGTAGACTATGAGATTAAGACTGCTGATTGCCCTATAATGTGTGACAATACATCAGCCATCTCAGTCTCTCAAAATCCTGTGATGCACTCCAAGACAAAGCACATTGATGTGAGATATCATTTCTTAAAAGTTCATGTTGAAAAAGGTAACATCAGCATGCAATATGTGTCTACTGATCATCAGGTAGCTGATATCTTCACCAAACCCCTTGACTCAACCAGGTTTGCCTATCTAAGAGGAGAGCTTGGTATGCTTGATCTCAATCCTTAATCTTTTAAATATTGCTTTAAAGTTATTACACTTTAACCTTTTATAGAACTAATCATCTATTCAGCTAAGTGTAACTCGCCGATATTATAGGACAACCTTGAGTAAGTACTTCTCTCCCATATCGGCGTCCTCAATAAAATTGGTCAAAAACGAATGTTATATGAACAGTTACCTATCAAGGCATTAAATGCGGATTTCAAAATCTATTCAATGCCATTTATTGAACCTGTCAGAAGTATAAAAAGCAATCTCACAAATGGACTGTTCATCTTTTGCAAAACCGCCTTTCTGCATTTTAAATCTCTGAAATCGACCCTTCCTAAAAGCTTCTAAAATCTTCAAAATCATCAAAGTTTTCTGCTTAGAATCCTCAATGGTGAGTAATTCTACTTTCTTAAGATTCATTTAATTTCAGTTTTGTTACAATGGGGTATCTCTTGACCTAATATGAACTGTTTTAGGTCTTCCGCCATTGATGAACTTCGAATGATTGATTATGTTGCCTAAAACCTATCTCACTAGTATTGAATGTGTTTTAAAGCTATCTATACTGAAATGTTTTTACTTCATACCATTCTATTTGGTGAAAAATGATAGAATCTGTTCTTATTTAAATCCAAGGAGATAAACTGTTCTATTCACATATCTTAGTTTAGCAAGTATATTTTGGGTTTTAATCTGAACAGTGTATGTTTATCTAAAGAACTGATGTTACTAGTATATCAGCTATCCTTAACTCTGCCGACTGTGTGTAGGCAAAGACACAAATCTCAAAAATAGCTGGTACTTCCTCCTCTGCTGATATTCCACCAGCAAAAACATCCAGGGCTGCTGAAGCTACTAAAATTCCAGTCAAAGTTCTTCCAAGATCTAGCTATCACCCTGGGATGACCATTGATAAAGAATAAGTACTAGGGTATTCCTCTGGAGAAGCCCTCATCAAAGACTTAGAGGAGTGTGGTCTTCTTCCCTTCTTTCAGCTCAATGACACCCACTATAGCAATGCTATAGCTGAAGAATTCTACACAAGGATGACCCTTCCTCCTGCTCCCACTTCAAGTAATGATAAGGTAAACATGAGCTACCTCAAGGGTTACATCCGAGGGAATCTTATCAAGTTGACCTACAAGGATATAGGAAATATCCTAGGACTGCCTATGGAAGGAAAGCTGGAGTTAACTGATGAAGAATCTGCTCAAGCATGGGAGATGATAAGGGGATCAGCTCAACCAGAACATTTCTCTGAAATGTCCAGGAACCTATTCCCTGAGGGTGCTTACCACATCAGCCATCTTCTTGACAAGAGCATCCTATTCAAGAATGGCTCAAGGGACATCTTCACTTCCCAGCAGCTCATGTGGACAAAGGTTGTGATCCTCCGCAATGAATTGGGCCAAGATTGTTTTCTCAATGCTATTTCAAAGTGTGGCCAAAGTTCAGGGCAATCCCAGCATGAAGTGGCCTTTTGTTAGAGTTATTAATGTTCTCCTACGGGGATTTGAGGAGATAGAAGAACAGATGTCTGGTGATGATCTTATTAAGCTGACTAACACCTATGTCTTCACAGTCAACAACATCACCAGATATCGTGAAGACATATCCAAAAGAGCTGCCTCTACCGCTACTGCTGGTCCCTCTACCCAAGATAAGAAGGGTAAGAGGAAGTTGACCTACACATCAGCAGGGCTTCCTGTTCAGGAGGAGCCCAAGCCTCTTGGTGCTGAATTACCTGAGGATTTTGACCTCAGCAGACTTGATCACGACCCGTATAAGCCTGATGAACCCTCACCCAAGAAACAAAAACAATCATCTCTCCCAACACCAAAACCCAAACAATCCAAGAAGCATGCCAGATCCAAACAGGCTGCTGAAAAGGACACCTCCACCTTTCAACCAGCCAATCTTGAAAAACCTTCTTAACCTTCAACTCTTCCTCCTAAATCCATTCCCAAAACAGACAAACCCAAAACCAAACAAACTCTTCTTCCCACCGATGAATCCTTTGGCCTTCCCAAAATCTCATCTACAACTCCTCCCACACAAGCCACTCCCACACAAGCCACTTCCACACAAGCCATTCCCACACCAGCCGTTCCCACATCAGACACTCCACAACCTGCTCCTACCTCTTCAACTCCAACAAGATCAAGGCAAGGCAAACGACTGAAGAAAAGCGCCAAAAAGGTCAAGTTTGTGCCATCTGCCGATCAACCATCCTCACCTCCATCTTTCCCAACTCTACCTGAACCTTCTATCCACTCTCCTATATCTTCACCTATTCATCCTGCTCCCATATCGATACCCTCAGACTCAGAACTCTCCCTCTCACCTGAATCTGAACTAATCAAACGTTCCAAACGTCCTCTCTCTTCTCCCTCTGATTACCCTACTCCCAAACGCACCAAAGTCAACCCCTATAGACATCTTCACCCAGATGTGCAAGAATTGATGTTCTTTAAGGATAGCCGACCCAAGCCAAACCCTACCGACACTGACCTCTTCCTCTCCACACTGAATTATCCTAAACGCATCCCCTGCCACCCTATGTCTGCTGGGGAAATTCTTATCCAGTGGGGTGCCTTCTATGATCCTCTGCCACCCTCCTGGTCCCAGCAGTTTTTCTCTCACAACTCTGCTGTTCAAGATCTCATGATCTTCAAACAGTGGACTGCTATCCACAGGGACCTAGGAATACCTCCTCCAACCAAATCAGACATCTCCCCATTCCTTTCTCTTCCACGACCCCCTTCTACACCCTCATCAGCCATCCTTCTGTCTTCACAAAGCCTGTGGTCTGCGACTTCTTTGACGTAGTCACCACCTACATTGGCTTTAACCCTCTTTTTCATGTCCTCTTCAGTTCTCCTCATACACCCATTTCCTTCTCTCTTCTCGTTTTTATTCACCCTCTCTCCTATGACGCCTACATAGAAAAACTATTTCATGTTCCTCGCATTTGGACCAGCCTACCTGGAACTTCATCTTTACAATCCTCCACCAGCCAACCTCAAACCTCCACCAGCCGACCTCAAACCTCCACCAGCCAACCTCAAACCTCTACCAGCCAACCCCAAATCCTCTTCGATCTACCTACTCCTCCAGTCAGCGAGCCATTTCAACCTGTATCCTTCTGCCCCTCCTTTGTTGAGGATTTTTTGAAAAATTTTGGTGTCATATCGGCTGACCTTACCAAATCCCTGCAGCATCTGGCCGCTGCCCAATCTCACACAACAACGGTCACTGCTGATTATATGACTCAAGTCATAGGCATTGCCAGAGGTGCCAAGGCTGCAGCTGCCGCATGCCAACAGGCCATTGCTGCCTCTCAAGACATTTTGGTCAGCAGACTATCAGCCTCTTCCTCTGCCTCCAACGCCCTCTTCAAAGAAAATTGGGAGGCTCTTTCTCAAGGAATGCTGTCTATAATAGAGCTCATCAATACTGGCTACAAGAGTGTGCTTCAAGCTCAACGCAATGCTAATCGCTCTGTCTACTCGTCTGTTCGTCAAACGCGGAAGCTCACAAACAAGCACTATACTTTTTTTCGCAAGGAGCTTAAGAACAATGATCTTCGCCTATCCAACATGGACAAGTCGCTTACGTCCATGAAGGAGGAGATGAGCAGACTCCACAATAATCAGCTAACCGAACTTCACGAGAGGAATGCCTTACTCAGACTGAAGAACAAAAATCTCTCCTCAAAACTGGACAATGTCAAGGATGAGCTAGAAGAAGCCAAAGCTGAAATAGCTAGACTCAAAGCAGCTGCTAGCTCAAGACAGGAAGGACAAGCTTTAACTTAACTTAGCTGGTATACCTTTCTTGTCCGATTTTGTGAACTCCTTGACAAAACATTGTATTAAACTTCTTGTTTAATAAACAATGTCTATCCTTTTAAATTTTATGCTTTATATCTGATTGATTATTCTGTGTATGCATGAAATTTAAACTGTTGGTTTAAAGACATGTCCTATATAGTACTTTATCTATATGTCTTTAAATACAGTCTTCCTACAAGTGTTCTTATGCCATAATTCATTATTTGTAAACACTTTGTAATCTTGAATACACTGACCCTTCTGTAAGTCCATCTAGGACATGCTCATTTAATATATCACTTCTGTAGCATGTTATTACTAGAATCGGACATGGTCAGCTTCTATTGTATTCATAAGGTCATGGACTCAAGCAAATAGGAGGAGATTGTTGTAATTTATATAGATTTTCTTGTATCCATAACCTAAGTCTAAGCCAAGGTGACTAATGGGCCTGCGTGTCTGTTAGAGTGGCAACTTGTACTTAGACATAGCTAGAATAGCTTAGGGTTGCTTATTGTAATTAGCCTAGAAAAGATAGCCTGTAGTATATCAGTCGTGTTCATATCAGCTGTCCTCTAGTAATCAGCCAAAGTTTGCATCAGCAGAGTCCATCAAGTTATCGAACAAGTTTGTTTCAGCCAAGCTTCATCATCCAAGTTGAAGACCCTAAGAACGTCCGATCTAGAATTGCCTGGGACATGCCTCAAGACATCGAAAAGTCCTTCATCGTGACACAACGTTAACCTGTAAAACGCATTCAATGATTCATTCCATTTTAGGCATTCATCTCAGAAAAGGACATTCTGCCTGCAACCACAATCTACCTATTTTTGGCAAAGTGACAGAACTCAGTCTGAATCCTGCAGAACTACCTATCAGATCTCAACAGCAAGATTAGAGCATTTAATGCTCTTAAATTCAAATTCTCCAACAGATAAGGACCTCCAACGGCTACAAGGCTTCCTCTGAGTATAAATAGAAGACTCCAGTGAAGCATTTAACAGACTACAACAACAGAACAAGAATCTACAACTCTGAAATCTTCATCTTCTTCAAGCTAGTGCATTAAAAGCTTAAACGTCCTCTCGGTAAAACATTCTTTGAAGAGCTCCAAACTGAGACGATTAGTCTATATACCTCTTCATTGATTGCAACCCTTAGCATTCATAGCTCACGAGAATTATATCTTAATAGATATCAATTCTCCCGCAAACACTTGGTCAACTAATTTTTGTACACAATCCATTAGAGATATATCTTGTAAAGATTCTAGTGGAAAACTTAGTACACATTTTTCAAATCCAAAGTTGACCACTTTGGTTGTGGACGTAGCACTTATTTACAAGTGTGAACCATATTAAATTCCTTGTCTATTTATGTGTGCTTGTGAACTGCTAGTGCTTATTGATTTCCAGAATTTTAACATTTTAAGAACTGCTGATCTTGTCCTATCAAGATCAGCCATCTCCAACTTGTCCTATACTTCACCAATATTCAGCTGCAAAATTCTTTATAATTTAAGTGAAGAAGGTTTTTGAATCATTTTCAAAAATAGGACATAGGCTATTCAACCCCCCCCCCCTTCTAGCCTATATTGAGCACCTTAAGACTTAACAGAACTATAATCACCATAATCTTCTCACTTTAATTCTAAACCAATATCCAGAAATTTCTGTCAACGAATCACAGAATTCAATTCTGTGCAGCGTTTTTATAAAATTCACCAAATATTATACACAAGTCCAAATATTATGAATCCTACATACCCAGAAACTAGACATCCTAAATTACAATTTACCATTTTAAATCAGTCAATTTGGTCTTATATTCATTGACATGCAACCACAACAAGTTGGAATTACAACCCAGAATTTCTAGAAACAGTCTACTCTGCGCAGTGATAAAACACAACATAAACGAGATACTTCCCGAACTCTAAAATTATGAAAATTTACAGGATGCTACAAAACATATAAATGTAAAATATATCAAAAATTCAGATAATTCCCATGGACGAATTTTTCCCAGTAAATTCGACAACATGCTTTAAAACAGTGACCAATCTCAATTCAAGAACTAAGCATTTGACTTCTAAAAATCATCATGTCTTTCCCCCATTACATTTTCAACTTAAATCAGTAACTTAAGACAAAAAAATATCATTAGGAGCAACTAATAACACTTTTCCTCCAAGAAATCAACACAAGGATCATCATCAAACACAACCTACATGCTTTACTCTCCCAATTCAACTCATAAACATACAAAACATCATAGTTACTTACCTCCAACAAAATTAAACCATGAAAGTCAGTATGCAATCCATAGAACGTGTTCCTCTAGTCAATAGCTCCACAATGGCGAAGACGGATCGTGATTTGAACTTCAAATGAGTAATCTATGCAACTTTCTCACTCAAGAACTCTTCCCTCTCTCTCTCTAAGTTCTAAAGTGTTCAAAGCTGAAAATGAGAGTCTTCAAGGCTCTCTAATGGTGTTTAATGAAGTCATATGGCTGGTCAAAGAGTCAATGGACTTTCTTTACTTAAGTCAAAGAAACAAAAATGGGTCAAATGGTCAAAAGGATCAAAGGTTCAACAAAAAACCAAAATGGTCAAAAGCTGTCACTATTCTAATTTTCATCCAACTTTAAAGTCATGCCTAGGATGATATACAAGTCTAAAAATTACAAATAAGATTTGGTTGGAAAGCTCTTTGAGTCAAGTTTACATAGAATTAAACGGTTTGTAAATCTGAGTTTCCTACACAAAGTTATGGCCAAATTACTACAGATTGTTCGGATGGACAGAATTTCGGGTTTAAGCATGTATCCATGCTTTTGTGTGTATCTTTTTCCATCTTAAGGTCAAAAAGAACTCAAGACTCAACCTAATCATCCCGTATTTATGCACGAATGACAAAGAAGTCAAGACTCAAACATACCCGAAGTTAATCACACGAAACAACACTCGAATTGACTAAACATACAAGTAAACTAGGAAAGAAGTAGGATCGGGGTATTATATCATCAAGGCTCTCAAATGGTGTTTAATGAAGTCACGAGGTCTGGTCTAAGAGTCCCAAGTCGTGGCTAAACCTCAGCCCTTGGATGTACATCAATTGGTCAAGTCACTTAAAAGTTCGTCAAAGAAACAAAACAGAATACGACCTTATGCGGCCGCACTATGCGAACGCATAGCTCTTATGCGAGCTCCTAAAGCGGCAGCATAGAATCCAGAAACATTGAGGTCTATGTGAGACACGCACTGTGTGGCTGCATAGCGACTGGTTCAGGTCAAAAGGCTTCCAAACACTTCCAAAGTGATTCCAAAATACCCCCAATTCATCCTAAGATGATACCAACCTTAAACCAAGTCTAAAACACATTAGAAACTCATTCCAAACAAGCTATAACAAGGTTAAGAATGCAATCCAACACAAGCACCAATGATTGCAAGGATGTAAACACAAAACAAGGAACATGAAAAGTATGAAACCAATTTAAATATGAGCATGTTTGAATAAAGAATGTGCATAAAATGATGATGATACCAAAAGACGTTAATAAACAAATGTATACGAATGACATGTAGGATGTGGGTGTTACAATCCCAATGTTCAAATCCCTAATGTTCTGTGACTTCTGAAACTAGACGAACTGACAATTCAGAGAATGTACAAGAAACATAATCAAATGTTGATGAATACGATAAAGATGAATCAGATCTTAAACAACATCCATTGCATCCATTGTTTCTACATGCTAATGACAATCTAGGTATGGTCTTGATTACGATTGTCCTGAATGATTCAAATTATCTTCAATGGAAGAGAGCTTGACAAATGCACTTTCTGCTAAATCAAAACTTGGATTGGTAACTAGAATTAACAAGAAACTTGGTGCTAATTCAAAATACTTGTCGCAGTGGGAAAGATGCAATGATATGATAATTTCTCAGTTGCTAAATGTAATCTCAGAAGATATTGTTCCAAGTGTTATGTATCTTACTACTACAACAACTATTTGGGAAGATCTAGTCTTTTGTTATACACAAGGAAATGCACCAACAATTTTCTCAATCAAAAAGGAAATTATGTCTTGCACTCAAGGTGTTTTGTTTGTAACTGCATATAATACTAGGTTTAGATCTCTTTGGGATGAGTTATCAAATCTTAGCAATTATCCAAAGTGTGTCTGCAATTGTGTTTGTGGAGCCTCTAAGCAGCTTGAGGACTATGAAAATGTACAAACCTTGACTCAATTTCTCATGGGATTGAATGAGAATTTTGCCAATGCTAAGAGTAATATCCTAGCTATGACACTGATGTGTTGCAAATTAAATTGCAACAACTAGGGCAAGAGTACCCTGCCGTATCAAGTAATAAAGTGTACGTAAATACGAGTTATCGATCCCACAGGGAATGCACGTAATTTTCACTGCAACTAAGTACCGAAATTGAGCTAGCTAATTATATTTGAGCGAAAATAAATTCAGAATAAAAATTTAAAAAAACTAAAACTAAAAATAAAAAGAAAGCAATTAATAATTACAATGTCGTAAAATTGGTTGGCAGCAACAAATCAAGATAAAAGATAGGATTTTAGAAATGCAATATTTTCTAGTCTAGCTCGTGATTAATTTAATCTTCTCTCTACTCTGTTTTTACTCAAGTCTTGGTAGTCGGGCGCACGTTAATGATATTTATTACGGGATCTCGCATCTTATAGCAAGTCTAGCTATCAATCCTTACTACGGGCTCTCGCATCTTATAGCAAGGAAAGAATAGCCGCATTATCGCTCAAGCACCACATGACTATCTAAGAACGCTCGATACCTCTCGGTCAAGCCATAGACAATTATTGTGTTATCCGAATTAATAGGACGGGCTCTCGCATCTTACCCTATAATTCTAGAAATCATCTAATAGGTAGCGAACCCATCGGAAGCATTAAGAGCACACAATAAATACCAAGAATATGGGTAATAGTGGGTAGAGAAATAATCTCTCTTTTTTTCTACAAGGCATGCCGGTAACCGGGACATCGAAAGTGGTTAAAAACCCTAATTTCCTACCTCTCGGTGGAGTGATCGCTTCACAAAACAAGTACTCCCATGACTATCGGTGTTTTTCAGGCACCAACTACTAATTTGTTCGGTCCGAAATACAAGGTAGCTCTCGCGGATCCAAACATTTCTCAAATCATTTAATTAGTGGTCAATTAATTAAAAGCATTAAGCCCATAAATTAATAACCTAGCATGCTTGTATACTAAACAGAGAGAGAGAGAGATTAAATTAAATCACTACATCAACATAGAAAAATAATTGTTTTCCATAAATCATTAAAGCACAAAACTAATTCCACAATTACAAAATCATTCAACCCAAGAAAATATCTAAACTATAAATTAGAAGAATTTAACCGACAAAGCCGCGAGCAATGCCGAGATCCGGGGTTGAAATCATTTGTAGAAGCTTCGTAGGCCCTTGATTTGAAGCTCCAAACTTTCAAAGGAGATCAATCTATGGAGGAATGGTGAGAAAATTGGGGAAGAAAGCTACAGCCCCAAAGGGGCTTTACAGCCCGCCTGGGACTGTCTCTTTTGTTTGGGGATACTTGGGAGATATTTAAATGAGGGGCAAAGAGTATCAAGGAAGCCAGTGGCAAAATGGGAAAGAATTAAATCATTTAGGGGCTGAACTAGAGGAAAGAAGACTGCTGATCCATCTTCAGCTGTGCTTGCCCAGGGGAGATTCGTGGGTGAGCTTGTGAGGGAGAATGGGGTGAATGATGGCTGATGGGCTGGAGATGGCTGATGGGTTAGAGGATGGCTGATGGGTGATCCACGGGTTGACTAGTGGACTGTTGGGTGAGGATGTGAAGGAAGTGGGCGTGAAAATGGATTGGGCTGGAAGATCCAAGAGCAGGGACCGCGGGTATGCTGGTGGGCTTGGGCAAAGAGGCGACGTGGCAGCACCAGAGGCTGCCACCGAATAAATGAAGACTCTTGGTAATTGCTCTGGTGCCCCCCTATTTCTGGTCTTGGCTCCTGAAGTCCTTAACCCTCCAGACTTCTCATTTAAGTCCTCCGTTAGCTCTGTTAGCCCACCGTTAGCACATTTTGCCTTGGCTAACTTGACGGACTTTGACGGAATAGATTATAGCTCAACTTTGAAGCCCGAAATTCCCTCAAACTTTGTGCTAAACTCTGTGAATGCTCGTTAATATCTTGGAAACCTACATTAAAGCACAAAAACACAAATAATAATATTTCCAAGAATATTTAACTCTAAAATAGCACAAAATAAAAGGAAATAAAAGGAAAAATTCATGGAAATCTTGAGCTCATCACACCCCCAAACTTAAGCTTTGATCGTCCCGAGCAAAGATATTAAACATTTAAAATGAGCTCAAGGACTTAACAGTGGAACACGGCACTTGCTCAAGATCATATGCACATTATCATGATTGAAATCAATCCCAAGATTATAAACATGCATAATTAAGGTATGTTGTGATTTTAGTGCTAGCTCACATTTTCCTCAAACAATTACCCACATTACAAAACATATGCCCATCAAAAAGTAGCCTTGCTCTAACTAAGATTGAACGGTCAATGAAATATCACGCATGAGCAATCAAACCGAAAGAGTTTTAAGCTTCACAAGGCAAGGACTCGCATGGCATGACAATATCAATAGGACTTTAATAAGCTTGTAATGTTGGCCATGGTTTGGGCTACAAATGAAGGATATGATAACAAGTCATGAGAGCAAAGAATTTGAAGTCTTCACACAATAACTTGCTTCATAAAAGCATCACTCTTCAAAGTACCACCACCTCACTTCAACAACCCCTTAAACTTTAAACATTGGGTTGAAGAAAGTGAATCAACTACCACGACAATTAAACTCCACCCTTATGTCTCCTTGAGTAATTGAAGAACAATGGCAAATTTTTTTCTTTTGGTAACCTCCCTTGACTTTTCTTTTCTTTTGATTTTTCTTTTGATTTTCTTTTGCTTGCCAAGGGGGCTCTTTTACCACCATTCAACACTTTTTTAAGCACCAACATCACCAACAATAAAGCACAAAACTTTCATGAAGCACAAACTACCCAACAAGAATACGTAAATGATAAATCTTTTCAAATCATGCTCTCTTGAAGGGTGGGGACAAAGTGTATAGGCTCATGGGATAGGATGATGCGGATACATGAAAAAGAAGTCGAATGGGGGTCATTGTGTGCTCTAGGCACACGTCATTCTATAAATAAAGCTCAAAAGGGGACACTAGGGATTAATGTATAATGGGTTGGATAATATGGCACTAACAATCCAAAGATGGCTTATATCATGCTCTTGTCATGCACACAAGTCCAAACCAAGCTACTTTAATTAACAATTTTCAAGATCATCTCACGGCATCAAGACTCAAAAATATGATACTCATCCGACATGCACTATCAAAGCTAGAGCTTAGCATAACAACTCAACTCAAAATCCAAACATGAGCATTATTAATCATGAATGAGGTGAATCTAGCATAAAAAGCACACACACATCCTCAACTATGCATATAATAAACTCAAGAATGAATCCAAGAAAATAATGCACATATAACTCTAACAAGCGTCCAAAATTCAAAGCATTAAAAATGATGGGAAAATATCAAGCTCGAGACTTTCAGAATTTTCAAAGCTAAACAATCCAATCCCAACCCCCAAACTTAAAGTAAACGGAGAAGGGAAGGAAAGAAAACTCCCTCAAAGTTGATTCCTAAAGAAGTCCGGGCCCGAGAGTGAGCCTACTCCAAAGAATTTTCTCAAGCAAACCCCGACTTTGAAAGCTCAACCCCATTATCAAAATCAAGCTCAAAAGAAAAAGGCATGAAAGCAATTATGGAAATAAATATATACAAAATAAAAAAATTATTTTTGTGTAGGGACACTATATACACCTCCCTACAAACCTACAAACTCGGGAAGGTTTCGAAAAGCGACACAAGCATATAAATACAAAAGCAAGTAAACTACTAAAAAGAAATGCTCAAATTACAATTAGCTTTGCTTAGTATCGATATTAGCATATAGGAGTGAAAAATTAAATCATTCCCCGGCAACGGCGCCAAAAACTTGATGTGTTGCAAATTAAATTGCAACAACTAGGGCAAGAGTACCCTGCCGTATCAAGTAATAAAGTGTACGTAAGTACGAGTTATCGATCCCAAAGGGAATGCACGTAATTTTCACTCCAACTAAGTACCGAAATTAAGCTAGCTAATTATATTTGAGCGAAAATAAATTCAGAATAAAAATTAAAAAAAACTAAAACTAAAAATAAAAAGAAAGTAATTAATAATTACAATGTCGCAAAATTGGTTGGCAGCAACAAATCAAGATAAAAGATAGGATTTTAGGAATGCGATATTTTTTAGTCTAGCTCGTGATTAATTTAATCTTCTCTCTACTCTCTTTTTACTCAAGTCTTGGTAGTCGGGCACACGTTAATGATATTTACTACGGGCTCTTGCATCTTATAGCAAGTTTAGCTATCAATCCCTACTACGGGCTCTCGCATCTTATAGTAAGTAAAGAATAGTCGCATTATCGCTCAAGCACCACATGACTATCTAATAACGCTCGATACCTCTCGGTCAAGCCATAGACAATTATTGTGTTATCCGAATTAATAGGACGGGCTCTCGCATCTTACCCTATAATTCTAGAAATCATCTAATGGGTAGCGAACCCATCGGAAGCATTAAGAGCACATAACAAATACCAAGCATATGGGTAATAGTAGGTAGAGAAATAATCTCTCTTTTTTTTCTACAAGGCATGCTGGTAACCGGGACATCGAAAGTGGTTAAAAACCATAATTTCTTACCTCTCGGTGGAGTGATCGCTTCACAAAACAAGTACTCCCATGGCTATCGGTGTTTTACAGGCACCAACTACTAATTTGTTCGGTCCGAAATGCAAGGTAGCTCTCGCGGATCCAAACATTTCTCAAATCATTTAATTAGTGGCCAATTAATTAAAAGCATTAAGCCCACAAATTAATAACCTAGCATGCTTGTATACTAAATAGAGAGAGATTAAATTAAATCACTACAACAACATAGAAAAATAATTGCTTTCCATAAATCATTAAAGCACAAAACCAATTCCACAATTACAAAATCATTCAACCTAAGAAAATATCTAAAATATAAATTGGAAGAATTTAACCGACAAAGCCACGAGCAATGCCGAGATCCGGGGTTGAAATCATTTGTAGAAGCTTCGTTGGTCCTTGATTTGAAGCTCCAAACCTTCAAAGGAGATCAATCTATGGAGGAATGGTGAGAAAATTGGGGAAGAAAGCTACAGCCCGCCTGGGACTGTCTCTTTTGTTTGGGGATACTTGGGAGATATTTAAATGAGGGGCAAAGAGTATCAAGGAAGCCAGGGGCAAAATGGGAAAGAATTAAATCATTTAGGGGCTGAACTAGAGGAAAGAAGACTGCTGATCCATCTTCAGCTGGGCTTGCCTAGGGGAGATTCGTGGGTGAACTTGTGAGGGAGAATGGGGTGAATGATGGCTGATGGGCTGGAGATGGCTGATGGGTTAGAGGATGGCTGATGGGTGATCAACGGGTTGACTAGTGGACTGTTGGGTGAGGATGTGAGGGAAGTGGGCGTGAAAATGGATCGGGCTGAAAGATCCAAGAGCAGGGACCGCGGGTCTGCTGGTGGGCTTGGGCAAGGAGGCGACGTGGCAGCACCAGAGGCTGCAACTGAATAAATGAAGACTCTTGGTAATTGCTCCGGTGCCCCCCTATTTCTGGTCTTGGCTCCTGGAGTCCTTAACCCTCCAGACTTCTCATTTAAGTCCTCTGTTAGCTCTGTTAGCCCACCGTTAGCACATTTTGCCTTGGCTAACTTGACGGACTTTGATGGAACAGATTATAGCTCAACTTTGAAGCCCAAAATTGCCTCAAACTTTGTGCTAAACTCTGTGAATGCTCGTTAATATCTTGAAAACCTACATTAAAGCACAAATACACAAATAATAATATTTTCAAGAATATTTAACTCTAAAATAGCACATAATAAAAGGAAATAAAAGGGAAAATTCATGGAAATCTTGAGCTCATCAGACACCTCTTCCAAATATCAGGTAAGACTTGTCTTTGTTGATTCAAGATGAAAAGACCAGGGATTTCTTTGCAGCCAATGTTTCTGCCTACAATATATCATTACACGATAGCACTATTGCTCTGGTTGCTAAGGGGTATACCAACAATGATAGTCACTCAAGGAATAGCAATAGCAGGAAGGTTAATACAAAAGACAATTCGTATTGTGATCACTGTGGAGGGAATAGTCACTCAATGGATACTTGCTTCTATATTCGTGGTTATCCAGACTAGCACAAATTTTATAGTACTAAACCTCATCCCTTTAAGATGCCAAAGAATTACAAGCACAAAGCCATTACAGCTCATGCTCAATGCACTCAAGATAATTCAATTACTGGTTCTTGCCCTCCTCATATTTCAATTAGTAACAACATCAATGATACACATATAAATTTTGTTTTCTCTTTAAGTGGCATAGCACCAAACATTATAGAAACTCAGTACCAATATCTACTAAGTGTCATTACTGCAAATCTCAATACCAACCAGGCTGCAGGTACACCCTTGTCTCTCTCTAGTTTTGTTACTCCTTTATTCTTATTTCATAATGCTGTGGACACCAAAGATTGGATCATTCATTCAAGAGCCACTGACTTATCACTTCTTAGTTTAGCAGTCTTATTAATCCTATTCCAATTCATTCCACAATCACTTTACCTACTGGTCAGTGTTCTTCTATTATAACTCACAAAGGTTCTGTCATACTTACTCTAGACATTACACTACATAATATGCTTTTAAGTGATGAGCTCAAGATTTCCACAAATTTTCCCTTTAATTTTCTTTTATTTTGTGCTATTTTTGAGTTAATTATGCTTGAAAATATTATTATTTGTGTATTTGTACTTATTGTAGGTTTCCAAGCATAATCAAGCATTTATAAGGATTTTAGCATGAAGTTTAAGGCAATTCCAGGTTGCAAAGTTGAGTTTTGAATTATTCTGTCAAAGTCCATCAAGCATTCCAAGGAAAAGAGGGCTAACGGAGGTTAACAAAACTAACAGAGGACTAATCTGAGAAGCCTAGGAGGAAAGAGACTTTGGCAGCCTCATCTGAAAGTCCAAGCGCACCGGAGCAATTAGTGAAAATCTTCATTAATGAGGTATCACATCCTACTGCCGCCACGCGTCCCTCCACCAGCAGACCCGTCCCTACCTTGGATCCTCAGCCCGATCCATCACTCCGCCCCAGCTTCCTCTCACAGCCTCACCCATTTTCCTCCATATAGATCAGTCATCTCCCCAGAAGGATTAGCAGCCTCCCAGCTCTCTTCTCCCCTCTAGTTCATCCCCTGAATGTTCAATTCTATTCCCATTTTGCCCCCTAGCTTGCTTGGTACTTTAAAGCCTTAATTTATATACTCCCAAGATAGCCCCAAAAATTCAAAAAAGTCCCTTACGGGACAAAAGTCCCTAAATGGGTGCAGCAGCTCTCTCTCCCTAATTTTCTCTCCTCCCTCCAAAGTTTGATCACCTTTGAAGGTTTAGAGCTTCAAATCAAGTGCCAAGGAAACATCTACAAGTGATTTCAACATCAACTCTCAGCATTGCTCGGTTTAATGCTTCTAATCTATATCTTTTGTTTTGTGTTGCAATTTCTAGGGTTAAATGATTTTGTAATTTGTGAAATTGGCTATGCACTTAACTTATTTATGGAAAGCAATTATTTTTTTATGTTGTTGTAGTGTTTAATTTAATCTCTCCCCCTATTTAGTATACAATCATGCTAGGTTACTATTTTGTAAGCTTAATGCTTTTAATTAATTTAGCCATTAATTAATTGATTTGAGAAATGTTTTGGATCCACGAGAGCCACCTTGCATTTCGAACCAAGCAATCTAGTAGTTGGTGTTTTGTGACACACATCGATAGCCTTCGGCTACCGGCATGACTTGTAGAAAAATAGAGAGAATATCTCCTACAAAATATTACCCATTATCTTGGTTATTATTGTGTATTCTTAATGCTTTTAATGGAGTCATGAACCATTAGATGACCATTATAATTATAGGTTAAGATGCGAGAGTTCGTCCTATTAATTCTGAAAATCACAATAATTGTTTATGTGACGCTTGACCGATAGGTACGAGCGTTCTTAGATAGTCATGGGTTGTTTGATCAATAATGCAGCTATTATTTCCTTGCTATAAGATGCGAGAGCCCGTGGTGAATATTATCAACGTGCGCCCGACTACCAAGACTTGAGTTAAAGAAAAGTAGAGAGTGGATTAAATTAGACATGAGCTAGACTATAAATATTGCAATCCTATAATCCTATTTTCAAATCTTAATTTTTTGTTGCCAAACCATTTTTGCGTCCATGTTAATATTGATTGTTTTCTTTTATTTTTAGTCTTTAGTTTTTAATCTCAATTTATTTTCGCTCAAATATAATTAATTAGACCAATTTCGGTACATAGTTGGAGTGAAATTACGTACATTCTCTATGGGATCGATAACTCGTACTTTTGTACACTTTATTACTTGATACGGTAAGGTACTCTTGCCCTAGTTGCATTTTATGCACATCATTAAGCTAGCTTATAACAGTAAATGCTGTCTTGTTTTCTTTACTTATTATTGTATTTTTCAGGACCTAGCTCAAAGGCAATTGAAAGGAACTGGTAAACTGAATAAGAGCCTGTACAAACTTGTTCTCCCCTTGCAAGTGTATTCAATTCTGCTCATTCTTCTTTTATTGTTTATAATGCCATTCCTTCAATACACTACCTTATGTGGAAACTTGGCATCATTTGGTCACATTCCAAGTCTCACTACGAAAAAACTCGTCATTGCCATGGACAAGTTTCCTTGGCATGTTTTAAGAATTCCTTGGCAAAATGCATTCAGCAAGGAAACAATTTCCTTGGCAATCTTTGAAAATTTCCTTGGCAATCGAGGCGTTGGTAATTTTGCCGAGGAATTGTAATTCCTTGGCAATTTACCAAGGAAATTGCCTAGGAATATGTCCTTGGTATTTCCCAATTCAATATTTAAAAAATATATATATTTTTCCTTGTAAAAATTTCACCTATGAAATTAGCTACGAAAAAATTTCCTCAGCATAAATAAACATTCAATCAATTATTGATTTCCTCGGTAAATTTCCTTGGTAATAATTATTTTACCAAGGACTATATTCCATGGAAAATTCCAAGGCAAAATTAGGAAATATTTTTAAAAAAATAAAATTTAAAAATAATTCAAATTTAAATACACAACTATTATTGGTACCTAAATAGATCCTCTAAAAGAACAATACACGTTCAAAACAATATACTGACACGTGACATTCACATTCATTTTAAACAATATCATAGCATCCATATACAAATTCAAAACAATATCCCAACCCAAGAAACAAAATCACAACAAAAGTATCAAATAAAACCAAAACCCCTTAGAATGGAGGGGTCTAGAAGACATGCATCCAAAACCATATAAAGGCAATTCCACTCTCTTGCGGTTTCAAGGCAATTCTTACTGCTTTCTCCCACATAACCTGTGTATGAAAACACCTGAATAACAAAAAAGAAATGCAAGTAAATCGAGTTAGTAGGTGCATATCTGTAGTGTACAAACATGAAATAAAGGGGGCGGGGGGACAACAGAAAGTAGAGGAACATATGAGAGCCCGTGCAACAGCAAGTCCCAACATCCTTGATGAGAGTTCAAGAAAACCTTGCTATAGTAAATATATAACTAATGAAATCTACTAACTCATCTCCAGGGTCTACAAATCAGAAGATAATTCAAGAAAAAGAAAGAAAATACTTTTCAGTAAGAAATTAGAATTTACCAAGTGGAAATGGTCAATGATTTAGCTAATAAGAAGCTACCCATGTCTGTTCAAACAAAGGCTAACAAACACTTCGGGTTCTTCTGTCATAGTCAACATGACATCAATATTCATTTTCTGTTCTTCACTGCCAACATAGCTGCAACAAAGACCATTGAAATCACCAAAAAATAAATAATTCGTAAACATCAAGGTACAAATACTTCACCCATCGATTTCTTTAACATAGATATAATTAAAACTCTTATCAAAGATCATCTAAGAAAATTTCTTTTAATAGAGCAATTAGAAAGGAACACATCAGTTCTTTACAGTAGACCTCAAACGAGAAAACTAATTACTCCATCCATCTCAAAAAGAGACGTCCCTTTTCAATTTTTGTACAAATTAAGTAAGTCAACTTTAAAGACATTCTAGTAAAGCATATATATATATGGAAATCACAAAGCATATCTAAAAAGAATGATTCTCAATGCATTAAAGGAAGATTTACAAGAGAGGAACTATTCATGTGTATTTACTTTGCCATTTATTATTGTTATTACCCCCTTCTTTAACTAGGGTAGCTACTTCTAAAGAGAAAAGAGTTTTACCAAGATCAGTTTATAATACTCTACCTCATCAAAAACAAATGATCTCGAGTTGTTGCTATGCCACGAGCTAGGTTCTGTTCAGTTTCCCATTCTCTTGACCAAAGAGACATGAAAACTTGAAGCCAACAAAAGAGACATTTCAAACAATTAAAATTCAGCAATAACCAAAAGAGAGCAGAAGTTGAGGTTGTGTAATGAGCAATTATAACAATGGCAGACTCCCTTTACTCTGCATACTAATTTTCAGATCTTTGTTAAAGGAAAAACTATGCACAGAGAGCACCAAGTTGTTTTTACACAAGGAAAGGAAAGATCATCAATATCAACAGTTTTTGAGAGCTTGCGCATTACTTGTACAAGTCCACAAATACATCAAGGGAACTATTAAGATCATGACAATATTAAACGGAGAATATCCCCTGAGAACTTGAACAATTATTCCGTTTCTTCGAAACAATGGTTCTTCTCCTTTCTAGTCCAATTCTGAGTAAACACCACAATGTATAAGATAACGAAAATGATAGAACTTATAATGATTTACAAAAATAATCAAGTTCCCTTCTAATCTTTATTTTTTTGCAATTACCTCAGCAACTTTTTTTTAACAATAACAGACCTTCTCTTCAAATATAGTAACTTTTTTTTTGAAAGAACAAAACAATAATACATTGAAAAGTTAGAGTTCAAACCCAATTTTAAAATGTCATAAAAACAAACCCCAATTTCAAACTCCAATTTAAGTGAAAAGTCATAAAATAAAATCCAAACACAGATTTCAGACTCATTGACGAAATGGAAACATAGGACTGAAACAATAATGGACGATGATTGAATCAGAAACAGAGAAACGTAATATGAAGTCAAATCAAACCCCAAATTCAGAATTCAAATAGATTGATATGAACATTGAAAAATTAGAGCTTTGGGTACCGTGAGCTTGGCGTTGTTGCTGTTAAGGAGAGAGAGAGATCGACGGTGAGCGCTGGAGTGAGAGAAGAGATGGAGCCGATATAGACGTCGCTGAAGGCAATATGCCAGAGGACGACCGGGAGAGAGATTTGGGGATTTTAGGCAATTGACTAATTTGGGGATTTCCTTCACGGGGGGCAGGGTGTTCACATTATTGGCGGTACTTCAAAAAAAATTTGGGGGGATTTTAGGGGTTGGCGTGGTGGAGGGAGTTTTAATTTTTGGGGAAAATTAAAATTTATCAAATTAGGCATGATATATTTGATTGTCTTAAACTTATAAATATTTAATTTTAAATGTAAGTAGTTGTTCAATAAGTATCTAATTATTTATATTTTTGAAAAAATTATGTTATTATTTAGTATTACAATCCATTTTTCAAAAAGAAATCTTAATAGATACGTCTTGAGTATAATTATTATTTTGAACAAAAATATTTTCACATATTTTATATCATTTTTCTATTAATTATTTATTATTGGCACCACCAATGCCAAAACCAACCCTACCACCATCACAACCACCACTAAAACGTTGTCATCATCACCACACCAACATAGCACCACCATCCCATGTGAACTATAATTGAAATTAACTAACACCCGACCACTAACGATCATACCACTCCACAACCAAAACTCATCCACAACATTTACTAACGTGCCACCGCACTAAAACTACCACCCTATCCCTATCCTTCCATCAATATACAACCACCACTACGCCCAAATTTCTATACGACCTCTACTACCATTCGGTCTTTCATTTATCCATTTAGAGAGAAAACTCAATCAGACTCTAATGGTGACAGCTGAGTGAAGGTGGTGACGCTATGGTTCTCGAGTGGTGACATGCAGCTAAGTGATAGTGATAATAGGCCAATGAAGTTTAGACGAGGTAATAACTAAATATTGTTGTAATTGCGGTAAGGTAAAGGTGGTGGTGGTACGTGGTAGAGAGTTGGTGATTATGGTAGGTTGTACACGGGTTATACATTATCGATAATGTTTCGATGTTTCGATGGGTCGGTATCCTTGTAGTGTTCTTTTTGGTCGGTCACTGATTACGCCAAAAAGTATTCAGGTAGTCTGTCAAAGTCCACGTGTGCAGCTAGAACGTTGGTTGGATGCCCCAGCTCTCAATAGGCACAAGTGTCTGTGGGACTTGTCCTCCGGTAGATACCTGAGATGAAAGGAAGCACCGTTAGGGAGCTGGACGTTGGTCCAACTAAAGCCCTCCGGTGAGAGAATCGGTATATCCGTGAGAGTTATGGTCTCCGGTAAGGATTCAGGCTATTCTCAAGGAGTGAATGCTCTGAATGCTTTGGAGACTTAGTAGTTGTGTGTGTTTTATTGAATTTAGGTCATAAATGAAGGCAATCACCTTATATTTATACTGGAAGAATGTTAGTTTGAGACAGGTGGGCTTGTCAGGTGTCAACCTGGGACAGATAGCCTCATATCCATTTATGGCAGCCGCAATCTGTATTGATGAGCCTTTAAGGGGAAGTGACCAGCATTGATGTAAAAGATAAACCTCCTCTGAGAGTTGAGCAAATCATATAGAAGTAACTTAACTTAGAAAGCAAGTCACACTTTCATCCAATGAGAAGCTGGTTGGTGGCCCCGGAATGACGTAATAGTAGGTAGGTCTTTAAATGCGGCAGCTTTCGTTGACGACTGTCTTCAACTTCCCGGGGTGGAGACCTTGGGATCTCAGTGTTATAGCCCGGGTCTTTAGACTTCGCGGGCTCTCGGACCCGACTTGGAAGGAGCTCTTAATTACCCCGAGCTCCCCGGGGAGACTGAGATAGGATGAAGGGTAGACGCAATTGGGATCCGAGCTGTAGGCGAAGCTCGGGATCGAGGTGAGCTGTCCGATGCGCTCCAACTATGCATGGCCACGTGTCCCACTTAATGCCGCGTGAAAGTAGGATATTTTGGTATCTTCAATCATCAATCCATCAATCTTAAAAGCATATAATACAACTAAGCATCTCAATATATGTATATCTAAAAGACTACTAATTAATTTATATTATAATTATTTTTGTAATTAATCATAAGAATAATAATTAAGTGATCACCAGTATATGTGTATATATTTGTATGATTATATGTGTATATTTATATGTATCATAGTTTTTAAAGTACTTTAGTAATAACATATATATATATATATATATATATATATATATATATAACACCAAGGATTAACGATGCAAACAATTTATAACCAAATTTATCAAGGAAAAATTCTAAGGTAATTTCGAGGAAATATATTCCTAAGTAATTTCCTAGGTAAATTTGGCGGGAATCTTCCCTCTAAATTTTTTGGAGGTTTTCCATATTTTTCTAGGAACAAAATCCCTAAGTAATTTTCAAGGATTAAAAAATTCTATGTAATTTCCTAATTAAATTTGGAGGGAAACATTTCGCTAAATTTTTCACTAATAAGCATAATGTGCCAAGGAAATTAGCAAGGAAATTTCCTAGAAAACACTTTCCTTGATAAATTCCTTGGAGATTTACCCAGGAAATAGTTTCCACAGTAAATTCCTCAAAAATTGCTATGGCTATGCGTTTCCTTGCTAATTTCCTTGGAAATTGCCTGGGAATAAATATCCTTGGTGAATTCCTTGGGAATTATCTAGGAATTTAATTTCCTTGGTAATTTCCTCGGTAAAAGTAAAAAAAAATCTTTCCTTGGTAAATTCCTCGGGAATTATCTAGGAATTAAATTTCCTTGACAATTTGCCCTTGCTAATCTAGAGATTTTTCGTAGTGTCTATCCTGTAATAATAAGTGTTCCATCTGTTTGTGAAGTATGTCACTATGCCAAACAAACCAGAATTCCTTTGCCATTGAGTTCTTCACTCAATGTAACTCCATTTGTTTTAATACACTGATGTTTGGGATCCTTATAGACAATGCACTTCAAATGGTTGTAATTATTTTCTTACAGTAGTTGATGATTATACAAGAACCACATGGACCTATTTGCTTCATTCAAAATCTTATGTTTTCGTTTATCTTACACTATTTCTCAAAATGGCTCAAACTCAATTTAAAAGTATTCTCACTCAAGTAAGATCTGACAATGGATCTGAGTTCTTTAATCAAACCATTTCTTCTTTGCTTGGCTCCCTTGGCATAAAGCAACACAGCTCCTGTGTTGAAACACCCCAACAGAATGGAAGGGTGGAAAGAAAATTCAGACACTTACTAAATGTTGCAAGATCATTAAGGTTCCGAGCTCACCTACCTAAAAAGTTTTGGGGAGAGTGTCTTCTTACAACCACATATCTTATAAACAGACTTCATTCTTCTGTTCTTCTACGAAAAAGTCCCTATGAGCTTCTTCTTGATCAACCACCTTTTTCTTTGCCTCAACTCTCTCCACTTCTAGAGACAAGTTTGACTCTAGATAAATAAAATGCATATTCATTGGCTACCCTTTGGTAAAAAGACTTATAAACTATGACTTGACATCCCGTAGAGTTTTTCAAAGTAGAGATGTCTACTTTTATGAAGACCAATTTCCTTTCTCAACAATCTCTACTTCATCTGCTCATGTTCCCCTTTTTACCGATCTTTCTCCTCTTCTTGACATTGATGAAACAAACTCTTCTCCCTCTCTTATTGAGAATTCTGACAAAACTACACAAACTTCCAGTCACAATTCCACTCCTGATGATACTACTCATAGTCATATCTCTACTGATCACACTACTCATGACGATTCTCATCATGATCATCCTATTTCTATTGTGCCTTCAAGACCTGCAAGAGCAAGAACAATTTTGGCTAGGTATCAAGATTATATATGGCTCCTTCCTCAGTTTACCAGCTCTCATCAAGCTTCTAATGCCTCAGTAAGGTCTCCTCCTTTATATCCCTTGGAAAAGTACCTTTCTTATTCCAACATTTCTCCTTCCTATTGTGCCTATATCTTAATATTTCTTCTGTCAATGAACCAAAGACTTATTCTCAAGCAATCAAAGATTTCTTTTTAGATAATTGACATCCATCAATAACTTTAACTTGCACCCCCTAATTTCGAACACCAACTACTATTAATGATCTTTCAACCTATTTATAAAATTTCTACATCTAAAATAATCTTGACCCCATTTGAACATAATTATGACTTCATCTCCGTGAGCTAGGTTAAAAAGTGAACCCAACAAGATAACACATAAAATGTCACACTATTTTGAACATAATATTTAGTTCTCATTTGATAGCTCTATTATTACTCATTAAAATACTTGGAATATGTGATATTAAATACTCAACGTGGTTATCGCAAATTTTGCCTCAACTTATAAACTTGTATCTAAAATTAATCATTGGAATATTTTCAAATAAATGTTACCCCCTTCGTGCAATTGAAGAAGAGGTATCTTTTGACTCTTTAGGTTTCGGTCTTGTTTCAAGTTGTAATAATATATTTTTGTTTAGTTTGAAAAAATAAAATTAGAGTAGTAATAGGGATAAAAACTTTTGTATAAATTTCTCGTCCCAATCTAGACGATAAAAATATGGTTAATAATATATCACATCATTTAACATGAAAAATCACCTTTTACCCATCACATGATTGACACCTTTGATTATAATGAGAAATTTTGTAACAAAAATATTGTATCCCTATATATAAATCTCGTGTTATAGTTTTAGAAAGAAAAGAAAAAAAAGTAACTTCTTATCAAATATTAGAGATATTAAAAAGGTCACGGCCCGTAGGGCTGGCTGTTTAAATCAGAAAAAATAGGGTTAGGGCACATTTTTTTAGCCTGTTTAAAATCAGGGCTTTTTTGGCCCGGACAGTTTAACCCGCGCCGCGTTAGGGTTGGCCCACTAGGTTTCAGGGCTAGCCTACCGGCCCGTGTAATATTAATTAGGCAATAAAAAGTTAAGACATATATAAAATAACCACCATGAAAATTAAAATTACAACCTTCTAATCTAAAGTCAAACACACTTATCATTTACACTACATGTTTTCTTTGTGATCATGTAAATAAATACTGAAATATAAACAAAACTATTAGAGGTGACTAATAAGTAGAGTTATTTCAATATTTATTTTGAGATAAAATATGTTAAAATTTAAATACAGTGATGTAAAAAATATATAATTTATATTTCTTATGAAAAACATAATAACATATCTAAATTATGGGTTGTAAATAACAATCACTGCCCACTTTTTTGGATATTTAGAAAGATAAAATTAAAACCATCATTTTTTATTTTTTTAGTTGTGACTCGATAGTGGTCCGTTTAGCCCGAAGCCCGCTATGGTTAGGGTTAGGTCCACAATAATAGTGGTTAGAAAAAATTGAACCATTTAGCCCACAGTCCATTAGGGCTATAGCCCGCTAAGACTAGTCTAAAACTGCTAGGGTCAGCCCGTTTAACATCTCTATCAAATATCCATTTAAAAAAGGGTGAATTACAGGCCGGTCCCTTTTTAAACATTTGTAATCGCTCCAGTCCACTCATCTTTTTTAAAAACCGAAAAAAGGTATTTTTGGGGCAAAAAGACGATTATGCCATTAATGAAAAAAAAAACACGCGCGTTTCAGTAACCCAAGGCATCGCGATACACTACTTTGGCATCGCGATGCACCACTTTGGCATCGTGATGCACCACTTTTGCATCGCGATGCACAAAATTGGGGCATCGCGATGCAACAATTGGTGCATCGCGATCATCGCAGCGCGCTTTAGGGAACCAAAGCATCGCGATGCACTACTTTGGCATCGCGATGCATCACTTTTGTATCGCGATGCACCACTTATGCAAATTGGAAAATCGCGATGCAACAATTGGTGCATCGCGATTATCGCAGCGCGCTTTAGGGAACTTGATCATCGATGCAACAATTACCCAGCATACTGCGATTGACAAATTAAATCAGTCCAAGAACATCTTCCTCTGTTTTCGAATAGCACACTGTCAAACTTGATTTGAAGCTCAAAAATAGTATTTTTTGGTAGAAAAATTGTGCACAAATATAGTACCATGAGGATAATAATATGAGATTGATTTTAAACAAATTTGAATCTTAAAACAGAAATTTAAGTGGCCAAAACAGCTCAAGAACAAAGAAAAATGGGATGAACTCAAAAATTTTAAATTTGATCAAATTCGTGTTTTATGCATACAAATTGATACCCAAACATGATAAAAGACTATATTAACAACATGAAATTATTTATACATCAATTTGAATCTCAAATCTGAAGCAACGATGTTGTTGAGGGTATTTTAGAAAGAAAATTTTCAAAATGGCTTTTAGCGGTTAAAAAAAAAAGGTGTACTGGAGAAAAAAAAAATTTGAGAAAGTAGACCGACCAGCAATTTCTCCTTTAAAAAAAGAAAAGATTCAAAAAAAAATTAATAATAAATTTTCCTGAGCTTTCAACTATATATTCGTTTGGTCCTACTTTTTTCTAACTTTATTCGTTTGATTATATACCACTCAATTTTAGCTGTCAATTCGGTTGTTACCATCAAGATGTCTGTCAAATGTTTTTAGAAATGCCAATATTACCCTTGTTGTAGCAGCATAAGGGATTTTATCCACAACAAACAAATAAAAATTTAAAAGAAAAAAATATAAAAAAAGGAAACTAATGTGTACACCAAGAGCAGACCCATCGTAAGTAGGGGTGAAGGTGGTTCGGTTTGAGCCAAAATCACAAATCGAACCAACCTCTAACAATTTTACATATTTCAAATCGAACCGAATCGCCACAAACTTCAAATCGAACCGAACCGAACCGATCGGTTTGGTTCGATTTCGCGGTTTAATTATTTAAATATTCTAAAAAAGAAAAAACTTTTAAATATCAAAAAAATAATTTTAACACAAACTAAAAAATTAACTTTAAAATTACAATAATTCAATTAAAATGTAGGCAAACAACAATAATTTTCTTATTAAATTCAATTACTAATTACTAAATAATATATATATAAAAATTAAATGGTGGTGGTTCGATTCGGTTCAGTTTGGTTTGGTTTGGCACCAAAAATTGCAAACCGAACCGAACCGCAAGGTTTATAAAATTTTTAAACCTAAACCGAATCATCCTAACCCAAAACCGAACCAAACTGGTCGATTCGGTTCGATTCGATTGGATTCGGTGGTTCGGCGGTTCGGACTTACACCCCTAATCGTAAGGATCTCTCTCTCTCTCTCTCTCTCTCTCTCTCTCTCTCTCTCTCTCTCTCACACACACACACACACACACAATACACTCATTCAAAAAGTATTGTTGAATCAAAATGTATATCATACCACAGTCACCCACTCAAATAAAAATAGATATTCATCCAAATTTGCCTTTCATGTTTCTATTCTTATAAATCCGTTGCAATTCAAAAATTAGCAAATCAAATCCCAATTATTCAAGCAAAAAGAAAAACCAAAGAATTAACCCTAATCTAAAATCACGATTTGCACCCTTTCTTCATATCTATATGGATAAATTGACTTTGGGTGTAAAGTTGGAGAACGATGATGGGTGATGTTGATTTCTTCGACGGCGCTACTAGAAAGGTGCTTATGATCTATCGCTACTAAAAAGGTGCTTGTGATCTACCGCTACTAAAAAGGTGCTTGTGATCTACCATGTCGATCAATCTCCTTCAAGGTTGAAAACAAGTGATGGAGATCAAGGACCAAGACCCAATATTCAAAGAGATCCGATGACGATAACCGGAGGCCCAATGACAAGAGCGCGAATCAAGAAAGTTCGGGAAGCTCTCATGACGCTCGTGCACTCAATCAAGGCCAACACGACTCAAAACAGTGAAGGACGGATCGTATGTGTGTTGGAGGGTCGTTTGTATGAAGGATGAAGTTTCTGGCCACAGAGCGATCGCCCTGTCTCAAGAGGAAGCGATCGCCCTGGACACTGCTTAGAAGGCGATCGCCCTGAAACTCTGAAAAGTGATCGCCTTGTGTACTGCCTGAAGGGCGATCGCCTTGAATCGCTACAAGGCGATCGCCTTGTCTCCAGTTTGTCTGGAACGCAATTGTTTGACGTATTTTCATTAGTTTTGGTAACTTTAGGATATTTTAGGTATTTTATTTCCTAATAAACATCTCCTAGGTTTAGTTGGATTGTTAGGCCTATATAAAGACTTCTTTTTCATTGTAAAACATTATCTTTGATTATTATTAAATTGAATTGAGTTTTCACAATATTGTGAGCTTTTGAGAGATTTCTTGGATTAGAATTCTCAAACCTTGAACTTATCAAGTTTGTTGAGCTGCAGGCTTGTGGCGTTCCGTGATCTTGATTCCTAATCAATTGCGATTAGTGGGTTAAGGTTGCACCCCAAGGTTCTAGGGATTAAATCTGCCCTAGGGTTGAGGGAAGCTCCCTATCTTCGTTTCAATTCATTGTTTTCTGTTTTCAATCCACGTTTTTTATTGGTTCCGCTTTGTCACGATCTTGGAATCACATCAACAAGGAACCAAGAGATGTAGAGAGAAGAGGGTGGGAGTGAATTTAGAGCCCGTTTGTTCGTGCGTTTTGGCCAAAATGTAGGGTTAAAACGCAACTTATTCCTTAACTTAGTGTTTCAATGCTGCGGTAGAAAAAGCTATATTTTCAAGACGCAGCTGCGTTTTATAACGCTGAAATTCCTAGCTTTTTCCCAAAACGCTGATTTTAAAACACAGTAGGGAATAAAAAGCTGCGTTTTGACATAATATCCCAAACGTATTTATAAAGAAAAAAGTCGCGTTTTAAATAATCTGCGTTTTAAAAATGCTGCGTTTTCAAAACAATGCTTTTTCAAAACGCTACACCAAACAGTCTCTTAGTAATGTTGGGGTGTCACGATGGCATTGTGGCGATGGAGATGGCGTGAGCCTCGATGCAATGCCATTGAAGGAGAGAGGAAGAAAAGCGTTGGGGTTTGAACAAATAAGGACGGTAGGTTATGGGGTGCTAAATACAACACCCCCAAATTGCTAAATATAACATCTCTTCCAACGAATTTACTATTTTACCCATATTTTTTGGACGAAAATTTATATTTACAAGTGTTATAAATGCAAAAAATAAAAATTTAAATTAAAAACTGGAAAATTAGACAAGGCCGCCACCTCTAGGCGGCTATATTCCAAACATCCACCTAGATTAGGTCGCCATCCATTATTTCGTCAATTTTTTTTTTTACCGTCACCCCTAGGCGGTCATCCCAAATTCCACCCCTAGAGAATGCAAAATGAAGGGTATTTTAGTGTAAATACTCATTTACATTCAATGAAGAGCAAAATGGGTATTTTTCTAAAGGAGTGTGATATTTAGTACTTTTGAGGTGTTGTATTTAGCACTTATGATAGGAAAGGGGAGGGGAGAAATTGTTGGGTTTAATTAGTTTATAAGAGCATGTTCAACAAGATTTATTTTGGAGAGCAAAATGAGGAGCTTTGTCTACAATAAGGATTCTTTGGGTAGCAAAGAGGAGCTTAAAAAGAATCTACACTTTTTGGTAGCAAAATAAGCTACCGGATTATTTGGGCATAAGACAGCACAAAACGATGTCGTTTTGAGCTCCTCTTCATCAAAACGACGTCATTTCATGAGGGAGATAAACAAAAAAATAAGCAGCGTGTCTGGCGTGCCTGTTGCACGAGTCAGACTTGTCAGCCACATGTCAATAATCTGGTGGTGCTTGGAAAATATTTCCCCCTCTTCGGTTTTTGGTGAATTTTGAGCCAAAAAAAATGTTTTTTTTTGTTTTTTTGAATTAAAGTACACATTTTGGGCTATAAATAGAAACTTGAATTGTTTCATTTGGACACCAGATCAAATTTCTACGAATTTTTGAAGTTTTATAGTTGTTTTCTCCAATTTTCTCTCCTCTTTCTTGGAAAATTAATTTTTTTAGCTATATTAAGTTATTTAATAACTTAATTTATTACTAATATTATTATTTATTAGTTAAATACTTTAATTATTTGAATTATTGTATTATTGTTTAAATTAGTTTCTCTTCAACTAATTAAAATTCTAAAAATAATAGTTAAATTATAAAAATAATAGTTATATAATTAAATAACAAACACTAAAAAAATGAAAAAAAAATAATTCGAAAAATATTTTAATTATAATTTAATATAATTTTGAAAATATTCATTTAACAAAAATCGAATTCTAATTGCATAAAAAAATTATTAATTTATATAATTAAGATATAAATATATTAAATTATAGAGATAAAGATAGTGGAGTATGTAAAAGTTATTGGAGTTTGTACATTGTTAAAAAAGCTATTTTACTTGGGTAGCTTCATGGGGAGCTTAAGGGTGTTTTGGAAATAAAAAAGAGTAATGTTATGGGTACCTTAAGAGTACCAATTTTTTTTTAACAAATAATGTATCTGTTAATGTGGCAGCTGATGTAATGCATTAATTATAATTTTTAATTTTATTTTTTATACCACATCAGCTGACATATCATTTGGTGCAAAAAATTTGACACTTTTTAGGTACACATAGCATTACTCAACAAAAAAATGCACTTTTTCCTTAAGCTCCCAAAAAAAAAAAAACCTTGTTCAACTTGCTTAAGGGTTTGAAGAAATATGAGGCAAACTATTGTGATCATGTTCATAAGGGTATTTAAGTAATTTTAGAAAATATTTGACAGGAGTACTAATCGAAGCGGTGAATGGGGACAAACTGACAGCTAGAAATCAAATTATGACCAAACAAATAAAGTTAGTAAACGTAGGACTATATAAATAAATAATTTAAAGTCAAGGAACCAAACTATTACTCCATCCAACTTAAATTATTGTCTTTTTTTTTTTATCCGTTCATAAATAATTATTTTATTTAAAATTTTATTTTAAAAACATTACTTTTATTATTTTATCATTTCTTTTTCTCTCTACTTCAAGTATAAACCATATAGGTATTAAAGAAAATTACACTATACTAATATTAATAATTAAATCAATTATTTTTTCTTAATTTATGTGTCGAATCAAATAAGATAATAATTTAAAAACGGAGGTAGTATTTGAATCAAAAGAAAAATCAATTTGAGTACAAAAATTAAGGTGTAATTTCAATTGGGGCCAAGAACTAAACTTAGGTGCAAGCAATCATATACTCTTTGTTAGCAACAAGTTAAGCTTGATATACCTTGGACCATATTTAACAGCTTTAACTTTTAAATGAATTGGCTAGTTAACGTAATATCAAAGTTGTCGTTTGGTAAAGTCGTGGGTTCGGATTATATAGCTTCTATTTGTTACGTGTAGTATTACGAGTGCAACCATATTTGGTCCGTAGTGCCCCTGGTAAGGCATATCTCTTTACATGTGGACGTGTGGTTATGAGTGCACATGTTGGCACCACATTTAGTCTGCGAGGCATATTTCTTTATCTCTTTACTTATGAACCGGTCACATGTAAGCTTCATATACATTGCTGATTCTATCTAATAGTCACACGTGAGTGAGAATATTAAGCTTCATACACATTATGAGTTGGTAGCTTAGCATATATAAAGCCTAAAGAAAAGACATTGAAGTCTTGACTAAAGGTCACAGCCCATTTGTTCGTACATTTTAGTCAAAACGTAATTTATTATTTGTAAAAATTGCGTTTCAATACTGCATCAGAAAAAATTGTATTGTTTTAAAACGCTGCTACGAGAAAAAAAAAGAGAGCGTTTTGAGCTAATATTTCAAACGCATCGTTTTGAAAACGCTGCATTTTAAGGCGGCATGAAATAAGCTCTCTAAGTTTTAACTCATTTTAAGAAACCAGTATGGTAAGATACTAAGATATCCAAACAGATGTCCTAAACTTCGACAGGTAAAAATGTATGCACCCCAGCTCAACAACCTGAAAACATTATGAAATAATCTGGGTTTTTTTTTTGTTTTTTTTTATTTTTTATTTTTATGATTGAAGATAAAATAAGAGAGAGATACTAGGTGAAGCCAAATGCAATTAGTTCTGCAGAAGGCCAACACACTTAGCGAAGAGGTATGCCAATTACTAGTTGAACTAAGAGCCCGTTTGGTGCAGCGTTTACAAAACGCAGTGTTTTAAAAACGCAGCATTTTAAAAAGCGCAGTGTTTTAAAAACGGAGGTCTTTCCTTATAAATACGTTTGAGATATCACTTCAATACGCAGTTTTTTTTTTTTTTTTCCTAGTAGCGTTTTAAAACCTGCGTTTTGGGAAAAAGCTAGAAATTCCAGCGTTTAAAACGCAGCTGCGTTTTCTGCCGCAGTATTGAAACACATTTTTTACAAATAAGCAGCGTTTTATCCCTGCGTTTTGGCCAAAACGCTCGACCAAACAGGCTCTAAATTCCTCATGAAAATCATAATTTCCTAATAGAATTACAGAAACAAGAAACAACAGAATTGCAAACAAGTGGGTAGTATTTCACTCATGCTCTGTTCTCCATGGCAATGCAATGACTTTGGTTTTATAATTTCAGACTCTCTCTTTTGTCCACCAGCTTTCTCTCTATATCTATATTACTTTTATCTTAGATCATTATAAAAAAAAAAAACAAATAAATAAATAAACCAAAATCACAAAATCAAAGTTACCATAATCACGAGGGCAAACACACCCTATACAATGAAGTTCCCTGGGATATCATAATCAAAATCCAAGTAGCAACATGAGCAACCTCAAAATCAACCAAGCATATCAATCTAAACCCATATAAAATTGCAGTTGAAAAGATCATACCAAGATAAACATTCACCAAGAGCTACCATCCATATATGGTTAACACAAACTACTAAATTTCATTATATAAATTCTAGATCATATAACTAAAAATCCCAAATTACGATAAATTTACCAAACTGCATTCCAAGCCTGTATTTCTTCTTATAATACAATGTTAAACCGCCCCGCCGCATTCAAGATTCTACCAATTTCGAAAGAAAGAAAAGCATCAATGCAGGCATACTGTACCTGTGCTGGGGTGAGCCACTCGTTATCCCACCTACTCTTAGTGATATTCCTAGGCTTCGTAATCTCCCTTCCAAGCACCTGCATAGCCAAACCCGTCAACCCAGTATTTATCAGCCGCCGATTCCCATACGCTTCCGCCGCTAATCCCCTCAAATCGACCTGATTAGCCACCACCAATCCGTAATCGCCGGTCAATTTCTCCACATCGCTCTCAATTCCGACCCCAACGACGGTATAATTCGGGTTTGCGAGAAAGTCAACAAGAGATTGTGGGATGTAAGGGGAGTGGAGGATTTGGAAGATGAGACATCGACGGCCGACGCAGAGTTGGAGAATGGCGACTGGGTTTTCGATGTAACGTTTGAAGTTGGGGCGCCACTCGACGTCTAGGCCGACGATGAGACGGTGGAGGCGACGGCTGTGGAGGGATTCAATGTCGGAGATCCAGGTGTCGACGAATGATGGGGTACTGGTGACTATGGTGTGGATGGAATCGGTGAAGAAATTGACGTCGTACAGGTTGTGGGTGTCGTCGGGTAGCATGTGGTCGATAATGGTAATTGCCATGACTGGTTTCTCTAGAGAGAGAAAAAGAGGGGAGGTGTCAGAGAGAGAAACAAAGAAGGAAAAAGAGGGTTTTAGAGAAGAGAGATGAAAGAAGAATTTAGGAAGGAAGGAAAAACCGAAAAGAAAGAGGGTAAGAGCAAACGCAATGGTAGTATTTATCAAACTCTCTGAAACTGGTTTTAGAGATTTTTTAGCACTCCGAGAGCAATCACAGCAATAGTTCAACATACCAAGCTCTAAATACTTTATTTTTTATTTCAATTTTACTATTTTAATATTTTAAAAATAAATTCAATCAAATAAACATTTTGTATATAATTTACTAAAAATTAATATTTATCATTTCAACTAACAATTATAACTACCATTTTATTTTTTCTCTTTTTTATTTCTAGTTTCCCACCACAATTAAAATGAAATATCTTAAAATGACCTACGTACTATCAGTTAGTAACCGATTTCACCCCGTACTCCCAATATCATAAAATTGACTAGTGTACTAACAATTTGAGTCCAATGTGGTCCCTACCGTTAACTTTTCATCCAATTTTTTAACGGAGCAGTTAATTTGATTAACGGAGTTATTTTATGAGGGGTATTTTTGTCCATTTCTTCCAAAACTCACCACCCCCAACCACACATACTTTCTCTCTCTTTTACCTCTCTGCACTACCCGTATTTTCCAAAACCCCCAAATTTCAATCGTACCCAGAATGGCTTCGACCCATTCTCTTCTCGGGCCCCCCGAGATCCATCGTCCTAAACCAACCCTCACCACCGCATCCCAAACGCCGACTACCACTTCCGTATCGGATCTTTTCATGGATCTCATTGTATCCAATTTCAACTCTACAAAACTGATCCGGAACCCACCCATGGGCTTAACCGAAAACCTATCCATGGGCTTAACCGAAAACCTATCGCCCACCTTCCTTTACTCTGGCAACCCCTTCCTCGACTTCTTCTTCCACGTCGTCCCTGACACTCCAGCCGCCGACTTGATAGAACGCCTCTTTCGTGGGACCACAACGCGTTGACTACGCTCAAGCTTATTTGTAATCTCCGTGGAGTTCGCGCACGGAAATCGACAGGGAAGGGTATTACACGACGGCGGGCTGCACAAGCACCACCCAAAAACGCTTGCCTGCAATGTGGGCCCCCTGGCTGAGTTTGGTTATTTTAAGGACTTGTCGGAGATTCTGTATCGTATTCTTGAAGGTGCCGACGTCCGTCAAAAAGCAAAGAAAGAGCGTTTGAGTCGGAGCGCAGGACCGCAGAGAGGAGGACACAGAGGGTTTCGTGGAAGAGGCGGATTTGGCTTCATGAACTCGATATTTGCTGTGAAATCAAATGAGATAACTCCGATACTGATGCCTGTATATTTGCTGTGCTATGGTGTAATTTTTGTGAACTCGATATTTGTGTGGAAATGGAAAAGTTTGGTGCACTTCCTGGTGAAAATTTCACATGTAAAACCCTTGAGGTTTTTGATTTAAATACCATGGTTTCCATTTTGAATGTATCCGGGGAAGACGTCGCCATTTTGTCACCGGTAAAAGAGAGAGAGTATGTGTGGTTGGGGGCGGTGAGTTTTGGAGGAAATGGACAAAAATGCCCCTCATAAAATAGCTCCGTTAACCAAATTAACTGTTCCGTTAAAAAATTGGATGAAAAGTTAACGGTAAGGACCACATTGGACTCAAATTGTTAGTACACTGGTCAATTTTAGGATATTGGGAGTACGGGGTGAAATCAGTTACTAACTGATAGTACGTTGGTCATTTTTATAATTATCCCCAAACGCAATGGTAGTATTTATCAAACTCTCTGAAACTGGTTTTAGAGATTTTTAGCACTCCGAGAGCAATCACAGCAATAGTTCAATATACCATACTCTAAATACTTTATTTTTTTATTTAAAGTTTACTATTTTAATATTTTAAAAATAAATTCAAACAAATAAACATTTTGTATATAATTTACTAAAAATTAATATCTATCATTTAACCTAACAAACATAACTACCATTCTATTTTTTCTCTTTTTTATTTCTAGTTTCCCACCACAATTAAAATGAAATATTTATATTTTAAATATATATTTTATAAAAAATACTCCCTCCGTCTCTAAATTATTATTTTATTTGACTAGGCACACGAATTAAATAAAAATAATTGACTTAATTATTAATATTTGTATAGTGTGTAATTTTCTTTAATGTTCATGTGTATGTGACCTATAATTAAAGTGGAGAGAAAAAGTAAGGATAAAATGGTAAAAGTGATGTCCTAAAAAGAAATGTTTCAAACAAGATAATTATTTTGGGACAGACAAAAAAAAAAAAAAAAGAAGAAAGACAATAATTTAGGGACGGAGGGAGTATAATTTTTCTACTAATCTACACATGGGCACGATGGAAGATTTATTTAACCTCACAAGTACACGAATCAATTGTAGTGTAATTGTGCAAGAACAATGGTCAAACCATAAGGACAAGTGTTTTGAATTAGTCAAGATTCAGCTACTAACTTGAGTAAAACGATTCAATGAAAACAGAGATGATTTGGATTTTTAATTAACAACTAAATAACTGTAAAACAATAACTTAAAAAGGAAATTGACAAGCACTATTCTGAGAGAATTCAAGAATTTGGGAATGTCTAGGGATTGGGATTCACTTGGTATCTAAATCTTATATCTTTCTAAAGTTACAGTTCTGTTATAAAAACGAGGATATTCTTGGATTAAAATTCCAAGTTTTTATCTTCAATGCGGAAGCGAATCGGTCGAAATAAAAGTACCAAATATTTGGAGAAATAATAGCAAAAAAATAGAAAATATAACGGAATCAAACAAAAGGGAACAGAGGATTTACGTGGTTTAATCCACTCCAAGGCAAGCAACAAATCTACTATAAACGATGAGGAATTACAATAGAGAGTTTTCAATGTACTCATCCTACCTAAGACTAGGGTTACAAGGATTGACAAGATCCCACAGAGTACCACCCCTCTCACAGCCCAAAATAACCACGCACTATTTTGTCTAATATCGCCAAGACCTCGAGACCCTCGACCACCGTTGTCCGTCGTCCGTCTCACAATTGTGTCTCTATCTCTCGGTAATGTGTGTCCGTCCCAAGTATGCATGCATGCCCTTTTATATGAAAATACTACTAATCCTATCATACAAAGGAATCCAAATACCAATAGGAAACTAGTCCTAGTCTGAACAGCTTTGCACATGAAGAATTCTTATGCTTTTCAAATTAGGAAACAATTATTACTTGTCGGGTCCACCTCAATAAATTTCATACCAAATTTGAGACACTTTTAACAAATCTCCACCTTGACTCAAATTTCATCAATTGTTTATCCCCATTGTTGCTTGCCCGTCGTGCACCCCACCATGGGTGCCTAGAATTGATCTCAAACACACGAGTCCAAGCGGCCCTTGAACTCGCTCCATGAAATACTACCAAACCGAATACTTCCAATTTCTTCACACTTAGCATCTTCACTTTGAAACATAGCATGCGCTCCACCTTGAATGACACTCCCTTGTAGTAAATACAAGTTGCCCTTTTTGTTTCCACCCATGAGAAAACGACCACCACGAAAGATTTTCATCTTTCCATCACGAACTGTGTAATTGCAACCTTTCGAATCCAAGGAACCCAATGAAATTAAAATCCTCCTCAAGCTAGGAACATGACGAACTTCAGTTAGCGTTTTCACTCCAGCTTGAGTCTTGATTTTAATTGTCCCAACACCTTCAATCTTACAAGAAGAATCATCCGCTAAAAATACATTACCACTTGCACTCTTGTAGGTAGAAAATATATCTCTATTGGAACACATATGAAAAGAACAACCGGAATCAAGAACCCATTCAATCCGGAGATTATCACCACCTACGGTCACATTAAGTACATCACCGCTATTCTCGTCATTGCTAATACCACCCTCATCGAAAGTGACAATATTAGCATTAGAATTCAATTCCTTCTTCACTTCATCCTTGAGTTTTTGACAATTACGAACAACGTGACCTATCTCATTGCAATGCCAACACTTTATCTTGGAAGTCTTCTTTTTCTTCTCACCACCACTTGAACTTTCACCGTACGAATTTTTGACCTGTTTAACTTTGCTTCCCACATACAAAGCATCACTATTATCACTATTCTTAGAACCCTTGTTCATAGAATCATTAGTTAATAATGAAGTTTGTACCTCACCCAAAGTAAGCTTGTCTTTCCCATGCATAACAGTAGTAACTAAATGCTTCAAAGATGGTGGCAAAGGCTTTAGCAAAATTAAACCTTGATCTTCACCCTCAATTTTAACACCGATATTCGCCAACTCACATAGTATCTTGTTAAAAGCATTCAAGTGATCATGAATATTCGTACCTTCAGACATCATGAAGTTGAACAACTCCTTCTTTAGGTACAACCGGTTTGACATGGATTTCCCCATGTAGAGACTCTCCAACTTCTCCCATAATGCCTTCGCAGATTTTTCGGAGATAACATTGTAGAGAACATTATCCGCGCAACATCGCCGGATAGTGCTAGCCACCTTTTGATCAATTCTATTCCATACCTCATCCTTCATATCGTTGGGTTTTGCTTCCATTTCTTCCAAAGCAATCTCTTGATCTGCTTGGATCAACACATCCCTAACTTTAACTTGCCACAAGCTAAAGTCATTACTTCCGTTAAATTTCTCCAATTGGAATTGCGTAGAATTTCCAACGTCTCCCATCTTCAAAACTCCAATCCCTTGATTCATAATTTTGACTATTCCAAAGCTCTGATACCAGTTTGTTATAAAAACGAGGATATTCTTGGATTAAAATTCCAAGTTTTTATCTTCAATGCGGAAGCGAATCGTTCGAAATAAAAGTACCAAGTATTTGGAGAAATAATGGCAAGAAAATAGAAAATATAACGGAATCGAACAAAAGGGAACAGAGGATTTACGTGGTTTAATCCACTCCAAGGCAAGCAACAAATCCACTATAAACGATGAGGAATTATAATAGAGAGTTTTCAATGTACTCACCCTACCTAGGACTAGGGTTACAAGGATTGACACAATCCCACAGAGTACCACCCCTCTCACAGCCCAAAATAGCCACGCACTATTTTGTCTAATATCGCCAAGACCTCGAGACCCTCGACCACCGTTGTCCGTCGTCCGTCTCACAATTGTGTCTCTATCTCTCGGTACTGTGTGTCCGTCCCAAGTATGCATGCATGCCCTTTTATATGAAAATACTACTAATCCTATCATACAAAGGAATCCAAATACCAATAGGAAACTAGTCCTAGTCTGAACAACTTTGCACATGAAGAATTCTTATGCTTTTCAAATTAGGAAACAATTATTACTTGTCGGGTCCACCTCAATAAATTTCATACCAAATTTGAGACACTTTTAACAAGTTCAATTCTAGGGTTCGTTCTCCTAGGGCCAAGATTGGGACGTATTGATCACGAATTACAATCTTAATACTCCTAGTTGTCGTAACTTCTTGATCCGTTAACACAACACATAGGAATTCATTAAATGTGAAAGAACGAATTGGTCCTAATTTCAATTTCAACAATGATCATGAATCACTCGAAATCAATCTCACAAAGTATGGCAATTTATGAAAAATAAATATTGATCATGATTCACAAATCATACGTCACATAATCAGAGCAATTGAAATACAATCCGTAAAACAACTTAAATGATTCAATTAAACAAACTTTAAACAAACTTTGTGGAGAACTATAATTAATAGACTGTATATAACAAGTATTCTACGACATAAAATTTCGATACCAGTTACCTCCAATCCCTAAAAGATGAGTTTAGCTCCTCATCAACGTCATTACAAAAATTCTTTGATTCTTCAGTTTGATTTGATTACAAGAACGAAAAGAAACTAATTCAATGTATTAAGGATTCAAAATTCTCCCTGAAAAAATGATCCTCTCTTCATTACAGACCCCTTTTTTTATACTCCTCTTACGACCTTCAAACGATTCCGCACAACCAAGACCTTGGATTCATTTGGAATGACTCTGAAGAAATTCTAACAGGCGCAGCGTGCTAGGGCGCAAGGAAAATACGTGCTAAGGTGCGGCAGGTCTCTGATCTTTTGCTCAGAAGGTTTCTGAAAATTTTGCAAACTTTTGGGAGAGGACGCTCTAGGGCGCACGAATAAGGCGCGCTAAGGCGCGCACCGGCAACATTGATATTCCAGATTTTCTCCTGCTGCTTTGGATCTTTTACACTTTCACCCATCTTGTTTCCAAAACAGCTCTAAAATGTCCTGAATTCGCATGTTTGCTTGAAAGGCCCCTGAAATCTCATAAACACTAAACAAACAACATTAAATAACAAAACCACCGAGAATTCACAAAGATTAAGGCTAGAAAGTATCCAATTGAATGAGTAAAATACTCATTCATTAAATACCCCCAAACTTAAACTTTGCTCGTCCTCGAGCAAAACAAGAAAATTAAGAAAAAACTAAAATTAAAATATATACAAAACATCATTAATCTTGTAAGTGAAGGCCATGGCTTGAAACTTCACAATGCCTCAGGGTAAGAATAATAACGAAATGCAATTAACAACACAATGACACAAGTCTAACTTTCACTCATCATGTACCAATCTCACTCCAAATCTCCGTGTGTGTGTGCATCACTCATTTCTCAACAATTTACAATACTTGAAATTCCTTATAGAGCCAAGCACCCAACTTTTCCTCCGAAGTCATTGATTGTTCTTTTGCAATTATAAACATATTAAAGTGCTTCATGAAACATAAAAACAAGTAATCACTCCCATCCATTACTACAAACAAAAGTAGCAATACCGATTTTTTTTCTTTTCATTGACGAACAAACTTGCGGACTGTGCAATGTTCACTTCATTAAGCTTTCTAATTAACCCATGTAGTGAGTGTTAACCCAATGACTCTCAAACCAGATGACTTTAAGGCATTAGGTGCAAAAACACCCCTAAGAGCTTACTAACTCGAGTTAAAAAGGATATAAAGTAGAACCGAGTCTTTACGCAAATGTTTCTTCTTTTTTTTTTTTTTCGGATTACTTAAACTCTGTTTAGGCCTAATTTCAAGGAGTGAAAAATAGTTTTACAATTTCATGAACACTCTAACTTTATATATATATATATATATTTTTTTTTCTTCAACTACAAAGACTCGAAAGAATGGAATGTGCTCCATAAGCTCCATAAAGTCAACCAAGTCTATCAATAAATCAATACAAGGTGAATGTGCGCAAAAAATGGAGATTCAAAGCTCCATCAGTATTATCAAGCTAATAATCTTAGACAGGTACCACATGCATTGTTGCCCACAAAAAATTACCCATCAAACAAATTATCATCATCAGCGGAAGCGACCAAACCAAACCAAGACTCATAAATCAATGTATTTCTTTTTTTTAAAAAAAATTTAAACAAAGGAAGAAACTAACTATCTAACTAGGAAATAAAATTGAATAGAACAGAGCACTTACTATGAAATTATGCTACCAAAAATTAATTATCAATTCCCACCCCCAACTTAAACTTCACAGTATCCCCACTGTGAATGCAATAAAAGAAAAGATAGGGCGAGAATTGAGAACTACCTCTTAGTCAAGATTAAGGATGACAATGGTTAACACGACACAAATGCACGAACTAACATGACACGATTAAAAACACGAATTATAGAGACAAATGACACGATATGACACGGCACGACACGACACGACACGAAACACGACACGAAAGCACGAAATAAAAAATTTTGTTAAAATAATATTTATTGTTATATTTATGATCAAATAAGATAGATAACATAAAAACACGATAGTGCAGCACGAACACGATACGCTAGCACGAATTGCCACCCCTAGTCACAATCCATCTGATCTGGATGCACAGGCGGCCATGGAGGGATTCGCTTAGGAGCAACATCGGTTTGAGTTGCCATTTCTCTGATTACAGTGGTCATCCATCCTTGAAATTGCAGGCTGTCCTGATGCATAGAATGGAAACCCCGCTCAATTGGGCCCACTTGGCTTTCCTTCATCTCTTGTAAGCTCGGCCTCCTCATCTTGGTCAATTTGTTCATCTCAAACTCTATTCATGCCTCGCACCACGGGAGCACGCGCAGTATTTACAATCTGTAAGTAATCATTGGTTTTGTAGGTAAGATCTCTAATCCCTGAGGCCATCTCACCCCTGATAGTCGACACAATTCAGTGATAAGATTAGAAAAACAATAAGCTGAATTCCTCCCTGATTTAGTTGCACTCTTAATCTGATCATTTATTATCACCCCAACATCAAATCTTTCTCTTTTCTGAATGGTGTAGTTTAAAATAGCTCTGTCCCACGTGACCTCCAAAGTATGCCAAGATGGCATAAGTCAGACAGAGATAAATTTATGAACACCCCTAGCATTCACGTCCAAAAGCGATTCCTTTATAATCCGGGGTTTCCCATCTGAGTGATAAGTCCATTTTGCTTCTACCCCTCCTTCAACCAAGAATGAAGTCACTTCCTCAACAGAAAGGGGCAAACTACGGTTGGCCTAAAAAGAATCATCCTCAACATTTTCTAACTCAAAGTAGGCATTAATTCTTGCACTTGAATAATCCACTTCCTTACCCCCTCACAATTACCCTACTATCATCCCTCAATACTGCATTGGCATAAAATTCCATAACAATAGGGACCACAGCAGGCTCAGGATTATCAGCCAAAATCCTCCAACTTATTCTCAGGCCAAAATCAGTAATCTTTATTCATCTTTCAACCAAATGGGTTCTAATTCCCAATAAATCAGAAAAAATCCTACTAGCCTCACCACTGACAAATCTTGTTCTATCAAACCTGGTTGAAGAGGATGCAGTACTATCAGCCCTTGTCTTTTGCACCTTAGAAGCTGATGACTTTTTAGGAGGCATTTTTCACAATATCACAACAACAATATCAAAATAACAGTTATATAACCAAAGTATGTTTCTGCACTCAGCCAAAAATACCCAACTTCTCAAAATTGCTCAATTTCACACTCACATCACTTAACACAAGCCAAATACTTGGCACAAACCAATTCAAACACAGACTTCACAATTTTTAATTTGCAAAAAAATTTAGAGTGAAGAAATCTTACAAGGAGTTGTCCTGCTGAAGCTCAAATTCACCCAACCTAAGGAGTTTAGTCGGCAGCTTATACTTTAATGGAGGACTCGCCGGAGTTCTTTTGAGATAACAACCTGATTTTGGAAATCCCAAACCCCAAAATTTCTCCCACTTATGCAATGGCGAAATTCCCCCATTTTCTTTGCTTGGTTGATCAGTTAGTGAAATGGAATAAGAGGGAGTATGGAAGAGATAAAGGACGTAATAGAGGTGGGTAGTTATGGAAGGTGTTGTATTTGGGGAGAGATAGAGTGGTGAGATTTGGGAGAACTGAGAGAGAGATAGCAGCAGCAGCATGGAAAAGAAGATCAGCTTGGAAGAGAAGACGCGCTGAAGCCAACAATAAATTAGGGCAATCGCGCTAGGGCGAGCACCGGCTAATTGAATTTTGCCTTTTTCTCTTTTTTCTTTTCTTTATTTTTTTCTTTATTATTTTTTTGACCTCGCGCTAGGGCGTGCTCCGCCTGCTCGCTAAGGTGCGTGCTGGCAACCTCAGTTATTTTCAATTTACACCCCTCTACGCTAGGGCGCACTCCGGCAGCCTCGCTAAGGTGCGCTATCTCTCTGATGTTTTCAAACTTTCAAACTCTCAAATCTGGGAGTTGCTCGCTAGGGCGAGCAAAATTTCTCGCTAAGGTGTCTATCCCCAGTAGTTTCATCCAAAAATTTCATGCTTTACACTGAGATCTGCTATTTCAACAAAAAAAAAAAAAAAAACACTAGATACACAAAATCATTAGAAAAATACAAAAACAACAATTTAACCAAAACTAAAAACATGCTCCACCCCAAACTTAAAACATGCTTAATCTTCAAAATTCTCAATTTAAAATCCCATGACTAAGAGTGAGAGCAAACACCTACTACACAAATTAAAAACAAAATGAATCAAAATTTTTACCCAGTTGGGTTGCCTCCCAACAAGCGCATATTTTTTACTGTCGTTAGCCCGACGTTGATCCTCATTTCCTTACTCGGGATCTTTCAACTTAATCTCCCCGATTGCTTCCACACATGACACTTCTACTCCCTCCGTCCCTTAGTTATTTTCTTATTTGACCCGATACACGAATTAAGAAAAAACAATTGCCTTGATTATTAATATTGGGATAATGTGTAGTTTTCTTTAATGCCCATGTGTATATGGCACATAATTAAAGTAGGGAAAAAAAGTCAGGGTAAAATGGTAAAAGTGATATTCTAAAAAAGAAAGTTTCCAACAAGACATTTATTTTGGGACGGACAAAAAAAGAAAGAAAGAAATAATTTAGGGACGACTTGAGTATAATTTTTCTACTAATCTACACATGGGCATTTCCTCCGTTTTGGCCTTTCAATATGCAAATGGGCAATCAATTTGAGGCATTCCATCAATTATTTTTTTCCACTATTTCAACAACCCTCCCAACTATTCTGTCATTCATTTCACTAACAGCTATTATACCACCAATTATTTTTCAATAACCACTATACACACATATTTGTATATAAACACCATTTCACTACTCCAACAACACACTCGTTCATAACTTTTATAATTTTTCTATTATCTTCATGGTAAATCCTCCATTTTGGCCTTTCAATATGCAAATAGGCAATCAATTTGAAGCATTCCATCTACAAAAAATGCGCGACCTAGAGATGCTCATGCACATTGTCAATGAGGCTGAAGAGCCTGAGCCTGAGCTCGAGCTCGAGCAACCTCGGTTATACCGACGTATATTTATCAGTTGAGATCGTGCAAAAGCACACGATGACCTTGTCAAAAATTATTTTGCTGATGATCCTATTTTTCCACCACGTATGTTTCGGCGTCAGTTTAGAATGCACTTACAGTTGTTTCACAGGATTCGAGCAGACATTGAGGTTGCCCAACCATATTTCCAACAGTGCTATGACTGTACCGGGATGCTGGGATTCTCATCTATCTAGAAAATGGTGGCTGCTTTGCGGATTCTTGCATACGGGAGCCCAATTGATCGTGAAGATGAGGCCCTTGCCATTACAGAGACCATAGCTAGAGAAACTGTTCGTCTATTCTGCGAGGCAATTGTTAGCATGTATTCGAAGCGATATTTGTGAGCACCAAATGAAGGCGACACTGCCCGACTCATGGAGGAAAAAAAGAATTGCGGTTTCTTAGGAATGATTGGTTCATTAGATTGTATGCACTAGGAGTGGCGCAACTGCCCCGCATGTTATACCCCAGGTTTTGCTATGCTTGTGGACCCATTAGAATGGCATATTGTTGATACATGTTTTAGTATATATAAATATAAATGGTCCTTCATGTTTGTATGCCTTGTTTGTGTTTGAATAATATATCATTTGTATTTATAACATGTTACATTGCTAAGTTCCCATGTTTTGAGCTGTGTTTCAATATTATAATCTTTGTGTTATGTTCTAGCCATGTTCCCGGCCTATTTGATAGTCTTGTTGGGGTGTTTTGACCATGCTTGGGAGTTAGAATCACTTGTGTACTAATTGGTTTCATTTTGGTGTAAATTTTGAGTGTTTTTATCAAGGATTTCAAAATTGGGGACAGAGCGATCGCACCCTTGGCGATTGCTTTGTGAACAAAAACTTTCTGGAAACAAGGCGATCGCTCTGGTTTGCTCCAGAGCGATCGCCCTGTCAATAGAATGTTGACTCTGCTTTTTCGAAAATTGTTGTTACACTTTTAACTTAAACTTTTCTTCAGCCAACTTACTCCCACGACCTTTGACCCCAGTCAACACCTCCTACCAGCCCTTTAACACCTTAGGGAGTAAGTTTACACCCTCATTTTTTCCCAAATCAGCCTAGCTCACTTGAGAGAGTTACTGTGTGTGCTGGGAGGTGAGATTAGTGTGTGTGTTGCATGTTCTCTCAATTCAACCATTTGATTCTTGATTCAAGACCATGCATGCAAGGCTTTGATTTTATTTTCCTTGGTTTGATTGTGCATTTTGAGGTAAGTTACTAACCCCTCCTATGTATGCTTCAGAATTTGCTGCATATTTGAGATATAATGTATATACATGTCTTGATTTCTTGATGATTTTATGTTTGAATGATATGATGAGATGTATAACATGTTTATGTGTTAAGTGTTGGGTTTGGATGATCTTGCATGTTGATTTTGAGCACTCAACTATGGAATTTGACTCAAGAACAAGTTAGAAACTTATTTGGGAAATTTTGCATATAGTAATTATACCCAGATTTTTAGAAGTATTGTAAAGACTCTAAAAAGTTGATATTTAGTTAGAGTAACAATTACCGAACAACATGTTAAAATCTTACGAAAATTAGAGTTCATTTGACAAGGATTTTTGTCCTCTGAGTAGTTGATACTGGTATGTTAGAGACTTGTAAATTAGCTCTAAAGTTGTGGTTTAAAGTTTTTGAACAATATGTTTGATGATCTTACATTAAAGAATAATATAATCTACGTGTTTTGAACTTGATGGTTATTTGCATAAGTTTGAGTTGTGCATTGCATTGAGTCCAGTTGGCATGCATGGTTGTTGTTTAGTCGAGGTAGGACGACGTATAGCCTTTACAAATAAATGTTTGGAATCGCTATGGGTCACCGTACTGGAGTTCACACCCTCACCTGTTGGCCACAAGTGGGAAGTAGCCCCACTGTTGTAGCAATACGCATGACTTTGGTTTGCTAGTAACCCGAAGAGTGATTTCGAAAACCCGATGAGTGATACCAGGTACGTCAATAACCAAAGAGTGATATCGGTGACGTTGATACTACACACATGGGTATCGAGATATAGTTGATTATTTTTTGTATTGCAGGAGCAACGCAAAGTTGGAGAAAGAGAAATGATATCCTTTATTATGTGGTTTATTTACTAGCACTTATGTGAATACCAAGGTGCTATGTGAGCTATGTGATTTGTATATCAATGATGATAATACTTGTTTAGTTGTGGTATATAAATGCTATTACCATGTTATGATTACAACTTGAGCATTATGCCATGTCATGTAGTTGCATTTAGTAACTTATTGAGTTTCGACTCACCCCGTTTTTTGTTTATATGTTTTTCCTTAGATCCAAGCCAGCCTAGCGGTTCCCGGTGAGGTCGGTGAGATTCCGTTTAGGTCGAAGGTTGTATTTTGGTTTTGTAGCTCTTGGAGCTTGTTGTTGTTGTTTAGAAGTATTTCTTTTGGTGAGGACGATGGTTGTGTAAAGTTATATAAACTTTACTTGGGTAGTATTTGTTTGTGTTGTAAACTTTATATTCTTTTGGTAGCCGACATATGTTTGTCGTGCTTGCGTTCAGTTGGTATTTATTTCCGTTGTTGTTTCGGCATGTTGTGGCCGATGTTATTTATGTTGTTGTAGTTGTTTTATTCCCAAGTCTTGGAATTGTGGGTTAGTTGTTGGGTTTCGACTGTAGTGTCGTCGAAGACTTGTTTATATTTAATCAGGTTTTATTTTATCTGTTATTTTGTAGTAAGTACGGGTGGTTACACCACGTGCTCTTCTTGTTGTTGTGTTGTGTTGTTTTGCCAACTCGACCATGAGATTTCGTATAGAGATCCGGGTCGGGGTGTTACGACCGAAGGTGCTCAAATAGGCTAGAAGGGTAGGGGGTTGAATAGCCTATTTATACTTTTGGGAATTTTGAAAATTACTTCATTTAGGTTGAAAAGATTTTGCAGTAGAAATGAGTGAAGTATAGGACAAGTTCAAAAATGGCTGATCTTGATAGGACAAGATCAGCTGTTCTCAAAATTAGTTGGAATTCTGGAAATAAACAGTAGCAAATCACAAGCACATAAAAGATATAGACAAGAGATTTGATATGGTTCACACTTATAAATAAGCGCTACGTCCACAACCAAAGTGGTCAACTTTAGATTTGAAAACGTGTACTAAGTTTATCCACTAGTATCTTTACAATGTAGATCACTAATGGATCGTGTACATAAAATAATTGACCAAGTATTTGTGGGAGAATTAATATCTACAGAGACATAATTCTCGTGTGCTATGAATGCAAGGATTGCAATCAATGAAGAGCAATAAAGACTTGATCGTCTAAGGTTGGTTCTCTTCAAAGAATGTTGTACAGATTTTTCTTTTAAGCTTTTATGAACTAGCAGTTGAAGATGAAGAATGTTAGTTGAGTTTTTCTTGATAGATCGCTAGCTTCTTCAATGCTGTCATGAAGTCTTCTATTTATACCTAGGGAGGTTTTGGTAGCCGTTGGAGATCTTCAGCTTTTGAAGGATTTGAATTTGAATGTAATTAATGCTCTAATCTTACTGTTGATATTTGATAGGATACTCTGCATTCTTCAGACTGACTTCTGAAATGTTGCCAAAAATAGGTAGATGATAAGAGCAGACGAACTGTCCTTTTTTGAGATGATTGCTTAATATGGTATGGATCATTCAATGCTCTTTGCAGGTTATCGTTGAATCAGTTTTGACACTAAATGCTGCAGATGGTCTTGAGACATGTCATCAGTAAAGTCTTGATCAGACGATATTCAGTTTTTCTTCATTGCTGATGAATCTTGGCTAGTATAAGCTTGTCCGATATTTTTAAGAGATTCGGCTATTACAGAGATAGCTGATCTTTCTACATGTCCTATCAATGATCGGCTAACTACAGAAGACTAGGCTAAGTACAAAAAGCAATCCTAAGCTATTACAAGCATTTGTCTATATACAAGTTGCCACACTAGCAGACACGCAGGCCCATTAGTCACCTTGATTTAGACTTAGGTTATGGATACAAGCAAATCTATGTAATATTCAACAATCTCCTCCTATTTGCTTGAGTCCATGACCTTATGAATACAATGGAAGCTGACCATGTCTGATTCTAGTAATAACATGTTGAAGAGATATTATATTAAGTGAGCATGTCCTAGATAGACTTACTTAGGGGTCAGTGTATTCACAAATTACAGAGAGTTTACAGATAAAGAGATATAACATAAGAACTCTTGTAATAAGATTGTGTTTAAAGACAAATAGATAAAGTGCTTTGTGTGATATGTCTTTAAACCAGTGGTTTAAACTTTCATGCAAGCAAAATAAGCAAATTAAGTATAAAGCATGATAGATTAAAGATAGTCATTGTTCATTAAACAAGAAGTCTAATTACAATGTTTTGAAAAGAAATTTTCAAACATAGGACAAGAGTAGTTATACCAGTCAGAGTGATGCTTGTCCTGAAGCAGTTGCTTTGAGTTTAGCAATTTTAGCTTTTGCTGCTTCTAATTCGTTAGAGAGATCATTGTTCTGCTGCTTCAACATAGCGTTCACTTCACGAAGATCAGAGTTCGTTGTACGAAGATCGGTCAGCTGATCATTGTGAAGATTGCTTATGCGACTCATCTCTTCACGAAGATTGGTCAGCTAATCATTGTGAAGGTTGCTTATGCGGCTCATCTCCTCCTTCATGGACGCAAGCAAGAGGTCCATGTTGGAATCTTGTCGGCAGAGCCGTGAAGATCGTGACGAAGAAGAGTAAGCTGGTTCATTGTAATCTACCGAGTAGCCCGAGCAGAGGTGTTCACCAAGCGATCTGTATGACGGTGAGCATGAAGTAACCTTTTGAGGCCAATGTCGAAAGTGTCGAAAGCATAAAGTAATTTTTCCAGACCTTGACCAAAAATGTCACACTTGGTATTAAGGGAGGTGGAAGAGCGGGACAGCTGATTGAGTAAAGCTGATTGACAGGCAGCAACTGCCTTGGCACGATGAGGCAGCAGTCTTCGCTTCACGAACACTAGAGACAATATTGGCCATATACGTAGCTGTGGTTTCAGTTGTATAAGATTGCTTGGCCGATAGATGGTGCAGAGAGGTGGAGATGCCATCGCAAAGAGTGTTGTAATGTTGCACAACGTCTTCCATATGATAAGGACCGGAAAAATCAGGAGATGAAGAATGACTGGAGGAGGATATGGGGTCAGTAGGAAGAGTTTGGTGATGGTTTAGAGGTGAGGGAGGCCACACTGGAAAGGCTACCTTGATTCTTGAAGCTGTTGCATCCCAGGATCTTTGGATTTGGCATGCATTTTTTGGTACACCGGGAACATACAATGATATATCAGTGCTTGATCAATCCCCAATCTTCGATAGATTCATCCAATGTCAAACACCATACACTTCCTACGAAATAAATGGCAATGTATACTACGTGCCGTACTATCTCACAGATTGCATATACCCTCACTTCGTGACACTAATCCAAACCATCAAAAGACCTCAAAGTGAAAAGGAAAAACATTTTGCGCAACAGTAGGAAGCCTGTAGAAAGGACGTTGAGAGGGCATTTGGGGTTTTGTAGGCAAAATGGGCTATTACCAAGGGTCTGGTAAGATTTTGGGACCAAAAACCTTTAAGTAACATTATGTATTGTTGCATTATTTTGCACAATATGATAATCGAAGATGAGCGCCAAATAAATATTGAACGGTGGAGACCTGTAGCAGGTGAAACAATGCCACAGGAATTACTTCAGCATGATCCGACTGTGTTGGGTGCATTTATCAGTTCTCGAATAAACCAAGTGCGAAATAGAAATATGAACAACCAGCTTAGGGTTGATCTGATCGAGCAACTCTGGAATAATTTTGGTAGACAAGGTAACCATTGATTAAATTAGTTTTTGGACTTCTGCATTTCTATCTTATTCGTGTTTCGTATGTGTACGATTTTATATGTTCCATTCTACTAAGCAACCATGTTATTCATGTTTTGACTTAGATTTCAATGTTACGAAGAATGAAGTAATCTTTATTACCTAATCTTGTTTGACTTAACCTGCTATAACTATTTATTAATATAGTTCTAGTATGCACTATATATATATATATATATATATATATATAATTAATTAATCAAAAAACTATATTTCCAATTGGCTACTACTTGAAGGTTATTTACATAGATTATTCATGAAATTCTGTTAAGAGAACTATGAACTTTATTTTATTTTACTTTGGAACAAAGGAGTAATTCAATTTGAACTCATGGATTTCCTTTTATTTTGGTTATACCAAATTTTCCGAAAAGTTTAGGGTGCGTTTGGTATGGTAATTTTGAAATCAAATTTTAATTTTTAAAGTTTTATTTTGTAATAGTTAAAAAATAGAAAAAATAGAGAGAACTTTGTAAGCAAATAACTAAGTCAAAAAACAAAAATTAAAATTCTTTACATTTTAGTACAGCTCGAGCAATCGTACTGCTCGCTAGGGTGAGCGCCGAAAAGCTCGCTAGGGCGAGTTATGGTAGACCTTTTATTTTCAGTTAGCCCTAACTTGCTAGGGCGCACGCCAGAAAGCTCGCTAGGGCGCGCAACGGCTTCTTGAAATTTTCACATTTTACCCTTTGCGCCTTGGTTTCTCGCAAGGGCGTGCCACTCTCTGATGTTTTAAAAAATTCAAAACTTTCTGATGTTTTCGAACAGAGGAAATATATCATATAACTTGAAACAGAGGGAGTATATCATATACAACAACAATTTTACTTGATCAGTAAAAGAAGTTATGTTTATACACCGGAATACTTCATAACAAGAAAGTGTATTAGATAGGAGCAAGTTGACACTGAACAAAATTATATCCAAAATAGCATACACCCAATGCTCCAAGCATGCACCTAACTAACTTGATGGAGACTGTGCATCAAACTTTGCTGAAAGAAAAATCTTGAAGGACCAAAATGCTAGTGAACTTGGGCAATAAAAACCATATACAACAATAGGATTAACAACCAGCATAAATAAGACAATAACTTGATCAAAACCCCAAAACACCACGATCAAAACTCCATTTCAGAAACATTAGGTTAGACAACCAAATTCATTTGATTATGCTCTCCATCAATTACAAAATCCGACTGCACTTCTAAATTATTTTATATCTGAACTTAGTCGACAAATTTGATTCAATGTATGGGTTTAAATTTCAAACCAATTAAATCTACGATCTGGTTAGTCCTCCTACACAAGAAAGAGCATGTGCAAGTGTCACTTTTAGCCATGTACCCTACTAGCTATAAAGAAAAGGATAAAAGAGTTCAACCTACGATAAAATTGTAAATTATCATCATCTTTTGGAAAAAGACTATTGATAATTATATTGTAAAATATTGGACATCATGTGAATTCCATTGTTATTATTCACAAGTTTGTAACTTAATTTTCTCAACTTAATGCACAGTGACTTCAAACATTAGTGTGTGCCTACCAAGCACCAAACATTTGTGTGCTTTTAGGGTTGCCAATTTAGCATATTCCATCTACCTCCTGAACCAATGTCAATTCCAGCTCCTTTAAAAAAGGCCCCAGAAGAGAGAATCCAAAACACCATAAACCCATTAAAAGGCTTCATTTCTTTTCTTCCTAATTCCAGTCCTTTCATCAAGCAAATAACCCCCACCACCAAATTCAAACACTTCCATTAATCCATCACAAACTCTAAATCAACACAAATCCACAAACACGCACACACACACACACACACACACACACTCCTAAACTACACAAATTATAGAGCAACCTATACATTAAAATGAGCAAAGCACAGAGAAACATATACACTAAACTTGAGGACCTCGCAATTTATTGACTTCTAAATTTCAAGCAAAGAAAGATTAAAGAAAAGATTGAATTTACACAAATCAGAAGTGAAACATACTATTTGTATTGGTTCTGCAAGCACCTTCCATGAGTGGTTCAGGTCATTGGTCAATGAAGCTTCATTGACCTAAACAAAATAAATACAGAAAGACAACTATGCAAACCAGTATCAGATATTTCTCCAATAAGGTTGACAAATACTCCATAACTTCACGTGTTGTATTTTAGCTTAGATTTGCTTGAATCCATAACCTAAGTCTAAGACAAGGTGACTAATGGGCCTGCGTGTCTGTTAGTGTGGCAACTTGTACTTAGGCATAGCTTGAATAGCTTAGGGTTGCTAATTGTATAAGTCTTGAAGAAGATAGCCTATAGGACATCGGACATCCTCTGCACAATAGGCAAATTTTGAACCAGCAGTCTTCCTTTGGATATCGGACAAGCTCGTATCAGCCAAGCTTCATCAGCAATGTTGAAGACCCCAAGAACGTCCGATAGTCATCTGCCGAAGACATGTCCTAACTTGAAGACCTCATTAATTGCGAGGCAACGTTAACCTGCAATTATCATTTAATGAAGGTTTCCATTCTTGGCATACACTCGAAAAGGACATTCCTCCTGGCGGACCGCCTATTTTTAGCAAAGAGTCGGAGACAGGAAAGTTGCGGGACGCCTATCGAGTCAACAACCAGATTAGAGCATTAATGGCTCTTGAATTCAAGTTTGAAAATCACCAACGGCTCCTAGCTTCCTCCTGCATATAAAAGGAGACTTCATTGCAGCATTCAACACTCTTCAACTACTCCAACTACTGAATCTCCATTGTCTTCAAGTTCTTAAAAGCTTAAACGTCCTATCTGTATACATTCATTGAAGAGTTTCACACCTAAACGTCTAGTCCATTAAAAGCTCTTCATTGATTGCAACACCTATCTTTTCATAGCTCACGAGAATTGTATCTTATTGATATCAATTCTCCCACACAAACACTTGGTCAACAAAATTTTTGTACACAATCCATTAGAGATTTAGTTTGTAAAATATCTAGTGGAAAAACTTAGTACACGATTTTCAAATCCAAAGTTGACCACTTTGGTTTTGGACGTAGCACTTATTTATAAGTGTGAACCATATTAAATTCTCTGTCTACTTGTGTGTGTGATTGTGAATTGTTTGTGTTGCTTTAAATTTCCAGATTTCCAAAGCTGTTAGAAGCTGGCGATCTTGACTGTAAGATCAGCCATTCTCAACTTGTCCTATACTTCACAAGTCTTCCGCCTGCAAATCTTTTCTAACTTAAAGTGAAGTAGATTTTTGAATTAATCTTCAAAAATTGGACATAGGCTATTCAACCCCCCCTTCTAGCCTATTTTGAGCAACCTTGGACCTAACAATTGGTATCAGAGCTTAACTCTTTGAAAACTTGTTTTTCCGAGATTAACCTCTTGAGAGATTAAAGATCATGGCTGCTCACCAAATGTTGGAAACTTCAAACGTGAACCATTGTCCTGTATTGGATGAAGTTCACTTTGACATCTGGAAAGATAAAGTCAAAAGACATATGAACTCAATTGATAAACGTTTGTGGAAATGTGTCACAGATGGACCCAGAATTCCAATGAAGCCAAATACACCGGCGCGGTAGATCCAACGGAACACTGAAGTACCAAAGCCGGAAGAAGAGTGGGATGATGAAGACGAGAAAGAATGATGCCCTGGATGGAAAGGCCATCAACATTATTACCAGTGTGTTGATATAAGCACTTATCGAGATTATCAACCTGGACAACAAAGGAGATGTGGGAAGCCATCCTTGAATATCTTGAAGGTGATGGTGAGACAAAGAACAAAAAATTATACACCTGCATCCAGAAGTTTGACTCCTTCAAAAAGGATCCCAAAGAGTCTCTGCAAAGTGCCTATGACAGATTCTATGAGGTAGTCAACTCTTGCTATTCCTTAGGAAAGAAGTACGAAAAGAAGGAAATAAACATGAGATTTCTAAATGCACTAGGCAGTTTATGGCATGTTAAAATCACTGCCATGAAAGAGTCAAAAGATTTAAACAAATTGACTCTTAGAAATCTTTATGCTAGTCTCTCAGTCTATGAGCTTGAGATCCAACAAGCTCAAGAAATGGAAAAGTGTTTTCAAAACTTGTCCTTACCAGCCATGTCTGCTGAACCTTCCTGTTCAAAACCTGATGAAACACCTTCTACATCCGGTGAAGATGATGATATTCTTTCCGAAGCCTTTGCTATGTTTGTAAAGAAATATCAACGTTTCAAAAGGTTTAATAAATCATCATCACACGGCGGTCTTCTCACAAAACCGCCGTCCCTCATAAAACATTGCTCAACCAAAAGTTCGCTCCTTATAAATCCATGACTATAAAAGGATAATGAGCTTGTTTTTTCAGAGGAAACCAGGCCATTTTGCCTCCAAATGTCCAAAGCCAAAATATGAATTTTATAAGAAACGTCCCGAATCTAAATTTTAAAAACAAAAAGGGATGGTGGTGAAGACATTGATGAAAGCAACTGCCTACATGGTGTGACACGACATCGATGAGGATGACTCGTGATTTTCTTTGAAGAAGCAAACATATGCCTTATGGCCGGAGTCACAACATGATTCGGTGAGGTCACTACCATTTCAACAAGATGATAGTGATGATGATGATGAGCTCAATGACCCATCAAAGGGAGAGCTCATTAAAGCAAACAAGGACATCTTTGGAAGAGTTTTTAAAATTTAAAGTGCCTATGTAAAACTAGCCAAGAAGCATGAACTAGTGTCTCGAAAAATCAACCTTGATGTCTAAGATCAAAGATCTTGATAGACAAAAGTTGAAAGTATCAAATTGCAAAAGAGAACAAAACTTTGGTGAAAAAGTAGATTTCCTACTTGAACATATCAAGAAAATAAATTCTGAGAAAGATGACCTTCAAAAGGTTGTCAATACTTGGAATAACTCTAAAGGAAACTTTGATACCATTCTTTCAAACCAAAAATCTCTTGATGACAAAACTGGTATTGGTTTCCAAAGTGAGTTCAATGTAGGGAGTTCTTCTGGTTCTCAAAAGGATGAGACATCTGAAGTGATTGCTGAAGAATTGGCTGTAGAAGTTTCTTATGACCAGCAGTCTCCCAAAAGGCAAGGACTTGGCTTTAACAAAGTTCCTTTTGTTTATCCCAAGAATACAAAAGACAAGTCCAAAGGAAAGCAATCTGCCAGCAATGACTCTGCTAATAGGGAGTCTGAGCAACTAAAACCTGCCATTAGTCACCCTAAGAAAACAGGGATGACTGATAACAAGTTTAAGAAGTCTCAGCTCAAGCCTATTAAATTTGTCAAAGGCAAGACTGCTGATCCCAATACTGCCGATAAAAGGGCCAAAGGAGTGAATTCTGCCGATAAAAAGCTTAAAGGACATGTGCCTGTAAATGCAAAATCTTTTGATAAAAGGTCTACCTATGGTAAACCTAACATCAACAAGAAAAGGCATTATCGGCCTAAGTCCTATAGGCCGATTATCGACAAAGGTCATTCCAAAGCTGGCGATAATAAGAAGCCTCAAAAAGAAATCATTACTCATGTTGAAGGATTTCACAAATGCTCTTTCTGCAAAGGCCATGGTCATGAGATTCATGAATGCCTTCTGAGATTCACACCTAAATCTAGAGGATTTACTCCTCCAAAGGTTAAACAGGTGTGGGTCCCAAAAGGTTGCTAACCTTGAGGACCCAAAAATAAAAGGGGACCATATTCTTAAATGTCTATATTTCAGAATGCTTCATGGTTTAATGAAGAAGAGAAAGATCTTTGGTATCTAGACGGATGCTCAAAGCACATGGTGGTGATCCAAATCTTCTCTCAAATATTGTTGAAGCAAAGGCTCCCTCCGTTATCTTTGGAGACAACTCAAAAGGGAAGACCATTGGATATGGAAGCATAATCAGAGGCAACCTCTCCATCAGCAAAGTCTCTCTTGTTGAAGGATTAAAGCACAATCTTAAGCATATCACAATTTTGTGATAAAGGACTAACTGTCGAGTTCTCCTCAAGTCACTGTCTCATAAAGGACAATGAGACATGTTCTACTATCTGACAGATTGAGAAAAGGAATGTCTATCTTTGTTGACCTTAATCTTTGTTGGAAGAAAGTCAAATCTATGCTTGGTTGCAAGGTCATCAAGACAACGGTGGTTGTGGCATAAAAGGCTTAGCCATCTCAATTTCAAATACTTGGAGAAGCTATCAAAGGACAATCTAGTTGTTGGTTTGCCTAAAATATCATTTGAATCACACGGTCTGCGAGCATGTCAACTAGGTAAACTACACAAATCTTCATTCAAAAGCAAGCCTTTCCTATCAACAACCAGACCTCTACAGCTCTTGCACATGGATTTGTTTGGACCTGTAACTACTACAAGTCTTGGTGGCAGCAAGTATACCCTTGTGGTAGTTGATGATTACTCAAGATTTACTTGGGCAGAGATGATGTCCTCCTAAGATGAAGCATATGACATCATCACTGAACTCTTCAGAAGACTACAGACTCAAAAGCTAGATGACATTGCTGATGTCAGATCAGACAATGGAACAGAGTTCAAGAACAATGGTGTTGCCAAATATTGTGATGACCATGGAATTGGTCACAACTTCTCTGCAGTTGGCACACCTCAACAAAATGGAGTTCTTTGAAAGGAAGAACAAAACTCTCATTGAAGCGGGAAAGACAATGATTCTTGAAGCCAAGCTATGTATTTACGGGCGGAAACATTGCTGCTTCACACAAAACAGGTCTATCATAAACAAATTTCATAACAAAACTCCATATGAAATATGGAGAGGAAACTCCCAACATTGGATTCTTTAAAATATTTGGTTGTAAATGCTATGTTCTTTACAATGGTAGAGAACATAGAGGTAAATTTGAATCCAAAAGTGATGAAGGAATTTTTCTGGGATATGCCAAGTTTTCAAAAGCATATAGAGTTTATAACAAAACTTCACTTAGGGTTGTTGAATCTGTACATGTTTCTTTTGATGAATTTGATTTTATTGGGCCACATTTGGCTCCTAAGGTTACTAATGATTCTGATGAGTATGAGACAGGTACAGAATAGCCAAGTCCCAGATCTGCTGATCCTCCTTCTTCACAAGGTCATCCAAGAGTCAACTTGTTAGAATCCTCAAATGAGCCAACAAATGAAAACTCTGAAAACCCAGAATCCACTTTGCCTTCCACACCAGAAGTCATACAACCTACCTTGGAATTAACCTATCCTTTAGAAAACCAAGCTTCAGACACTTCTACTTCTCAAGAATCCAACTCTGCCGATGCAATAGGACAAGTTCAACCTGCAGAAGTTAGAGAAGTAAAAGATCATCCTATCACTCAAATCATTGGAGATCTTAATGCTGGTGTTCAAACAAGACAAGCTTCAAGGAATGAATGCATGTATTCTACTGCATTTGTATCTAATATTGAACCCAAGAAGATAGATGAAGCATTGGAAGATCCAAGCTGGGTGGAGGCCATGCAAGAAGAGTTAAACCAATTTGACAGATGCCAAGTCTGGACACTTGTCCCTAGACCAAAAGGACAAGCTGTTATTGGTACAAAGTGGGTTTTCAGAAACAAAATGGGTGAAAATGGCAACATTACCAGAAATAAGGCAAGACTGGTAGCCCAAGGATATAGACAGGAGGAGGGTATTGACTATGATGAGACATTTACTCCGGTTGTAAGATTAGAGGCTATCGGATTATTCTTGGCTTATGCCTCTTACAAGGACTTCAAAGTATATCAAATGGATGTAAAGAGTGCATTTTTGAATGGAGAACTTCAAGAAGAAGTCTATGTTGAGCAACCACCTGGTTTCATAGACTGTTCAAGGAGAGAAGATGTCTACAAGCTGAGGAAAGCCCTTTATGGACTCAAACAAGCTCCAAGAGCCTGGTTTGAAAAGCTTATGCAGAGTAAATTTGAGATGAGCATGATGGGAGAGCTCAACTTTTTCCTTGGTCTTCAAATTCAACAAAGTTCAAATGGTATCTTCATCAGTCAAGCCAAATATGCAAAGGATGTTATCAAGAAATTTGGTCTTGAGAATGCAAACAGCTTCAGCACACCTATGGCCACTAACTGCCATCTTGATAAAGATGAAAAGGGCAAGAAAGTGGACATGACTCTTTATAGAGGCATGATTGGTTCACTTTTATACTTAGCGCTAGTAGGCCGATATCATGTTTCTTTGTTTGTGTTTGTGCTAGATTTCAAGCTGATCCAAAGGAGTCTCACCTATAGGCAGTAAAGAGAATCATCAGATATTTGATAGATACTTCCAATTTGGGAATCTGGTATCCTAGAGATTCAACTTTTAATCTTATAGGCTATTCTGATGCTGATTTTGCTGCATGTAAGGTTGACAGAAAAGCACAAGTGGGACATGTCAATTCTTAGGAAATAGACTTGTCTCATGGGCCAAGAAGCAAACCTCTGTTTCAACTTCAAGCGAATACATAGCCGCCGGTAGCTTGCTCACAATTGCCGTGGATCAAACAACAACTTGTTGACTATGAGATTAAGACTGCTGATTGTCCTATAATGTGTGACAACACATCAGCAATCTCAGTTTCTCAAAATCCTATCATGCACTCCAAGACAAAGCACATTGATGTGAAATATCACTTTCTTAAAGACCATGTTGAAAAAGGTAACATCAGCATGCAATATGTGCCAACAGAGAATCAGGTAGCAGACATCTTCACAAAACCACTTGATTCAACCAGGTTTGCTTATTTAAGAGGAGAGCTTGGTATGCTTGACCTCAATCCTTAAACTTTCTAGCAATTTCTCAAGTTATTTTATAAACTGCAGTTATAGAACTGCCTATGTGATCAGTCGATCGCAACTCTGCCGAGTATATAGACAACCTTGAGTAAGTACCTATCTTCATATCGGCAGTCTTCGATAAAATAGGCAGACCTAAGTGCGTAAAGTGAACAGTCACTCTGCAAATCATAAATGCGGACTTCAAATTTTATCAAATACAGTTAATTGACCTGACAGAGGTATAAAAGGGCAAAATGTACAGTGACTCTTCACAGTTTTCAACAACCGCCATTTTTAAAGTTTCAAAAACCTCTCAACTTCCAATCTGCGATCTTCCCAAATCTTCTAAAATTCTCAAATTCCTCCTGTTTTCAAGATAAAAACATCAATGGTAAGGATTTCTACACCTTTTTACTTCATTTAATTCAAGTTTTATGGTTTGTATTGACATATTTTGCGTTACTTGAACTGTCCGCCATTGATGAATTTCGGATTCTTGCAATTGTTGCTTGAATCTTGTTTGGTTAATAATGAATTTGTCTTTGAGCTTTCTGTGATACATTGCTGTCAATTTATACTGTTTTATTGACTCAAAAATGGCAAAATCAGTCACAGTTTAAAAACCCATGAACTGTTCTTGTCGTTTGTCATCATACACTTATGTTTTGGGTTTAAATCTGAACAGTACCTGTTTGTGCTAATATCTGCTAATTGCATATTTATCTGCTGTTCTATGCATATCTGCTGATTTCTATATATGCTGTTCTCACATCTGCCGATTATGTAGGGAAAGTCTAAATCCTCAAAGGGTGCTGCCACTACTTCATCCTCAGCCTCTACTAAGCCAACCAGGGCTGCAAAGGCTGCTGAGCTTCCACTAAGAGTCCTTCCCAGGTCAAGTTATCACCCTGGGATGACAATCGACCGAGACTCTATAATAAGCACATCTGCTGGTGATGCTCTGCTTAAGGATTTGGCAGAATGTGGGCTTCTTCCTCTGTTCCAGCTCAACGACACCCACTACAGCAATTCTCTGGCTGAGGAATTTTACACAAGGATGATCCTGCCTCCTCCTCCAGCTAATACCAATGAGCCGGTCAACCTAAGCTACATTAAGGGCTACATCAGAGGCCACTACATCAAGTTGACCTATAAGGATATTGGGGAAATCCTTGAACTGCCTATTGAAGGCAAACTGGACTTGACCGATGAGAATCGCGTTTGCTTGGGAGATGATGAGGGTACGCCCAACCAGAGAGGTTTTCTGAGATGTCAAGAAACCTCTTCCCAGAGAACCCCTATCATATCAGCCATCTGCTCGACAAGAGCATTTTATTCAAAAATGGCTCGAGGGACATCTTCACCTCCCAGCAGCTGATGTGGACCAAGGCTGTGGTCGTTCGCAAGCAACTCAACTGGGCCAAGATCATCTTCTCAATGCTATCCCAGAGTGTTGCTGAAGTCCAAGCTCACCCTTCCATGAAGAGACCCTTCGTAAGGGTTATTAATGTTATCCTCCGGCGTTATGAGGAAATTGATGAGCTAGTCGTTAATGAGGACCTCATCAAGGTGTCTAACACCTACGTCTTCACGGCCAACAACATCACCCGTTATCGGGATGATATGGCCAAAAGGACAACCAACGGTGAAGGCTGCTGGCTATTCCTACCGCTGGCGCGCTTCTGCGCTCCCTCTTCGCTCGCTCGTGGCCCTCTACCCAAGCAAGCAAGGGTAAGAGGAAGGTCACATACACTGCCGCCGGGTTACCTGCTGAGGAGGAGGAGCCCAAACCTATTGGGGCAGAGCTGCCTGAGGACTTTGACCTCAGCAGGCTCGATCATGACCCCTATGAGCCTGCTGAGCCTCCATCCAAAAAGCCCAAACATTCTTCTACTCTCACTCCTAAACTCAAACACTCCCGCAAACCTGCCCGATCCAAGGCTGAGGTTGAGAAGGACACCTCAACCTTCAAACCAGCTGACCTCTCCAAACCAGCTGATCTCCCTCCTAAAACCTCAACCTCATCCTCAAAACCATCCAAACCCAAAACCAAACAAACCATCTTGCCTACTGATGAGTCCTTTGGACTTCCCAAAGTTACCTCCACAACTCCTTCCACTCCAACCACCTCTACCCCTGCTGTTTCCCAAACAAAACCGATCCTCTCTTTGCTTCTCCTCCAGCAGTCCCCTCTACCACCTCTCCACCACCTACTTCTGCCTCTTCCATACCTACGAAGTCCAAACATGACAAACGCTACAAGAAGAGTGCCAAGAAGCAAGTGCATGTGACGCCCCGACCCGAATTCCAATACAAAATCTCGAGGTCGACGCGCCAAAACAACACACAATAAACGATAACCAATAATAAAAGCATGTGGCGCAACAATCCGTGCGCACCACAAAACCACAATAACAAAAACTTTGATAAGATAAGTTCAATCATCGGCGACGTTACTGCCGGAACCCAACTAATTAAGGCACAAGCAACATTAATCACCTCGGCCACAACATGCCGGAAACAACTACGCAAGAACCACAAGCCATAACACACTTGGGAAAACAACTAAGTTAACATGTAAAAGAGTATACGAGCTCGACATACACGTGTCGGCTACCAAAAGAATAAGAGGTACAAACAAAGTATTAATACTACCCAAGTAAAGTCTACATGACTTTACTTAACCAGTCGTCCTCACCAAAAGAATTGTCTAACTATCAACAAAAGAGTTCCAGGACCAACCCGAACAAAGGTCCACCTGCGAGCTACGCGATAGGACTAATCGGCCTCACCGCGAACTTCCTGCCTGGCTCGGATCTAAGGAAAACAAATAAACACACACGGAGTGAGTCGTAATGACACAGTAAGTTACTAATGCAACTACATGGCATGGCAAGGTATTCAAGCAGTAATTATCACAGGGTATTAACATTCATATACCATAACCCCATTATTTATCATCTTACCAATACGCGATTTATTCAACTCGTGGGTGTTCATAAATACCCATGTTAGAGAAGGATATCGTATTACTCTCTTCAACTTTGTGTCGCTCCTGCAATACACAATCAAACAACAGTGCCTCGATACTCGTGTGTGTAGTATCGACGTCCCCGACACAATCCCGTCGAGTTCAACATAGCAAGCCAAAGTCATGCGTATTGCTACAACAATGGGGCTACTTCTCAACTGTGGCCAACAGAAGAGGGGTGTGTGCAACTCCGGTACGGCGACTTATGGCGATCACAAACGTTAATTTGTGAAGACCATAGGTCGTCCTACCTTACTCAACAAACGACGCCAGCTGGACTTACACAATACACAAATAGATATTCATATTTATCAATGCAATTAACCTCAAGTTCAAAAGTAGTGAACTTGACAAATGACAAGTAGATTATTTTATTCTATCACCCATCATTATTTAACAATTTGTAAGCATTCGACTCAACACATTAGGGCTATTCACAAGTCTCCATTTTAACAGTATCAAAGGTACGGAGGACTAGAGTCTCGATCAATCGAACTCTATACCTCGTAGTAATCTAACATAATGTTCGGGGAGTCATAATCTTCCTTAAAATCGACTTCTCGAAGTCATTACTAAAGTTCACCAAATTAGGGTTCCGATGCTATATGCAAGGACCACCCATTTTTAAGTCTCAAGTTCTTTATTTGTTCAAATCCTAACATTTATATACCAACCTTTGCCCATTAACTTCATTCTACACATACTCATAGCACAAGTGTAATGTACTCATCTCAACCTAGAGATTTATACATAAAAACAACATATAAAGCAAGTTATGCAACAATATTGATGATTTAACACACTTTGAAGCTTAAGCATACAAAGGGGGTTTAGTAACTTACCTTGTGACGAAAATCAAAACAACTAAGATGAGATCGAAGCCACCCAAGTTACTCCCTAGCCCAACGCGAACGCAATGACGGTCTCGGATCGTCGATCGGACGGTTGGATCTTCGGGAACACACTCACACACACTAATCTCACTATGACTCTCACACACAACCTTTAGAGCTCTAATGGTGAAAATGGAGGGAAGGAAAAATGGAGAGGAAATAAAGTCTCTCCACTCAAAATTGTGCACAAATTCAGATTGGGGAGGGGTAGTGTGGTGGCTCAAGGAGAGCCACACATGTATTAAGTTTTAAGGGTATAAAAGAGATTTCATAAATCCTGATTTCCTGGTTCAGCACGACTTGCACGGCTGTGTCAAGGGAGACGCACGGCCGTGCCACTCTCGCACGACCGTGCCAAAGAAGGCTGCACGGCCGTGCCAAACTCTCTGGAAAAGTTTGACACCCTTGCACGGCCGTGCCAAAAGAAGGCACGCGGCCGTGCCAAACTTTCTGTCCAGCATTTCTCTATTTTCACTCTAATTCATTGGTTTGGACACTTGGGTACACCTAGAAGTGATCATACAACATATAAAGCAACGTATAATTTAACTAGCATGCTAATAAAACAAGTTTAACACATATTTCACGCATAACATAGTAAAACATGCATACGAGGATTCGGGGTGTTACATCCTCTCCTCCTAAAAAGAATTTAGTCCCTAAATTCCTTACCAAGTATATCGAAAAGATGAGGGTATTTCTCACGCATATCGGCCTCGGTCTCCCAAGTGGCTTCCTCAATATCGTGATTCCTCCAAAGTACTTTAACTAGTGGGATCCGTTTAGTCCACAAGGTTTGTTCCTTAGTGTCAAGAATCTTTACCGGTTGCTCGACATATGATAGGTCGGGTTGAAAAGTGATCTCCTCATATTCTAACACATGCGAATCATCCTTCATGTACTTCCGAAGCATAGACACGTGGAATACGTTATGAATTTCCGACAACGAAGGCGGCAACGCAATTCTATATGCTAATGTCCCAACTCTCTCGTGAATCTCGAACGGGCCGATATATCTCGGTGATAACTTACCCTTCTTGCCGAACCTCTTAGTACCCCTACGCGGAGATACTTTAAGGAACACATAATCTCCTACCTGAAACTCGAGATCTCGTCTCCGATTATCGGGATAGCTTTTCTATCGACTCTGTGCCGCAAACAGTCTATCCCGAATAACCTTCACACTCTCAACCGATTGTTGCACTAACTCCGAACCCCAAATTTTTGCTTCGCCAACTTCATCCCAACAAATCGGCGATCTACACTTCCGACCATACAAGGCCTCGTACGGCGCCATCCCAATACTAGCCTGGAAACTATAGTTATAGGCAAACTCCGCTAAAGGTAAATGAGTATCCCAACTTCCCTTAAAGTCTACCGTGCACGCACGCAACATATCCTCAAGTACTTGAATTAATCTTTCCGATTGCCCATCTGACTGAGGGTGAAAAGCGGTACTAAAGTTCAATTTCGTTCCCATAGCCTCTTGTAATGCCTGCCAAAACCTCGAAGTAAACCTCGGATCTCGGTCCGACACAATACTCACCGGAACCCCATGCAACCTCACTATCTCCTGAACATATAATGCCGCCAACTGACTCAAGGAATATGTTATTGCAATAGGAATAAAGTGTGCCGATTTTGTCAACCTATCCATAATAACCCAAACGGCATCAAATCCTCGACGAGTACGGGGCAATCCTGTTACAAAATCCATCGTGATGTGCTCCCACTTCCACTCGGGGATCTCAAGTGGTTGCAACAAACCCGCTGGCCTCTGATGCTCGGCCTTTACCTGTTGACAAGTCAAACATCTCGAAACATACTCCGCAATTTCTCGTTTCATCCCACTCCACCAAAACTGTTTCTTCAAATCCTTATACATTTTGGTACTCCCCGGATGTATAGTATACTTCGCCTTGTGAGCCTCGTCGAGAACTTGTCGTTTAACCACCTCATTTGAAGGCACGCAGACTCTCCCCCGAAATGTAAGAATTTCGTCGCTATTCATCGCAAAGTCGGGTGTTTTTCCCTCGCCCATCTCACTAATTATCTTAACAATTTCCGGGTCGTCGACTTGAGCCTCTTTAATCTGTTGAAACAAAATGGGTGTGGCCTGAATATTCGCAAAGATTACTCCATGTTCTATTTCGGAAGGATTCCAATCTCGCAAATCCTCTAACCTCTTCCATTCTCGAACCATTAAGCAAGAGACATACGTCTTTCTACTCAATGCATCCACTACGACATTCGCTTTCCCGGGATGATAAAGGATCGTCCAGTCATGGTCCTTCAATTTCTCCATCCACCTACGTTGCCTCATGTTCAACTCTTTTTGTGAGAAGAGGTACCTCAAACTCTTGTGATCCGTGAAGACTTCAAACTTCGCTCCGTATAAGTAATGTTTCCATTTATGCAACGCAACCATAATCGCCGCCAACTCTAAATCATGAGTAGGATAATTCTGTTCGGAAGCTGTCAATTTCTTTGATGCATACGCAATAACCCTTCCATTCTGCATAAGCACACAACCCAAGCCTTCCTTCGAGGCGTCACTATACACCACGAAGTTGTCACCCCCACTAGGCAACGTCAAAATAGGAGATGTCGTCAAGCGTCTCTTCAACTCTTGAAAACTAGTCTCACATTTTTCATTCCACACAAACGGTGTCGTTTTCTTTGTCAAATTCGTCAGAGGTGTAGCAATCTTGGAAAATCCTTCAATGAATTTCCGATAGTACCCAAACCCAAACTACGAACCTCGGTAGCGTACTCGGTGTTTTCCACTTTGTCACGCCTCCACTTTGGATGGGTCAACCGCTATCCCATCTTTCGAAACCACATGACCCAAAAATGACACCTTCTCTAACCAGAAAGCACACTTGCTAAACTTAGCATACAACTGTTTCTCCCGAAGAACCGATAATACCACCCTCGAGTCTTGCTCATGTTCTTCCCGTGACTTAGAGTAAACAAGTATGTCATCAATAAAGACCACCACGAAACAATCCGGATATTGATGAAACACGCGATTCATCAAATCCATAAATACCGCCGGTGCGTTTGTCAACCCAAACGGCATAACCACAAACTCATAATGCCCATACCTCGTGCGAAAGCGGTTTTGGGAATGTCTTCCGCTCGAACTTTCAACTGATGATACCCACTCCTCAAGTCCAACTTGGAATACACAACCGACCCTTGCAACTGGTCGAATAAATCATCGATGTGTGGTAAAGGGTACTTGTTCTTGATTGTCACTGATTCAAGCGTCGTAGTCGATGCACAACCTCAAAGTACCATCCTTCTTCCTCACAAATAAAGCGGTGCACCCCAAGGTGATACACTTGGTCTAATGAACTCCCTATCAAGAAGTTCCTGTAACTGCTCTTTCAATTCTTTCAATTCCGCGGGTGCCATTCTATAAGGGGCCTTAGAAATAGGAGTAGTCCCCGGTAATAGCTCAATACAAAACTCTACTTCCCTATCGGGAGGCATATCATAATCGGTTGAAAACACATCAGGGAATTCACAAACTACCGGAACTTCCTCTAACTTCGGTGTGGAAATACTCTTGTCAACCACACACGCCAAATAACCCGCACACCCACGTGATAATAACTTTCTAGCCCTCAAAGCAGAAATAACATGTATAGTACTCTTGACAGCATCACCCACAAATACAAACTCGGGAACACCCGGCATAGCAAAAGTAACTTTCTTACTATGGCAATCTACTAAAGCATGATAATCACACAACCAATCCATGCCAAGTATGACATCAAAATCACGTATGGGCAGCACAACCAAGTCAGCATGCAAAGTGTGATCACCTATCAGTATGTCACAAGCTCGGTATACTTCCGAAGCCAACATGTGCTCCCCCAACGGGGTAGACACCTCAAGCACAAAAGGTAATGATTGGGGCAATACACACAAATTTTTCACAAAATGGGATGCAACATATGAATGCGATGAGCCAGGATCTATAAGAACTCGTGCTCTACTACCAAAAATAGAAAGACTACCTCCTATCACGGATGTAGACTCAAGCACTCCTTGTTGGTCGAGCGCAAAGACACGACCTTGAACTTTAGGTCTACCATCACTGTCTCTCTTCGTCCCACTTATCTGTTCACTCGCGCTCCCTGCTTGACCATCCTTCAACTTGGGACAGTTCCTCTTAATGTGCCCCATTTCCTTATAGTTGTAGCATTGCCCGGCTACTTTGTTCCAACATCTATCTTCCGAGTGTCCCGGTCTCGAGCATATACTACAAGTTTGTGGAGTACCCGTGGACTCGTACGGATGCGGTCTTTTTACTCCTCCCTCCGGATTGTTGCCCTGTTGCCTATCGATTGCCCTCTCCCGATTTCCCCGGCGGTTATTGTTTCCCCCGTTGTATCGGCTGCCGGAACCTTGCCCTCGTCCCTGGTTCTGCGATGCATGTGGAGGGTTGTTCAAGTTTCTTCCCCGATGCTCTTCTATGTCATTTTCAATCCCATAAGCCCTATCCACTGCACTTCGATAGTCAGCAAGCTGTAGGGACAACAGTTGTTTCCTGTATTCTGTCTTCAGGCCTTTGATGAATTTCTGGGCCTTCTTTGCTTCCGTGGGAACCAAGTGACTACAACACCGAGCCAGTTCCGTGAACTTGGCCGAGTATTATGCCACCGTCATGCTACCGCTCCGATCATAAAATTCTCTCTCTCTCTCCTTTCGCGAACCACCTCAGAATATACGTGCCTTGAATTCCCTCGAAGTTCGGCCAGTGGGGTTCTCCCCGCAAATCCCAACTCCCCGCAACACTTGCCACCGGTGCTCGGCGCTCCTCAAGCTTGAACACGGCTAAGTTAACTTTCTCGTCATCGTTGCAACCCAAGGCTGCAAATATTTTGATGATATGTTCAATCCACAATTCAGCTTTCGCGGCATCCGGCTCCCCAAGGAAAGTGCGTGGTTTCATCTTCAAGAAACGCTCCAATGTTGTAGCATAATTTCTAGGCCTCACCTCAGGTTGTGGTACCTCAACTTCGGGTTGTGGAGCTTCTACCTCCGGTGTAGGTGGTGCTCTCCCATTCAAGCGTTCTGTCATTTGGTTCATAAGCTCCATCATTCGTCCCATCATAACTGCTATGTTTGCGTTCGGGTTCTCTTGATTCGGCTCAGGGGGGGCGTCAGGTGGTCGATTCACGCCATCATCTCTCTCATCATTCTCGCTGGCACTAGTGCCGACCCGACTGGCACTCGCTCCGAACCTAGTCCGCACCATGATGACCTACACACATCACTCGACGTTAAAATTCTTAACAACGAACCATACCCACCTAGGCCAAGGAACCTATCCTGGCGACAGCAAAACTATTGCTCTGATACCAACTGTGACGCCCCGACCCGAATTCCAATACGAAATCTCGAGGTCGACGCGCCAAAACAACACACAATAAATGATAACCAATAATAAAAGCATGTGGCGCAACAATCCGTGCGCCCCACAAAACCACAATAACAAAAACTTTGATAAGATAAGTTCAATCATCGGCGACGTCACTGTCGGAACCCAACTAATTAAGGCACAAGCAACATTAATCACCTCGGCCACAACATGCCGGAAACAACTACGCAAGAACCACAAGCCATAACACGCTTAGGAAAACAACTAAGTTAACATGTAAAAGAGTATACGAGCTCGACATACACGTGTCGGCTACCAAAAGAATAAGAGGTACAAACAAAGTATTAATACTACCCAAGTAAAGTCTACATGACTTTACTTAACCATTCGTCCTCACCAAAAGAATTGTCTAACTATCAACAAAAGAGTTCCAGGACCAACCCGAACAAAGGTCCACCTGCGAGCTACGCGATAGGACTAATCGGCCTCACCGCGAACTTCCTGCCTGGCTCGGATCTAAGGAAAACAAATAAACACACACGGAATGAGTCGTAATGACACAGTAAGTTACTAATGCAACTACATGGCATGGCAAGGTATTCAAGCAATAATTATCACAGGGTATTAACATTCATATACCATAACCCAATTATTTATCATCTTACCAATACGCGATTTATTCAACTCGTGGGTGTTCATAATTACCCATGTTAGAGAAGGATATCGTATCACTCTCTTCAACTTTGTGTCGCTCCTACAATACACAATCAAACAACAGTGCCTCGATACTCGTGTGTGTAGTATCGACGTCCCCGACACAATCCCGTCGAGTTCAACATAGCAAGCCAAAGTCATGCGTATTGCTACAACAATGGGGCTACTTCTCAACTGTGGCCAACAGAAGAGGGGTGTGTGCAACTCCGGTACGGCGACTTATGGCGATCACAAACGTTAATTTGTGAATTAAGACCATAGGTCGTCCTACCTTACTCAACAAACGACACCAGCTGGACTTACACAATGCACAAATAGATATTCTTATTTATCAATGCAATTAACCTCAAGTTCAAAAGTAGTGAACTTGACAAATGACAATTAGATTATTTTATTCTATCACCCATCATTATTTAACAATTTGTAAGCATTCGACTCAACACATTAGGGCTATTCACAAGTCTCCATTTTAACAGTATCAAAGGTACGAAGGACTAGAGTCTCGATCAATCGAACTCTATACCTCGTAGTAATCTAACATAATGTTCGGGGAGTCATAATCTTCCTTAAAATCGACTTCTCGAAGTCATTACTAAAGTTCACCAAATTAGGGTTCCGATGCTATATGCAAGGACCACCCATTTTCAAGTCTCAAGTTCTTTATTTGTTCAAATCCTAACATTTATATACCAACCTTTGCCCATTAACTTCATTCTACACATACTCATAGCACAAGTGTAATGTACTCATCTCAACCTAGAGATTTATACATAAAAACAACATATAAGGCAAGTTATGCAACAATATTGATGATTTAACACACTTTGAAGCTTAAGCATACAAAGGGGTTTAGTAACTTACCTTGTGACAAAAATCAAAACAACTAAGATGAGATCGAAGCCACCCAAGTTACTCCCTAGCCCAACGCGAACGCAATGACGGTCTCGGATCATCGATCGGACGGTTGGATCTTCGGGAACACACTCACACACACTAATCTCACTATGACTCTCACACACAACCTTTAGAGCTCTAATGGTGAAAATGGAGGGAAGGAAAAATGGAGAGGAAATGAAGTCTCTCCACTCAAAAGTGTGTACAAATTCAGATTGGGGAGGGGTAGTGTGATGGCTCAAGGAGAGCCACACATGTATTAAGTTTTAAGGGTATAAAAGAGATTTCATAAATCTGATTTCTGGTTCGGCCACGACTTGCGGCCGTGTCAAGGAGGCGCACGACCGTGCCACTCTCGCACGACCGTGCCAAAGCTGCACGGCCGTGCCAAACTCTCTGGAAAAGTTTGACACCCTTGCACGGCCGTGCCAAAAGAAGGCACGCGGCCGTGCCAAACTTTCTGTCCAGCATTTCTCTATTTTCACTCTAATTCATTGGTTTGGACACTTGGGTACACCTAAAAGTGATCATACAACATATAAAGCAACGTATAATTTAACTAGCATGCTAATAAAACAAGTTTAACACATAATTCACGCATAACATAGTAAAACATGCATACGAGGATTCGGGGTGTTACAGTGCACTTCTCAGGGACTGCTGATAAATCCGCTTCTCCTCCATCTTCACCAACTCAGCCTACAACTTCACCACCATCTTCCCCTCCTAAATCAACTCCCATCCAGCCAACTCCTACCTAAGCGCCATCAACCACACCTGAATCCACCTCTCAAACACCATCCTCCAAACGTTCTATCTCTCCCTCTTCTGACCTGCCTACCCCCAAAAGAATCAAAACCAACCCATACAGCCACCTACACCCTGAGGTGCAGGATCTGCTGTCCTTCAGAGACAGCAGACCTAAACCAAACCCTGCCGATTCTGACCCCTTCCTCTCCACCTTAGACTACCCTAAGAGGATTCCCTGCCAGCCCATGTCTGCAGGTGACATCATCCTCCAATGGGGTGCTTATTATGACCCTCTTCCCCCTGCCTGGTCCCAGCAATTCTTCTATCACAACTCAGCGGTTCAAGATCTCATGATCTTCACCCAATGGGTTGCCATTCACAGGGACCTTGGCCTTCCCCGTCCAACCAAATCAGACATCTCTCCCTTCCTCTCTCTGCCTAAACCCCCAGTCTTCACTCTCATCTGCCACCCTTCTGTCCTTCTTCAGCCTGTGGTCTACAACTTCTTTGAAGTAGTCACCACATTTTTAGGCTTTAATCCCCTCATCCCTATTCTATTCCATTCACCTCCCTCTTCCACCTATATCACTCCTCCTTTCTTCATTCCTCGTCTGAGGACTCGATCCCCTGCCCCTCTCGTCCTTCCCAACTATCCTTCCCTTCGCCTGACCTACCCCAATCCCTACCCTCTACCGACCATGTTTCCCTATCCTCAGCTAGCCTTTCTCCAACATCCTCCGTAATCCCGAGTCTTCTGCCATCCTCCAACCTTCACGACCAAGCTACCAGCCAACCTCCTTCCTTCACCGGCCATCCTGACCCCTCAGCTGGCCCATCCTCCTCTCCCCCACCACTTGCCCCTCAATACTACCTGCCTCGGCGGTAGATGATTTTTTGAAAAATTTTGAAGTCAAATCGGCTGACCTTACCAAGGCCCTGCACCAGCTGTCTGCAGATCAGTCACACATTACACATGTCCAGGCTGACTGCATGACTCAAGTCATGGAAATTTCAAAGGGTGCCAAGGCTGCCTTTGATGCCTGCCTGCGCTCCATCTCTGCCAGCCAGAATGCTTTAGCCAGCAAGATCTCAGCATCTTCCTCAGCTAACGCTGCTCTCTTCAAAGAAAATTGGGACAACCTCTCAAAAGGGATGCTGCAGACCATAGACATGATTGACGCTGGCTACAAGCTTGTGCTTCAGTCCCAACGACGTGCAAATCGCTCTATTCACTCCTCAGTGCGGGCGACGCGCAATCTCACCTCAAAGCACTTGGCTTTTTATCGCAAGGAGCACAAGACTACTGAGGACCGCCTCGGATTCATTGATACCTCGCTTGCGTCCATGAAGGAGGAGATAGCTAGACTCAACAATGATCAGCGGACTAAGCTCATTGAGCATAATGCTCTGCTCAAGCAGAAGAACAGAACTCTCTCCTCTGAATTGGCAGACACAAAAGAAGAGCTAGCAGCAGCAAAAGAAGAAATTGCAAGACTCAAAGCTGCTGTTGACTCTAAATAGGCATCAAGAGGTCATGGGCAATCTTCATCTGGCAAAGGCAAAGGTCGTGCATCATCTAGGTCATCCTCTCGAACTGGCCGATGAACTTTGTATATTTTTTGCTAAAACCTTGTAATTAAACAACTTGTTTAATTAACAATGTCTGTTTTAAAATTTACATGCTTTACTATGAACTGCTTATTATATGATTGCATGAAATTTAAACCACTGGTTTAAAGACATGTTCTCTATTGCCTAATCTGCCTATCTGCATGTCTTTAAATTCAGTTTTATTACAAGTGTCCTATGCTTAATTTTCTTACTTGTAAACACTTTGTAATGTTTGAATACAATGACCTCTTTGTGTAAGTTCATCTAGGGCATGCTTATTTAATATATCAATCTTACAAGCATGTTATTACTAGAATTGAACATGGTCAGCTGATATTGTATTCGTAGGGTCATGGACTCAAGCAAATAGGAGGAGATTGTTGTATTTTAGCTTAGATTTGCTTGAATCCATAACCTAAGTCTAAGACAAGGTGACTAATGGGCCTGCGTGTCTGTTAGTGTGGCAACTTGTACTTAGGCATAGCTTGAATAGCTTAGGGTTGCTAATTGTATAAGTCTTGAAGAAGATAGCCTATAGGACATCGGACATCCTCTGCACAATAGGCAAATTTTGAACCAGCAGTCTTCCTTTGGATATCGGACAAGCTCGTATCAGCCAAGCTTCATCAGCAATGTTGAAGACCCCAAGAACGTCCGATAGTCATCTGCCGAAGACATGTCCTAACTTGAAGACCTCATTAATTGCGAGGCAACGTTAACCTGCAATTATCATTTAATGAAGGTTTCCATTCTTGGCATACACTCAGAAAAGGACATTCCTCCTGCAAGCGCAGACCGCCTATTTTTAGCAAAGAGTCAGGAGACAGACTGCAAGTTGCAGGACAGCCTATCAGGAGTCAACAACCAGATTAGAGCATTAATGGCTCTTGAATTCAAGTTTAAAAATCACCAACGGCTCCTAGCTTCCTCCTGCATATAAAAGGAGACTTCATTGCTGCATTCAACACTCTTCAACTACTCCAACTACTGAATCTCCATTGTCTTCAAGTTCTTAAAAGCTTAAACGTCCTATCTGTATACATTCATTGAAGAGCTTCACACCTAAACGTCTAGTCCATTAAAAGCTCTTCATTGATTGCAACACCTAGCTTTTCATAGCTCACGAGAATTATATCTTATTGATATCAATTCTCCCACACAAACACTTGGTCAACAAAATTTTTGTACACAATCCATTAGAGATTTAGTTTGTAAAATATCTAGTGGAAAAACTTAGTACACGATTTTCAAATCCAAAGTTGACCACTTTGGTTGTGGACGTAGCACTTATTTATAAGTGTGAACCATATTAAATTCTCTGTCTACTTGTGTGTGTGATTGTGAATTGTTTGTGTTGCTTTAAATTTCCAGATTTCCAAACTGTTAAGAACTGCTGATCTTGACCTGTAAAGATCAGCCATTCTCAACTTGTCCTATACTTCACAAGTCTTCCGCCTGCAAATCTTTTCTAACTTAAAGTGAAGTAGATTTTTGAATTAATCTTCAAAAATTGGACATAGGCTATTCAACCCCCCCTTCTAGCCTATTTTGAGCAACCTTGGACCTAACATCACGCGTATTGCAAATACAGTAAAAGTTTGCAGCCGTAAAAGTTTACAGCTATAGTACCTGTGCTTGCAAACTTCTTCAACTTCACCATCATTAAAAGTGCTGACACTATATATATGAATAAACATTAACATAGTACTTAGTGAAAGCCCAATATAATAATGTAACCTAAGAACAGTAGATTCTTAAAATATAATTCAGGATGAAATTCTCAATTCAACAACCAATACTCATAACAGTTGGGATTATACATGATACTAGAGACCATGAAGGAAAAAAACTACAAAGCCGTCAATTAAGAATCATGCAAAACATTAGAGAGAGAGAGAGAGAGAGTGTGTGTGTGTGTGTGTGTGTGTGTGTGTGTGATATATATATATATATATATATATATATATATATATATAGAGAGAGAGAGAGAGAGAGAGAGGTTACGCAACTTAATGAATGACCATCAATCTTGCTCATTGGAATTGAATGAAGTATTGAACATATTTTCAAGGTTACATGGATCCATGTTGCCCCTATCACGATTCAGCCGTTTGGTTGCACTGCTTCCCCGGGAGTACTCCAACTTTCGGATCTCTAAAAAAAATGGGTAACACATAAGAAACATTTCAAGAAATATCATAAAATTTAAATTTTGAGTAACACATAAGTACCATGATGCTTCTTCTCAATATCGTGCAGATTTTTAAACCTTGCAATCTGAAGATCCATAACCTCAGCTGTTAGAAGATGTGGAGCTCGGCTAATCATTTTCTCCTAAGCCATCCCTATGGATTAAATGATTCCAATGCTAGATTGCAATTGTTCAAGCTTAGTCTTTTTCACCAAATGGAATGCTTAAAATTCGTTGGCTGCTTTCATGGACTTGAATTGGTTCTTGTTAGTTTCTTGCATCATTTGAAATTGACTATTTTGCGACATCCTCCATTCAGACACTTCGTTACTTAACTTGTTAGTGCGCATGGACGCTTCATCTAACTTATTGCTGCCGCTGTGACGACGTTTCTCCTTCACAGATTTCCTTCCTAAAGGCCTTTTTAGTGGTTCAGAGTGGATAAACTTGGAGTGGGCTTAATAGGTGTGACGGGTGAGGGAGAGTCATTGCTGAGTGTTGAAGTATATCCCAGCAGTAGTAGAACTTGAAATCGCGGCCATGGTCATTCCTGAATACTTCATAACAAGCTCCCAACTATAATAACATATAACAAAAAAAGGTAAATATGTAAGTGCTAATTTTATCGGTATAAGCATTCCAAAAGCTAATTTTATCAGCATAGAATAAAGCCCAAGTGTAGAAGGCTAAATATAACTTCATTCTTTTAAGGAACAAACCTCATCCGCCACATTTGTACCACTTTGGTAGTTTCTATTAATTCTGGTCATGATAGCTCTTCATTTCGTAACATCTACTTGAATCGCAGTCCATCTATTCTCCAATCCTTTTCTTATACGTCCTCCTCCAACTTGTTTTTTACAAAAATCCTCAAATATGTTAATCCACAAACTATCGCTCGTCTGACCAGTACCAACAATTGGATTCTCTGAACGTTGCACCCAAGCCTCACAAAGTGCCACGTCTTCATTATGGTTCCAGTTTGGTGCTTTTCTATTACTGACTTTTGGTGGCACATTTCAAGCTTCACCTAAATTTGATTCAGATTGAGATGTAGGAAAATGAGGTTGATACTACGTAGAATGGGGTGGTGTACCAGATATTGGATGTTGAGCGGGTGTATGGCTTCATGTTTGCATTTGTTCCCTAAAAAAAGATGTGTATGCAGCCTGCATTGCCTAAGCTGCCTGGGCTTGTTGAATTGGTGTTGGGGTGAAAATGAATTCGGGTGGCCAGTTTAATGTGCTTTCTTGCGTCGGCGAGTTGTTTATATTGAGTTGCACCAGTGGCAAGTTATGTTGGAAAGGTGGCCGGGAAGGATTCATTGGACCTGTATACACAAACACAAATTGTTAATTTATGGCAATGTATAATAAATGAGTAGTAGCAAAATTTTGCTATAGATTGATCCACAGAAATCAGTAAAGTAGTATACCCAATAGTGTAACAATGATTATACTGTGTATATTTGGCTTCGTGATTTAGTGTGTACAACACATTATTATTTTCTCTGGATGAATTCTATCAATATCTTAATACTAGTTTCCCGTGGGCAGAAATAGCTACATTAATCTTTACATGGATTAACTTCATACGTTTGTTATTTCTATTGAAACTATTCTAGCTAACTGATTTATGGGTAGGAAAAATCTCGAGGATGTTATCTCCGTTGACGATTCCCATTATATAGTCGGAAAGACTCAGGAACGAGTGGAATCAATGCTGGATTTTGAATCAAGAATCTGGAGTCACTTTGGTCAATTTATAAAAACTGACAGCTTGTGTTTCTTATTGTTCAATGAATGTATGCAATCCACCCTAGATTGATTAAAGGTTATATGCTACTTGATGTCGTCCTTTCTGACATTTGATTCATCCTTACTTAGTAATTTCATAGCAAAACGAACCAATTTCTTACGAGACTCTAAACACTTTCTGAACACACAATGCAGGGTTAATTATTTGAGCGATCACATCGTTGACATATTCATCGAGACAAATTTGTTAGACTCTCGTACATTACTCAAACGAGAACGAGTAGAAGACAAGTGAGTAATGGAATAATAGAGTGTCATGTGCTACAACATGTGGGAAAGGGAGGACATGTTACATATTCCATATTCCTAACAGAATATGCCAAAATGCAACCCCAAGACTAGCCATTTTACAGGTAATAGGAACAAAGTAAAGTACTTTATTGCAACATGGAAATATTACCATCATCCTCCATTGTCTAAATTTCAACAAGACAACACGAAATAACTCGAAAGTTATGATTGGTGCTTTCTGTCAAAAACATGGGAAGGACAAAAAGAACGAGAGTTATAAAATTGCAGAAAATTATTAATCCTACAAAAAAAAAAAAAAAAAAAAAACAAGAGAAAGCTACATGCCTATTCCATACCAAAATGCTTAGCTCTAATAACAATCTACATAGTAGAGACCTTTGATAGAAGAAACAGTCATATATAGCATATGAACAGAGATTACCAGGTTCAACAGTAACTTTTGCAATGAATTAGCCGCCAATGATTTAAATCCAAAAGCACAAACTTCATAACAACAACAAACTTTGAGTTTACCATCCAAATGTTTCACAACTAATATAAGAGAAATGGATAGTGACAGAAGAGGCCAATTTATACGCTAAAAATAAGGTAGCCAAGTGCACCTGCAATTCATTTATTCCGATGGTCTGATGTACATTACTGATGCAAGCTGAGAAACCATCATAGCTATCTGGCCAAACATTAAATTAGTCGAAGTAGAAAAAGAGTCATAATTTTGACAAGGTTCGACAGTTGAACAAAAGGATATAAACACAAGTAACAAATAAGACAACTATCCAACAATACATTGTTTACATAACATGTATCCCTTAGCCTCACCAAAATAAATACAAGGCTCAAGATGCATCTACCCAAAATATTGACCAAACAAGCTCGCCGAAATTGTGCATAAACTTGCTAAGGATTCCTCGCCAGACCGTGATCTAAGAAAAACAAATAAACACGAAACGGGGTGAGTCGAAACTCAATAAGTTACTAATGCAATAATATGGCATGTTAGATGCAAGACAATAATAATTACAAGTATAACATGACATTGCATCATAAACCATTCAAAAATAGGCGTATAATATATATAGCAAGAAATCACATAACCCTATACTACACGAGAGGCTTAACGATCGCCAACCGTCCCATACTAGTTGGAAACCATAACCAACATTCTCTTGTATAGGAAGCACATAAGACCAATAAGTAAACACGTTTAAAGGGATACGGCGTCGAGGTACACCTCCGACCAAACCAATACTTCTAACCAACCAACCAATATAATACCAAATATTGAAGCCGTTGTTGTCGTACTCGATCAATAAACTAGAATCAAGAACGAAGCCATTGTTGACGTGCTCAAACCATAACCAGAACCAAGAGCTCAAAACAAAGAACCACAAGAACTGTGAACCATTTTCTGTATTCACAACAAAATCGGTGCCCCCGTTCCCTACAACCCAACAAGATCACCACGTTATAATAGCTTACCAACGTTGCAGTTTTTGCCTAAAATACTTGGCGCTATTCCCCTACCGTAGCCAACAGTAGGGCAAGACCCAATGTATTGGTCTTCGACTATTATGTAGCCCCGGCTCCCGTAAATGCAAAAGTAGAATATTTATTCGACATTTCAAATAAACCAGTCATACTCCAAAGTATGGAGTATAACCACAACAACAATACAAATATCTCATGTAGGTCATAATAATCCTACAACACCAAATTAACCAGCACATAAAAATTACAACAATTAAAGTAATATCAACAAACACAACTTATGAATCCAAATAACCCAACAAATCTCTCAAATCATCCAAGAAATCCCAAATGACACATGTGGTCTCATTGATTATAAAATCCTAACGAACTCTGTTAGAGTCATTTTTTTATTCTAATGAGTTCGAGTTTACGTGAATCGATTATACCGTATACTTAACAATTGATAACAATACATTGTATATCCAACATGTAGATACAAGTCTCACAACACATGCAACAAGTAAACCACAAAATTCAAAATTCAACAAAGTAAAACATACTCAAACATGGTGATTTCAACATGGTTTCACCATTTTACCACTACAAGAAAAAGAGGTATTTGGGACGGCAAAAAATCGTCCTAAATACTGTCAAAACTGTGCCAAATAGTATTTGGGACGATTTTGGCTCCCTACGAAATACGAGGGTGCCAAATACATTTGGCACAGCCAAAAACCGTCCTAAAAAGTATTTGGCATGGCAAATGCGACGGTTGTGCGCGAGTGTGCCACTTGGCATGTATTTGGGATGGTTTTGTATTAACCGTCCCAAATAGTTCATTTGGCACGGTTTGGCTGCCGTCCAAAATACTACTTTTTGGCACGGTTATGATAGCCGTCCTAAATAATATTTTGGCACGGTTTGTTTGCCGTCCCAAATAACTTTTTGCACGGTTTTAATTGCCGTCTCAAAAAACTATTTAGTACGGTTTTTACCACCGTCCTAAATAGTATTTGGGACGGTTTTGTCAGCCATCCCAAATACGAAATAGCATTTAGCACGGATTTTTTGCCATCCCAAATTGTATTTGGCACGGTTAGTTTGCCTTCTTAAATAGTATTTGGCACGGTTTTTTTGCCTTCCTAAATAGTATTTGGCACGATTTTATTTTGGCCTGTTTATTTTTTCCAAATATATTTTATATTACACGATATATTTTATTTTGCCTTGTATTTTATATCACACCATATATTTTTCTCAAATTTAAACAATGTATACTATAATTATATCAACCATTTGTTGCGAAAAATAATTGCATTAAATCTGAATATATACATTTTATGAAGTCATCAACTAACACCAAACCATTGTATCTAATCCTTAGCTAAGTCAAAAAGATTAGCAACCATTCAAAATATCAAAATGATTCAAGAAAATACACTTTGTATCAACAACTACTTCAAAAACAAAAGTCACCAAAAGTGTACGTCCAATGTCGAAAAAGCTAGCTCAAGTCGTCCATTGAAGAGTTGATCCCACCCTACAACATAAATCATATGATTTTTTTATAAGTACAATATAAATCATATGATTACCGTAAATCACGCAACAAAATGAACAGCGATACAAACTAGATAAGGGTAAAGGTCTACTACCTGCCGTACACTAGATCCTGAGCCATTTGTGTTTGGACGTGGAGAAGATGATAATATCCCATGTACCTCCAATAAGTGTTGCATGCGCTCCATATTTTCGAGCATCTCCATTTGATTCTTTTGCATCTCCATTTGATTCTTCTCAAATTCAGATATCCTTTCGGCTACCTTTGCATTCACTATCTTTTCTATTTCACTAGAAGAAGATGTTGAAGACCCAAAAACATCACGAGGAGATGGTCTTGAACCAAATATCCTCACCCGGCCATGTCCATCAGACCCCATAAGATCAACAAAAATTTGTTCTTTAAAAGCTTGGGTTTGCTCCTCTATTGGTACCTCATTAAGCTTTTCATTCATTCTTTCCTAAAAACAATAAAGTGTGTAGCATTTTATATTATTGAACATTAACTAATGACACCATATAATAATAATAAGAAATATTAAATTACTTACAACTATGTTCCTTGTATCACTATTAGGTATTGTACCATCCTTTTTACTAAATGTTTTAATGAACACGTTAGCACACGATGTATCTTCGTTGTATGCCTTCATCTAATTTCACAACGTAAACAGATTAATTCACCAAAAATGAATGCAACACATTCGTAGTAAGAGTTAGAAAAAGAAACAACATCTATCAACCCCAGTAAAAGCTAATACATAAAGCATGCGACGGAAACGAATGTAAGTAAATATGAAATCGGGACAATGGTAATTGAGAATGGCAGCTAACTATTAGGAAAGAGGAGAGAGAGAGAGAGAGAGAGAGAGAGAAATGTGATGGAACTAAAATACATGAATAAATAAACTTTGACTGATCTTTGTAAACTTTAACACAGGTTTAATGATTATTGTTCTCACTTGTAATATGATGAATTATTGAGTTTTTCATACTATTTCTGATTTCGAAAAACTAATATTTCTAACCATTAACATTATTCGTCTTTTCATACACCATTACTTGCATAGAGCGTTTATGATTTTATGATAAGCTGGAACTCAGACAGTCTGAAGAAGCTTCAGCTAGATTATTTGAATCTATACCTAGTTCACATCCCTATAGCAACAAGGCATACTCGTACTTCTTTTGAACCCTTTCACCATCTAAATATCTTGTCTACTTTTGGTTATTTTAGTTGGAACCTGAAAATGTTAATTGTAAGATTAATTGGAACCTGAAAACAGAGCAAACACTTGAGAATCCATTAAGTCGATATATCAAATATCAATATGACTTATTGAACTTACATCAATATGCCAACTAGCCCAGTATTTCAATTAACCAGTATCCCAGTACAGTTCTAATGGCAATTAACCAGTATCCCTACAAATCTTTTAGGAAATACATGGTGGTACACAAACCTTATATCAGATTCCACCTGTATTTCACAGTCAGCTGTTAATCGTAAGGTTATAGTCAAATCCATTTTCAGGCTGTGCACTGCAATGTATGTTGGAATGAATTACTATGGTGCAATTTAATTTTTGGAGTTCTAACTTCTGATCATCAACCAGTATGCCTTGTTGCTATAGGGAAGTGAACTAGGTATAGATCCAAATAATCTAGCTGAAGCTTTTTCAGACTGTCTTTACAGGCCTCAACAGCAGATATTACTGGAGCAGAAGTTACGGGCGTGCAGTCAATGCAGGAACCAGTGGGTTTTTCTTTTTATCAGTTTTAAAGAACAATACAGAGTCACTTTAATGTATAGCTTGAAGCTTGCATTACCGCTTTAAAGGGTAAAGTGTAAAGGGTATGGTGGGATGGAGGGGGGTTGTAAGTGATTTATATTGGGAACGCTAAGGTAGCATTTTTGGGGCAAGATATAATCAGTATATATAATATATATAGCTACTATGGTTTGAGTTTGTTTCTCAATTTCAGTGGAGATGGATATATACAGAAAGAAAGGAGAAATTAGGAGAAGTGGGAAGAAGGCATGCTTCTACTATTATGAAAGAGAAAGAAAAAACACTTTTTTTGAGGAAAAAGTGTTTAGTGTAGGGTTCCTTCTTTTTTCCTATGTCTTTTTTGTTGGGTTTTCATTTGGATTCGGGACAAGTGTTTATATAGCTAAGGCAGCCACTTCATTTTCTTTTTCATTTTTTTCTAGATAAAGTGGTTCATTCAAGGCCTAATGTGTGTTTAATATATAGCTTAACTTTTGTTTTTTTCCGGGTGCACTTTCACATTCGGCCTATATAATCAAACCGAAAATGTCAGACCATAGTTATTAAAGGCGAGAGGCGAGAGGCGGGCGAGAGGCACTTTTTTGAGGCGAGAGGCGAGGCGAGGGGCGGGCGGCCGAAAGGCGAGCAAGGCGAAATATTAGGAAATATAGTATATATACTTATTTATTTAGTTGTTACAAATATCAAAGCATGTATAAATCAGAATCATATATGAAATTAAGTTCACATATAATATCAATAATTCAACAACAACAAATTCAACTTTCAAACCTACAATTCCATAGCAAAAGATGAACTTAGGAGTTATACTTTAAACAAAAAAATAACTCCTACAATTCCATAGCAAAAGAAAAGAGATAAAAAGAAAAAAAACAAATTAAAAAGAAAAAAAAATTAAATAAACCATACTCTTTTTTTTTTTAGTTTTTAAAAGTAAAAAAAAAACTGATTAAACTAACAGAGTAACTATACTCTTTTTTAAGTCTGTTAAGAGAAAAAAAAATAGATTAAGCTATACACAATAACATAATAAACTCAAGAAAAATAAAGTAAAATAAATTTAAAAAAATGGTTGAAACTGGTGAGAGGGAAAAGAAAAAAGGAAAAGAAAAAGATAGAAAAAGAAAGAGACAAATAAAAGAAAAGAGATAAAAAAAAAAAAACTTTTCGTCTGGGAGAGAGAAGAGACTGTCGACTTAGGAAGAGAAGAGAGAAGAGAGGAGAAAAAAAATTAATACAGAAAAGACAAAGAAATTGAAAAAGAAAGAGGTCGACTTGGAGAGAGAGAGAAGAATACCTGTTCGTCTTCGTCTTCTCGCTCGCAGGGGTCGCTCGCATGGGTCGCTCGCAGGGGTCGTCGCAGCGAGAGGTGTCGTCGCAGCGAGCTGTCGTTTTCACCTTCTTCGTCGTTTAGGGTTTTCTCCAGGTAATTGTGTTTGCGGTTTGAGCTTTGTTTGAGTCGCCGGTCTTTAAAAAGGGTTTTATTTTTTACCCTCGCTATACTACGACGTTTTGATTAAACAAATAGTAACTTTTTGGGCTGTCACAAAGGCGTCGCATAAGCTCGCCTCTCGCCTTGCTCCGCCTCGACGAGCGGCGCCTCTACCGCCTCTCGAACGCCTCGCCTGACCAACTTTGAGGCGGCAAGGCCTCGCCTCTCGCCTCACCTCGCCTCAGGCGGCCAAGGCGAGCGCCTTTCATAACTATGTGTGAGACCAACCATCCCCTTCAACCGAATACATCAGTCGCATGCTTTGCGGTGTTGTACCTTCTATACAATATGTATCGAAATGGGTAATTTTCATATCAAGTATCATACGATACTAACAACTATGTGCAGTATAACTCAAATTAAACCCGAATAAATAGTCTAACAAAACTCGGACCCAGTTTAGTAACCTGGTGCTCTCTCTCCATCCTAATGTTTGGCTTTTTGAGTGCTTTTTCATTGTTGTGTGAAAAGGGTATCAGTGATTAACTCTGATGGATCCATCTATCATTTCAGTGTTTTCTTGTCAAGGCCGAGGAAGGAAGGAAACAGAAACAGCAGTGAGTGACACTGGAGAGAGAGAGAGAGAGAAGAGTGTGTGTGTGTGTGTGTGAATATTGACAATAGAAATTTTGTACGGAGAATCTGGTAAGCAAATAGTTAATGAAACAAACCATAAGTCTCCAACTTATCTGAAGCAAAACTTGAAAGAAATGGTATACTTTAGGAAACTTGCCAATGCTATAGTACAATAAAATAGGCATAAAATACAACTTACTACAAAAACATACTTTATAATTTTGAAGATTAATCTACACTAGGTATAGATTAATTACATAACACAAAGAGTTACAGAGCAGAGCAGAGCAGCATTTGTTTCCTTTTTTAAGGAAAAAAAAACTTTTCTTTTTGTTGTATATTAATAGGTAGATAGATAAATCCGTTTACCACTTAATAATCATATTATTATTAATTATTGATTATTATTATATAGCTATAGATAGCTGTAAGAGTTGTTGCATTTACGTTCAACAAGCTTTCTTTTTTTTTTTTTTCTATATCACCCTGTTAAGCACAATGCAACAATGCAATAATAATGGTGCACACCCATCAAACGAGGGCACCCCAACAAGCATTTACGTTCAACAATACAACAATGCAATAATGGTGCACACCCATCAAACGAGGGCGCCTCAACAAGCATTTTAGTTAAATGGATTACCTCTGCTCGTATATTAGCATGTGATGTCCTTCCAGTCCTATGTGGGAACTCTAGTTGCTTACGATTGGTAGCATTACGTAAAGCTTCGCCCTAAAAGACAAATCACATACTAAGCACATAAACTTACATACCTCAGCCAAAGACCTAAATAATACATACCTGAACCTCTTCACATTTCCAGTAATCCACCAAGAATGGCCACTGATTAGGAGATACCCGAGTATCGGTTGGTGGAATCAAGAGTTGTTCAACATTATCCTTATTTGGAATATAATAATCGTCCTTCACCCTATGTTTCCATTTCTTCCATAACTCTCCTACTTTCATCATACAAGTTTTTTTATGTTATTCCCTAACATTTGTCTTAACCTATATACAAGAAAAAGTAATTAGCTCTATAGAAACTAAAATGGGTGGCCAAAACATAATTTATTAGACAAATTGCAATAGAAAGATTAAGAAATAGATAGATACCTGAATCTCCCTCCAAATTATATCAAGGTTAGTCTCAGGCATTAGGCGCCATGAAACAACATTAAGAGGAGCATGAGCACCACACCTTGCAATTCCTCCGAGGACATTCATGAAGTCGGTGCTAGAATCCCCAATAGGCTGCATTAAGTCATTGAACATTACATTTATTTTTTCTGATCCTTGGTACCCTATCGCGGGTCCTCGTCCCTTCTTACGAGTGGAGTCACTCGTGCTAGGAGCTACAATTCCAATTAACAAATATTAATGAGGAACTTATAATAAATGCAAGATAAAACTTTTTGCTAAAAACAAGTAATAAATTACCATTCGATCCACTTGATATATGTAATGTCGATGCACTTGATGTATGTATTTGCTGTGGCTCTTCTCTCACTATATGGGGCTCTTCTCTCTCTATAAGGGGCACATTAGTTGATGGTGACCGAGGACTAGAGGCCTCATTGCTCAGTTGATTGGCTTCATTAGTAGATCTTGGCATTTGAGACATGAAACTGTAGGTACGTCGTCTCTTTCGAGCCATACTGATATGCAAATCAAGGTCATTAATAACAATTATCTTAGTAACAAGAAATAGGTTAAAGGATTAAGTACAATATATAACACTAATGCAAGCAAATATTTATCTAAAAAATTAATCATCATCAGATTCATTATGATGAACGCATTTAAATTAATCATCATTAGATTCATTATAACACTAATGCAAGTAAATATTTGTCCAAAAAAAAAAATACAATAAATTAATCATCATTAGATTCATCATCACTCATGCTCAAATACAAATCATCAGATGTTTCATCCATATACAAATCATCATTCATATCATCAATAATTTTCCGAGACTTAGACCTAGAAACCACACAACATTTAACATATATTTCATAAGTCATGATGACCAAATTGTATTGAGAAAAATGAAAAAGATCAGTAAGATGTATAAGTATAGAACATACTCTATTGGTTGTAAAGGGGTGAACACACCAAGACAATACAATTTTTTTAATAGATAGATAAAATGCTTAGTCAATACAGACATATGTATTGCTAATTTGCTATGTTCATTAGTTACCCTATTGACAAGTTTGCATAAAACTACATCACAAATCATGAACTAGAGTTTGAAGTAGAGCATTAGACCAACAAATAAGGGATTATCAGAAGTTGAAACAATCCATCCATTTATGACAGATAACTTTCAAAAGATATTGGTATCCAGACTACATAAAAGGCAATAAAGAAATGGTTATGAATCAAGGTTGTGAAAAAACAAAATTAAGCTGTTCTGTGTGTTGAAAGCAGTACCATTAGCAGTGGTGCGGCTGCTCCATTGCTTTTACGTTGCTCTAGACTACATAAAAGGCAATAAAGAAATTTAAGAACATGCGAGAAAGCCTTCAGGTAACTTTCTCTCACTCACTAGAAGAAGGCAAAAGGACATCACCCAGGGGTAAGAAGAATGGAGGTGAAAGTGACTTCAGAAGGGAATGTATGAAGGGTTTGATTGATGCAAATCACTCCATCTTACTGAAGTATGGAGGTGAAAGTGACTTGAAGAGATTCACCTGAAGATTTTTCATGGGGCCTCATCATTGTATGATTGAAACACATCTCACTATCTAACTAAAAGATGATAGTGGGTCCGTGGGTGGGTGGGTGGGTGGACCTAATGTCATACTTCTCCATGCGGTGCCAAGGAAGTCGTGGGGGAAGAGGCTGTAATGAAACTTTATCAGGATATTGGGGAGATGTGGCTAAGGCTGGTACAAGGACTAAGGAAAGTGTGTCTATACCAGCGAGAAGAGATCAGGAATCACGCCATTTTGATGTTACAGGGGTGCTTGACTGGGTTGAAAGGGATTTACTTTCCAAACGAGTTGTGGCCGCAGTGATTTGATCTGGTGGTCTTCACATTGGTAAGTGATCTGTTAGAAATTGTGCAGGAGAAGTCTCCCAAAGAATATCGTAACATGGAAGGAACCCTAGTCTTATCTCTGAAACTCTTGTCAAAGGTGTTCTTACACTCATTGCGAGTATTTCACAAATGACGTCTTTTGCAAACTATGGTGGGGTCCTTAGTTGTATGGAGAGATACATGAAGGTTAAATTTAAAGGGAAACGGAGTGAGAAGATCCATGAACTGATCCCGAGCTCTGAAGAACAATCGCTTGCAAGACTGGTGGGATCCTTGCACCAATTGATGTTGTTGGTGGGGATAGTTTTTGGCAGCTAACTTGGTTGAATGTTAAAAATATAGCCCCATCTTTGCAATTAGAGGTTTTCCAGGTAATGAATTGGAGCATTGCAGACGACGACCGGTGGCAAAACAGGGGTTAGTCCGATTTTGATGGAACATCATAGCGTGACAATTGTTTTGACATTAGAAAAAGCAGCTGGTATTATTGTGCATTAGGTCATACTTCTCCATGCAGCTAGTCAAAAAGTCAAACCACAAAAACATAAATCCAATTTGATTTAACTTGGCATAATTTTTGGTGACAAATGCATGGGTATTATGGTAAAAAAAATTCCTAAAAAAGAAAATTTAGAAACCGGACACTTTTTTGAAACGAACCAAAAAGAAAAACACGGTCCTTTTTAGGAACGGAGGAGTAATTGCTAAACAACCTCCTAAACAAATTCACTCAGAAGAAATCTACCTTTAAATACACAGAAGGCAAACTTAGGTGTAACTTCCCAGATTGCCCCAAAGCCTATCACATATTTCACTCAGAAAACCAACCACAGTTGAATACTCTAGTTGATTTCCAGATTAACTTAGCTAGGACTTTATCGTCTTTTTACGAAGAATTTCAAAATCTCCAGACTAGTGTAAATTTAGCTCTAGAAAAACCAGTATCTTTAGACTTAACCCAGAAGCTAGATTATATTCAGGCAGGTATTAATAGACCCCAGCCTTCATACCAAGATTCCAGTAGTTATCTTGCTTTACTCCTTTGAAAGAGTGAACTCAGTAGTATTCTTAGTAAGCCTAAAGACACAGAAATTAGAGCAGAATTACTTTTAGAAAAATTAGATAAACAAATTACAGAATTTGACAAAAAATTCACTAAACTCACTAATAATCTCCAGAAGCAGATTACCAGTATACGAATTATTGCCCAGCAGTGCTTAGACTTGTTAGCAAGGCAATACAGTTAGTTTACGAATTTTCTTACAGATCCAGAATATATCTCAACTTTAACAAACCAAGCAGTTGTCCAACCTTTAGAAGAAGCCTTTTCGCAAAATTTTACCACAGCAGATAAGCTTCAGATAAAACAAAACAATTTTCAGATTATTTTAGCCTTTATCTTAGCTAGAAGAATTATAGTAAAAATTAACGAACCGAATAAACTTTTGAGAATTACTATTTGCACCCAGCAAATTGCTGAGTACACCCCAGGAGTGTTCGGCACCCCTACCGAACACAAAAATGGTGCATTAGACGGCGTTGGGTAGGGGTGCCGAACACCCCGGTGGGTGTACTCAGCAATTTGCTGGGTGCAAATAGCAATTCTCTTAACTTTTACAAGAAAATCAAAGTAAAAATTCAAATAGTTTATTTACTATAATTAGAAACCAAGCATTAATTACAGATACCTTAGATAAAATTTCCCAGAGATTAGAAAAAATGAGTGATAAAGTAGAAAAGATACCCTTAGAAAAAGGAAAAGAAAAAGATTTAACTCCAGATATTAAACAAATAGAAAGTCAGCTTACAGATAATCACAACTCAGTTCTCTAGTTTAGTTTTAACACCTCCAGGAGACACTATTCTTAATAAGAAATCTAAATTAGATTGGAGTAGAAATTTCCTATAGAACTTATGGCTAGTTCATCCAGAACAGAAACCTTAATAGGTGGTAGAACAAGAAGATATTAACAGATTAAGAAATAGAATAGAAACTGTTAATATAGCCAGCACCTCTAGAAGACAACCAAGAGGTTTAATAGACAGAGTTTTAAGAATGTCAGACCAATATGGAGAAACCCCAGAAAAGATAGAAGAACTCATAGACAGTAATGAAGATTATGAGGCATTTGCCAATAGAAGTATAGACATAATTAACCCTAGAAGATTATACGAAGTAAGCAAACTATCATTTACAAACAGTTTACATACTAGTACTCAGACTTACCCCATTAGCTGTTTAGAAGGAGAAGTTAGAAAGATTTTCCTTATGGAAAAAGATACAGCAAAGAGATTAAAACAGTTAGGAAAGAAATACTTTCACATAGGTTTAATAGTAATAGGAATAAAAGGAATGGGCAGAAAAATGTTAGGAGGAAAAGCATTGCTCATGCTACTAGATGGAAGAATAGACAACATACAGGAATTATGTTTTGGCAGTATAGAAGTCGACATGAATCAGAACCGTGGCATATTTTCGTGCCCCACATAATCACTACCTTAGCGAATTCCAAGAAAAATTTCATATAGGAATTCAGGCCAAGGGTTACCGAATGGAATTCGGAAATAACCTTATTATCACCATTAACTTAGTAGGAAGATTAACCGAAACAAGAAACCATAGCTATAAGATTAAAATAGATGAAATAGTAAAAATGATATCCAGCAAAGGTATTAAAATGCTTAGGCCCGTTAGCATAGATCTAGCAACATATGCAGGACTAGAATGGCCAGACAGAAATTCTTGGAAGGAGATAATAGTGTACTCCTCCCAAATGATGCGATATTATCGAACAGTAGAAATCAGCAATTCTTAAGATTTACGACTATAACAATACTCATATACCGAAGGTGAGCAAACGAATTAGAGTCTAGTAGGGATGAGAATTTAAATCTCATGGACATACAAGAAATAGTTATCGTAGGATCCTTTATCCTAAAGAATTTGAAATGCACCTTAGTAAAACAGAGTTAACGGAATTAGAAGACCATTTGTTCCTCCAAGGACAAATAGCGAAGATGAAATCCTTCATTATACTAAGGAAGGTGATTTAGTTGTTATGAAAAACTTAGATTTAGTTAATCAAGAATCGACGAAGAAAGAGCCAAGCAATATTTTGATAAATGGCTTTCGAAGTATATGAGAAAGTATCAATAGATCCTTCTCCAGTTTTTGAAGAAGTATTAGAAGAACCCTCAAACCCGAACTAAGTACTACCATAAGTACTCCAACTCTTTTGCACGAAAGAGATCTTTTAGATGAATATCTCTCGACTCTATAACAAGTAATGTTAGCAACTAAAAACTTCATGAATGAAGGATCGGGTCAAACAGAAGAAATAGTTAGTAATGTCTTTAGAAATAGACCGAAGATACTATAGCACCAACCAAAAACCTCCCATCTCCCCTTTTCGGGTAACACGAATGAGAGTAGAGGATTAGAAGCGGAGGATTACCAATAGGTAACCATCCCGAACACCCATTAACATAGGAGATATAAGTAGTTACAAACCACCTTCAAATTCCTTTTCGGAAAATACCCACTAATAACGAAATATTGGTAAAGCCTAAGATTTTGGTAAACCAATCCAATTCCGGACGTCGGCGAAACAGTAAGATGTTAAATATATCATACCATGACCCTCAGCTATGGCCTCAGGTTTTAGAAGTATGGAAGAACATAGTCATAAAAGATTTAGTAGAATCTCATGATTCCCTTGAGATAACCAGAATGTACTCTCTCTTACAAACTTATTTAGGCCCAGATGTTAGGAATATTTGGGAAGAATATAAGACTAAATACCCTACAGACTATGAAGCGTTAGTAGCTAAGGGAGTAAACCCTTATAATTTTGTAAACAAGATTAGTAACGTTATTACAGGCCTAGATGGTAACTTAGGAATAACAGTTAGACAGAAGGCAGCTTTAGTAGCGTTAGAACAACTTAATGTATCAGACCTAAGAAACATTAAGCCATTTTATAAGGCATATTTATATTACTGTACAGAAGCAGGACAAAATTTTATGCAGGAATTAGGAGAGAAACTATTTAGGAAACACAGCAAACCTCCTTCAACTCTTATCCTGAGACTTACCCATCACACTAAACAACCTCCTAAACAAATTCTCAACTGCTTCTTTCCTAACAGGCAAAACCCCCTTCAACTCTTCAAGAAACACGGCAACAATATGATAACTTACCCCGTTACCCAAAACTTTTAAATCATTAGCCAAAAATGTCGTCTTTTCCAAAATACCCATCAAAGTAGCAGTCAAATTCAAATCCCAATCATTCTTACGAAGCAATTGAAAAACCAAATTAACGAAACAACGAATGAGCAAGTAAAATCGATTTAATTTTTTTGGGTTTGTTTTGGTCATAATTTTCACTTCTTTATAGAAATGCTCTAAAAGTTTGAACCACTTACACATTTCAGTTTTGTTGCGATGAGAAAACTGAATCTTTTGATATGATCGCGAGTTATTTCCCCAACAAAGCAAGCAGTTTTACGCGGCGATGATCGAACATAACTCTAATTACTTGATCCAGCGCTATATTTTTATAAGAAAAAAAATACTACCATCCCAATCTTAATCTTAGCCTCTGTAATTGTATTATTGAGGTACGGAACATTCTCTCTCTCTCTCTCTCTCTCTCTCTCTCTCTATATATATATATATATATATATATATATATATATATCTGGGTGTGTGTGTGTGTGCGTGTGTGTGCGTGTGCGTGTGTGTGTGTGTCAAATTAGGGCCTAAAATTAAGCAGGAATAATCCAATGCTATTTTTATCAAACAGATTACAGAATAAATTGAAATATAAAACAAAACACGCAGAGAAATTAGAAATATAAGATTAAGAGAGCCAAACTCTGACCTAAATAAACAATTTCACCAACAAATTGAAATGTAAAAAGGAACATATTAAGAATATAGTGTGCCCTAATGTTTTACAATTATACAATAATCATACAACATACAACACAGACATACAAGAGAGACAGGCATACCTTCGGATTTGGATTCGCTTATGTGAAGTCAGCGATAAGAGGGAGAACAATAGGGAAACAACCTAAACAAACAAACAAGATAAATATGATCTAAATTGCAGAGGAGAAACAAAAGAGGGAATGAAATTGCAAAGGAGAGAATGAAATTGCAAAGGAAGACGGATTCGACTGATGAGTGTGTGTCTGTATTTGTGTTTGTGTATGTGTGTGTGAACTTGGGGGCCGAATGCTAATTTGTGTGTATCCCTTTCCTCACAGTTCCCCTTCGCTACCACAGACTCGAACAGTTATGGAAAGAGATGTTACTGTTGTTGGTTTGGAACCTTCCCATCTTTCTCTTTTCAGACAATGCAAGTTCAATTTCCTTTGATATGTGAGAGAGAAAGAGATAGAGGGAGAGAGAAAGAGTACCTGTTGCGATTAGCGATGAAAAATCCTGGAGGGAAGTTCTTGGATTAGAATTGCCTTTGCTGTGTGTCTGTGTCTGTGTTTGTGTTTGTGAATCTGTGTGTGTCGAGTTAATTTAGGGGAAACCTGGAGGCAAGTAGCGAGGGAGGGAAATAACGAGGGAAATTAAAATTGGAGAGGGAAGTTTTCGGGAACTATTTGGGTAGGCTGTTACAAAACCGTACCAAGACTTTAGTACGGCACAGGATGTTATGAAACCATGTCGATGCTATATAGTATTTGGCACTCTTGTCATAACAGTGCCAAAAAGCTAGTATTTGTGACTGTTGTAGAGCCTTCCCAAAAAATGTGGTTCCAAAAAGTACTTTTTCTTGTAGTGTACAAGTCTAAGATGTCAACCAAGACATAATTAAGGAAGAAAAGGGGTAGTAGCTTACTTCTTTGTAATTAAAGCCTAGGAAATCAACATGCAAGCCAAGGGATGTCTTCTCTTAGCCAAGAGCGTCGCGATGGTAAAGTCAAATTGTCAATTCGACGCCGAATGACCAAGATACAACACCTTTTCCCTCTAGAACTCTCCCTACTCTCTCTCTAAGTCTCAAGGAAGAAGGGGTGAAATGAGGAGTACAATTGAGTCTCCTTAGGTGATTTAGAGACTAAGTAAGGCTGGTCTAAAAGGTCTAAGGACGTGCTCAATCTCAACTCTTGGATTAGGGTCAAAAGGTCAACAATTAAAAAAATCACAAAAGCTGTTAATAGGGGTGCGCTAGGGCGCGGGCAAGGGCGTGCGTATGGACGCGCTAAGGCGGACGACTCTCAGAACTTTTTAAATTTTAGACTTAAGATTCAACAACTTGCTTGCTAGGGCGCGACCAGGGTGCGCTAGGGCGAGCCTGGGACTTTCTAAAGTGTTCAAAATGTTCTCTAGTGTTCCCAAATGATTCTAAGATGTTCCCAACACCAAACCAAGTCCAAGAAACATCCGAAACACAATCAAAATCACATAAAATAAAGCTATAAATACATTCTATACAAGCGATTAGGAAGATTCAACCACATATCAATGCACATGAGAAGTATACAATCAACTCAAATACAAGCATGCTTGAATTAAAAACACACATGAAATGACAATGATACTTAAAGAGGTGTATGAATAAAGTGTATGTAGATGATACAAATGATGCGGGTGTTACATCCTCACCCCCTTAGAATAAATTCGTCCGCGAATTTAATTACCAATCTCATCGAACAAAGATGGATACTTCTCACGCATCTCTTGCTCCAATTCCCAAGTGGCCTCATCAATGTTGTGATTCCTCTATAACACTTTCACAAGATGAATGGTTTTTGATCTCAACACTTGCTCTTTAGTATCAAGTATTTGAATAGGTTGCTCAACATAAGAAAGATCGGGCGTCAAGTCTACCGGTTCATACTCTATGATATGTGATACATCCGACAAGTACTTCCTCAACATTGACACGTGAAACACCGCATGAATACCCAACATCGATGGTGGTAACAAAAGTCTATAAGCCAACTTCCTAACTCTCTTCAAAGTCTCAAACGGACTGATGTACCTCAAAGTCAATTTTTATTTCTTACCAAACCTCTTAACTCCAATCTGTAGCAAAACTTTAAAAAACATATGATCACCTACCTCAAACTCAAGATCCCGACGTCGATGATCTGCATAACTCTTTTGTCTACTCTAAGCTATTTTTAGTCTTTCCTGAATAAGCTTCACATGCTCGGCCGACTCATGAACCATATTGAGACCCCACAACTTTACTTCGCCCACTTCATCCTAACAAATTGGAGATGACACTTTCTCCTATATAGTGTTTCATAAGGAGCCATCTCAAAACATGACTGATAACTGTTGTTATACACAAACAGTAACACCCACATCATTTGTATCATTTGCACACACTTTATTCATACATCTCTTGGGGTAACATCATTATTTTAAGTGTGTTTATCATTCAAGCATGCTTACATTTGAGTTGATCACATACTCATTATGTGCATTGATATGTGTTTGAATCTTGTTAATCACTTGTACCTATTTTGGGTTGCATTTATAGCCCTATTATATGTGTTTCTTTAGAAGAGTTTGGGAACACTTTGACCAGAGCAAGGCACTATGCGGCCGCATAGTACTAGCTCACACAAAGCCCTCAAGTTTTTGGATTTTATTCTGCCGCATAGGGCGCCTGCATAAAAGCTATGCTGTCGTATAAAGCATCCGCATAGCGTCGTGCTCTGCTTTGGTTGTTTGATAAGATTTTAAGTAACTTGACCATTTGACTTGAATACTAGGGCTAAGATTGAGCTTGACCTTTGACCTCTTTAACCATCCTTACTTAGTCTCTAAATCACCTAAGGAGTCTTATTTTACTCCATTATTTTTCACCATCATCCTTGAGCTTTAGAGAGAGAGAGAGTAGAGAGAGTTCTTGAGAGAGAAGTGTTGTAACTTGGGCAATTGGAGACCATTTGACAATCCATCACCACCTTTGTAAAGCTCTTGGCTAGGAGAACATATTCCTTGGGTTGTATATTACTTTCCTTGGCTTAAATCATCAAGAGGTAAGCTACTACCCCTTTCCTTCCTCAAATATGTCTTGATTGTCATCCTCGACTTGTAAAATAATGAAACCATGTTCAAATCACCATGTTTGAGTATGTTTTACCATGTTGACTTTATAATTTTGTGGTTGACTTGTTCCACGTGTTGTTGGACATGTTTTTACATGTTAGATATACAAAGTGTTGTTATCAATTGTTAAGTTTACGGTATAATTGATTCGCGTAAACTCGAACTCATTAGAAACCAAAAATGACTCTAACGGAGTTTGTTAAGATTTCATAATCAAGGAGATCACGTGTGAGATTTGGGATTTCTTTGATTATTCGAGTAATTCGTTGGGAAATTTGGATACACCTGTTATGTGTGTTGATATTACGTTAATTGTCGTAATTTTTATATGTTGGTTAATTTGTTAATGTATGATTATTATAACCTACTTGAGACATTCGTATTGTTATTGAATGTTGTTATTGTTGTTATACTCCCTATTTTGGTGTAACGCCCCGGATCCTCTTATGCATGAATTACGTACCTTTATGTGCGATTTATGAATTATTGCATGATTATATGTTGTGTTAGCACGTGTACAATGCCATGATAGTATATGAGCTTTGGTTGCGTAGTTTGTAGAGTATTTTAGTTTGAAAATACTTGTGATATTTACCAAAATGATTTGGGGTGACTTTGATGACTTACTATAGCTTTGTATCCAGTGATTTTCATACTGGAGACAAAGCGATCGCTCTGTTTTTAGGGGAGGCGATCGCTTTGTTTCCAGAAACTTTGGCTTCAAAAATCAGGGTACAAAGCGATCGCTTTGTTTGAGACAGGGCGATCGCTTTGTTCCCAGAGGGAAGGGCGATCGCCTTGGTTCGAGGGAGAGCGATCGCTTTGGCCCGCTGGTTCAAAACTCTGTTTTCCGGAAATGACAATTTCACCCCCAAACTTATAATTTGAGTGGCTCTCCTTGAGCCACCTCACTACCCTTTTCCAAATCTGAATTTTACACCCAAATATGAGTGGAGAGGCTTCAATTTCTCTCCATTCTTCCCTCCAAATCCTCCATTGTTGCTTGAGAGCTTGTGTGTGGGAGACATAGTGAGAATAGTGTGTGTGAGTGTGTTCCCAAAGATCTAACCATCCGATCTTCGATCCGAGACCACCATTGTGTTGCTACGGACTAGGAGATCATCTTAGAAGGTCTTGATTTCATTTTAGCTGCCTTGATTTCCGTCACAAGGTAAGTTACTAAACCCCCTTTGAATGCTTTAAGCTTCCATGTATGTTGGATCATCAATATTATGGTATGACTTACTTTCTATGTTATTTTTATGTACAAATCTCTAGGTTGAGATGGGTACATTGTGCTTATTATATGAGTATGTGTTGGGTGATGTTAATGAACAAAGGTTGGCATATAAATGTTAGGATTTGAACAAATAGAAAACTTGAGACTTGAAAATGGGTGGTCTTGCACTTAGCATTGAAACCCTAGTTTGGTGAACTTTAGTAATGGCTTCGAGAAGTCGATTTTTAGGAAGATTATGACTCCCCGAGCATTATGTTAGATTACTACGAGGTATAGAGTTCGATTGATCGAGACTCTAGTCCTCCGTACCTTTGATACTGTTAAAATGGAGACTTATGAATAGCCCTACTGTGTTGAGTCGAATGCTTACAAATTGTTAAATAATGATGGGTGGTGGAATAGAATAGTCTACTTGTCATTTGTCAAGTTAACTACTTTTGAACTTGATGGTTAATTGCATTGATAAATAAGAATATCTATTTGTGCATGGTGTAAGTCCAGCTGGCGTCGTTTGTTGAGTAAGGTAGGACGACCTATGGTCTTCACAAATTAACGTTTGTGATCGCCATGAGTCGCCGTACCGGAGTTGCACACACACCTCTTCTGTTGGCCGCAGTTGAGAAGTAGCCCCATTGTTGTAGCAATACGCATGACTTTGGCTTGCTATGTTGAACTCGACGGGATTGTGTCGGGGACGTCGATACTACACACACGAGTATCGAGGCACTGTTGTTTGATTGTGTATTGCAGGAGCGGCACAAGGTTGAAGAAAGTGATATGATACACTTCTCTAACATGGTCATTTATAAGCATCCATGAGTTAATCAAGTATTATGTGAGTTGAATAAATTGTGTATCGGTAAGATGACAAATGGTTTGGTTGTGATATATAAACGTTAATACCATGTTATAGTTATTGCTTGAATATCATGCTATGCCATGTAGCTGCATTAGTAACTTACTGTGTCATTACGACTCACTCCGTTATGTGTTTATTGTTTTCCTTAGATCCGAGCCAGGCAGGAAGTTCGCGGTGAGGCCGGTCAGTCCTATCGCTTAGCTCGCAGGTGGACCTTTGTACTACTAAGCCTTGAGGTCTTTTGCTAATAGTAGTAGACACTCTTTTGGTGAGGACGATTGGTCAAGTAAAGTCATGTAGACTTTGCTTTGGGTAGTGTTGGTATTAATTGTATCTATTATTCTTTTGGTGGCCGACACGTGTATGTCGAGCTCGTACACTCTTTTACATGTTAACTTAGTTGTTTTCCCAAGCGTACGGCTTGTGGTTTTGCGTAGTTGTTCCGGGGTTGTGGCGAGGTGGTTAATGTGCTTGTGCTTTAATTAGTTGGGTTCCGGCAGTAACGTCGCCGATGATTGATTTTTCTTTATCAAAGTCTTTGTTAAACGGGTTTTGTGGTGCGTACGAATTGTTGCGCCACGTGCTTTTATTAATTGTTATTGTTAATTGCTTGTTGTTTTGGCGCGTCGACCTCGGGATTCCGTATTGGGATCCGGGTCGGGGCGTCACAGTTGGTATCAGAGCAATAGTTTTGCTGTCGCCAGGATAGGTTCCTTGGCCTAGGTGGGTATGGTTTGTTGTTAAGAATTTTAACGTCGAGTGATGTGTGTAGGTCATCATGGTGCGGACTAGGTTCGGAGCGAGTGCCAGTCGGGTCGGCACTAGTGCCGGCGAGAATGATGAGAGAGATGATGGCGTGAATCGACCACCGACGTTCCCCGAGCCGAATCAAGAGAACCCGAACGCAAACATAGCGGTCATGATGGGACGAATGATGGAGCTTATGAACCAAATGACGGAACGCTTGAATGGGAGAGCACCACCTACACCGGAGGTTGAAGCCCCACAACCCGAAGTTGAGGTACCACAACCTGAGTTGAGGCCTAGAAATTATGCTACAACATTGGAGCGTTTCTTGAAGATGAAACCACGCACTTTCCTTGGGAGCCGGATGCCGCGAAAGCTGAATTGTGGATTGAACATATCATCAAAATATTTGCACCTTGGGTTGCAACGATGACGAGAAAGTTAACTTAGCGTGTTCAAGCTTGAGGAGCGGCCGAGCACCGGTGGCAAGTATTGCAAGGGAGTTGGGAATTGCGGGAGAACCCCACGTTGGCCGAATTTCTTGAGGGAATTCAAGGCGCAAGATATTCCTGAGGTGGTTCGCGAAAGGAGAGAGAGGGAATTTTATGACCTGGAGCAGTAGCATGACGGTGGCACAATACTCGGCCAAGTTCACGGAATTGGCTCGGTATTGTAGCCACTTGGTTCCCACGGAAGCAAAGAAGGCCCGAAATTCATCAAAGGCCCGAAGACAGTAGAAAGCAACCTGTCCCTACAACTTGCGACTATCGAAGTGCATGGATAGGGCTTATGGGATTGAAAATGACATAGAAGAGCATCGGGAAGAAACTTGAACAACCCTCCACAGCATCGCAGAACCGGGGACGAGGGCAAGGTTCCGGCCGATACAACGGGAAACAAGAACCCGGAAACCGGGGAGAGGGCAATCGATAGGCAACAGGGCAACAATCCGGAGGGAGGAGTAATAGCACCGCATCTACGAGTCCACGGGTACTCCACAAACTTGTAGTATATGCTCGAAACCGGACACTCGGAAGATAGATGTTGGAACAAAGTAGCCGGCAATGCTACAACTGTAAGGAAATGGGGCACATTAAGAGGAACTGTCCCAAGTTGAAGGACGGTCAAGCGGGGAGCACGAGTGTACAGACAAGTGGGACGAAGAGGGACAGTGATGGTAGACCTAAAGTTCAAGGTCGTGTCTTTGCGCTCGACCAACGAGGAGTGCCGAGTCTACATCCGTGATAGGAGGTAGCCTTTCGTTTTTGGTAGTAGAGCACGAGTTCTTATAGATCCCGGCTCATCGCATTCATATGTTGCATCCCATTTTGTGAAAAATTTGTGTGTATTGCCCCAATCATTACCTTTTATGCTTGAGGTGTCTACCCCGTTGGGGGAGCACATGTTAGCTTCGGAAGTATACCGAGCTTGTGACGTACTGATAGGTGATCACACCTTGCATGCTGACTTAGTTGTGCTGCCCATACGTGATTTTGATGTCATACTTGGCATGGATTGGTTGTGTAATTATCATGCTTTAGTAGATTGCCATAGTAAGAAAGTTACTTTCGCTATGCCGGGTATTCCCGAGTTCGTATTTGTGGGTGATGCAGTCAAGAGTAGTATACATGTTATTTCTGCTTTGAAGGCGAGAAAGTTATTATCACGTGGGTGTACGGGTTATTTGGCGTGTGTGGTTGATAAGAGTATTTCCACACCGAAGTTAGAGGAAGTCCCGGTAGTTTGTGAATTTCCTGACGTGTTTTCGACCGACTATGACATGCCTCCCGATAGGGAAGTAGAGTTTTGTATTGAGCTATTACCAGGGACTGCCCCTATTTCTAAAGCCCCTTATAGAATGGCACCCGCGGAGTTGAAAGAATTGAAGGAACAGTTACAAGAACTTCTTGATAGGGAATTCATTAGACCAAGCGTGTCACCTTGGGGTGCACCAGTTTTGTTTGTGAGGAAGAAGGATGGTACTTTGAGGTTGTGCATCGATTACCGACAGCTGAATCAGGTGACAATCAAGAACAAGTACCCTTTACCACACATCGATGATCTATTCGACCAATTGCAAGGGTCGGTTGTGTATTCCAAGTTGGACTTGAGGAGTGGGTATCATCAGTTGAAAGTTCGAGCGGAAGACATTCCTAAAACTGCTTTTCGCACGAGATATGGGCATTATGAATTTGTAGTGATGCCGTTTGGATTGACAAACGCACCGGCGGTATTTATGGATTTGATGAATCGTGTGTTTCATCAATATCTGGATTGCTTCGTGGTGGTTTTCATCGACGATATACTTGTGTACTCTAAATCACGGGAAGAACATGAGCAGCACTTGAGGGTAGTATTATCGGTTCTTCGGGAGAAACAGTTGTACGCTAAGTTTAGCAAGTGTGCCTTCTGGTTAGAGAAGGTGTCATTTTTGGGTCATGTAGTTTCGAAAGATGGGATAGCGGTCGACCCATCCAAAGTGGAGGCAGTGACAAAGTGGAAAACACCGAGTACAGTTACCGAGGTTCGTAGTTTCTTGGGTTTGGCGGGGTACTATCGGAGATTCATTGAAGGATTTTCCAAGATTGCTACACCTCTGACGAGTTTGACAAAGAAAACGGCACCGTTTGTGTGGAATGAGAAATGTGAGGCTAGTTTTCAAGAGTTGAAAAGACGCTTGACGACTCTCTGTTTTGACGTTGCCTAGTGGAGCGACAACTTCGTGGTGTATAGTGACGCCTCGAAGGAAGGCTTGGGTTGTGTACTTATGCGAATGGAAAAGTTATTGCGTATGCTTCAAGAAATTGACATTCCGAACGAATTATCCTACTCATGATTTAGAGTTGGCCGCGATCATGTTTGCGTTGCATAAGTGGAAACATTACCTATACGGAGCAAAGTTTGAGGTTTTCACGGATCACAAGAGTTTGAGATATCTTTTCTCGCAAAAAGAGTTGAACATGAGGCAACGTAGGTGGATGGAGAAATTGAAAGACCATGACTGTACGATCCTTTATCATCCCGGGAAAGCGAATGTAGTAGCGGATGCATTGAGTAGAAAGACATACGTCTCTTGCTTAATGGTTCGAGAATGGAAGATGTTGGAGGATTTGCGAGATTGGAATCCTTTCGAGACCGAGCGTGGGGTAATCTTCGCGAATATTCGAGCCACACCAGTTTTGTTGCAACAGATCAAGGAGGCTCAAGTTGACGACCCAGAAATTGTAAAGCTAATTAGTAAGTTGGGCGAGGGAAAAACACCTGACTTTGCAATGAACAGTGACGAAATCCTTACATTTCAGGGAAGAGTCTGTATTCCTTCGAATGAGATGGTTAAACGACAAGTCCTTGATGAAGCTCACAAGGCGAAGTATACCATACATCCGGGGAGTACCAAAATGTATAGGGATTTGAAGAAGCAGTTTTGGTGGAGTGGGATGAAACGTGAAATTGCGGAGTATGTTTCGAAATGTTTGACTTGTCAACGTGTAAAGGCCGAGCATCGAGGCCGGGTTTGTTACAACCCCTAGAGATTCCCGAGTGGAAGTGGGAGCACATCACGATGGATTTCGTGACAGGATTACCCCGTACTCGTCGAGGATTTGATGCCGTTTGGGTTATCGTGGATAGGTTGACAAAATCGGCACACTTTATTCCTATTGCGATAACATATTCGTTGAGCCAGCTAGCGGCGTTGTATATTCAAGAGATAGTGAGGTTGCACGGAGTGCCAGTGAGTATTGTGTCGGACCGAGATCCGAGGTTTACATCGAGGTTTTGGCGGCATTACAGAGGCTATGGGGACGAAATTGAACTTTAGTACGGCCTTTCACCCTCAGTCGGATGGACAATCGGAGAGATTAATTCAAGTACTTGAGGATATGTTGCGTGCATGCACGGTAGACTTTAAAGGAAGTTGGGATACTCATTTACCTCTAGCGGAGTTTGCCTATAACAATAGTTTCCAAGCAAGTATTGAGATGGCACCGTACGAGGCTTTGTATGGGCGGAAGTGTAGATCGCCAATTTGTTGGGACGAAGTCGGTGAGGCAAAAATTTGGGGTTCGGAGTTAGTACAACAGTCGGTTGAGAGTGTGAAGATTATTCGGGATAGACTACTTACTGCACAGAGTCGACAGAAAAGCTATGCCGATAATCGGAGACGAGATCTCGAGTTTCAGGTAGGGGATTATGTGTTTCTTAAAGTATCGCCACGTAGAGGTACTAAGAGGTTCGGTAAGAAAGGGAAATTGTCACCGAGGTATATTGGCCCGTTTGAGATTCTCGAGAAAGTGGGGACATTAGCATATAGAATTGCGTTGCCGCCTTCGTTGTCGGAAATCCATAACGTGTTTCACGTGTCTATGCTTCGGAAGTACATGAAGGACGACTCACATGTGTTAGAATATGAGGAGATTTCTTTTGAACCCGATCTATCATATGTCGAGCAACCGGTAAAGATTCTCGACACCAAGGAACAAACCTTGCGAACCAAACGGATTCCCCTAGTTAAAGTCCTTTGGAGGAATCACGACATCGAGGAAGCTACTTGGGAAACCGAGGCCGATATGCGTAAGAGATACCCTCATCTTTTTGATGAACATGGTAAGGAATTTAGGGACTAAATTCTTTTAAGGAGGAGAGGTGTAACGCCCGGATCCTCTTATGCATGAATTACGTACCTTTATGTGCGATTTATGAATTATTGCATGATTATATGTTGTGTTAGCACGTGTACAATGCCATGATAGTATATGAGCTTTGGTTGCGTAGTTTGTAGAGTATTTTAGTTTGAAAATACTTGTGATATTTACCAAAATGATTTGGGGTGACTTTGATGACTTACTATAGCTTTGTATCCAGTGATTTTCATACTGGAGACAAAGCGATCGCTCTGTTTTTAGGGGAGGCGATCGCTTTGTTTCCAGAAACTTTGGCTTCAAAAATCAGGGTACAAAGCGATCGCTTTGTTTGAGACAGGCGATCGCTTTGTTCCCAGAGGAAGGGCGATCGCCTTGGTTCGCAAGGGGGCGATCGCTTTGGCCCGCTGGTTCAAAACTCTGTTTTCCGGAAATGACAATTTCACCCCCAAACTTATAATTTGAGTGGCTCTCCTTGAGCCACCTCACTACCCTTTTCCAAATCTGAATTTTACACCCAAATATGAGTGGAGAGGCTTCAATTTCTCTCCATTCTTCCCTCCAAATCCTCCATTGTTGCTTGAGAGCTTGTGTGTGGGAGACATAGTGAGAATAGTGTGTGTGAGTGTGTTCCCAAAGATCTAACCATCCGATCTTCGATCCGAGACCACCATTGTGTTGCTACGGACTAGGAGATCATCTTAGAAGGTCTTGATTTCATTTTAGCTGCCTTGATTTCCGTCACAAGGTAAGTTACTAAACCCCTTTGAATGCTTTAAGCTTCCATGTATGTTAGATCATCAATATTATGGTATGACTTACTTTCTATGTTATTTTTATGTACAAATCTCTAGGTTGAGATGGGTACATTGTGCTTATTATATGAGTATGTGTTGGGTGATGTTAATGAACAAAGGTTGGCATATAAATGTTAGGATTTGAACAAATAGAAAACTTGAGACTTGAAAATGGGTGGTCTTGCACTTAGCATTGAAACCCTAGTTTGGTGAACTTTAGTAATGGCTTCGAGAAGTCGATTTTTAGGAAGATTATGACTCCCCGAGCATTATGTTAGATTACTACGAGGTATAGAGTTCGATTGATCGAGACTCTAGTCCTCCGTACCTTTGATCTTGTTAAAATGGAGACTTATGAATAGCCCTACCGTGTTGAGTCGAATGCTTACAAATTGTTAAATAATGATGGGTGGTGGAATAGAATAGTCTACTTGTCATTTGTCAAGTTAACTACTTTTGAACTTGATGGTTAATTGCATTGATAAATAAGAATATCTATTTGTGCATGGTGTAAGTCCAGTGGCGTCGTTTGTTGAGTAAGGTAGGACGACCTATGGTCTTCACAAATTAACGTTTGTGATCGCCATGAGTCGCCGTACGGAGTTGCACACACACCTCTTCGTTGGCCGCAGTTGAGAAGTAGCCCCATTGTTGTAGCAATACGCATGACTTTGGCTTGCTATGTTGAACTCGACGGGATTGTGTCGGGACGTCGATACTACACACACGAGTATCGAGGCACCGTTGTTTGATTGTGTATTGGGAGCGGCACAAGGTTGAAGAAAGTGATATGATACACTTCTCTAACATGGTCATTTATAAGCATCCATGAGTTAATCAAGTATTATGTGAGTTGAATAAATTGTGTATCGGTAAGATGACAAATGGTTTGGTTGTGATATATAAACGTTAATACCATGTTATAGTTATTGCTTGAATATCATGCTATGCCATGTAGCTGCATTAGTAACTTATCGTGTCATTACGACTCACTCCGTTATGTGTTTATTGTTTTCCTTAGATCCGAGCCAGCAGAAGTTCGCGGTGAGGCCGGTCCTATCGCTTAGCTCGCAGTGGACCTTTGTACTACTAAGCCTTGAGGTCTTTTGCTAATAGTAGTAGACACTCTTTTGGTGAGGACGATTGGTCAAGTAAAGTCATGTAGACTTTGCTTTGGGTAGTGTTGGTATTAATTGTATCTATTATTCTTTTGGTGGCCGACACGTGTATGTCGAGCTCGTACACTCTTTTACATGTTAACTTAGTTGTTTTCCCAAGCGTGTTACGGCTTGTGGTTTTGCGTAGTTGTTCCGGCAGTTGTGGCCGAGGTGGTTAATGTGCTTGTGCTTTAATTAGTTGGGTTCCGGCAGTAACGTCGCCGATGATTGATTTTTCTTTATCAAAGTCTTTGTTAAACGGGTTTTGTGGTGCGTACGAATTGTTGCGCCACGTGCTTTTATTAATTGTTATTGTTAATTGCTTGTTGTTTTGGCGCGTCGACCTCGGGATTCCGTATTGGGATCCGGGTCGGGGCGTCACATTTGGAGTATGACCGATTTATTTTAAATATTGTGTAAATATTCTACTTGTGCATTTAGTTTAAGTCCATGGCATATTTGTTGGGGGGTGTATTGACGCTCGATTATTGCAGGAACCGGAGCTACGTAATAGTCGAATGTCAATAAATCAGGCCCTCGCCTCTACTGTTGGCCGCAGTAGAGGAATATCACCAAGTGTTGTAGGCAAAAACTGCAACGTTGGTAAACTATTATACCGTGGTGACTTTTCTGGGTTGTAGGGACTGGTGGCACTGGTTTATTGTAAATACAAAAAATGGTTTACACGTTCTTGTTTTGTGGTACTTTGTTCTTGGTACTGGTTTACTGTTCAAGCACGTCAACAATGACTTTAACGGAGTTCGTTAGGATTTCATAATCAATGAGACCATGTGTATGATTTGGGATTTCTTGGATTATTCGAGTGATTCGTTTGGATATTTGGATACACCTGTTGTGTGTGTTGATATTACGTTAATTGTCGTAATTTTTGTATGTTGGTTAATTTGTTGATGTAGGATTATTATAACCTACTTGAGACATTCGTATTGTTATTGAATGTTGTTATTGTGGTTATACTCCCTACTTTAGAGTATGACCAGTTTATTTTAAATATCAAGTAAATATTCTACTTGTGCATTTAGTTTAAGTCCATGGCATATTTGTTGGAGGGTGTATTGACGCTCGATTATTGTGGGAACTAGAGCTACGTAATAGTCAAAGGTCAATACATCGTGCCCTTGCCTCTACTGTTGGCCGTGGTAGAGGAATAGTGCCAAGTGTTGTAGGCAAAAACTGTAACGTTGGTAAACTATTATACCGTGGTGACTTTTCCGGGTTGTAGGGACTGGTGACACCAGTTTATTATGAATACAAAAAATGGTTTACACGTTCTTGTTTTGTGGTACTTTGTTCTTCGTACTGGTTTACTGTTCGAACACGTCAACAATGACTTCGAGTTTTGATTCTAGTTTATTGTTCGATTACGTAAAAAACGACTTCGATATTTTGTATTATATTGGTTGGTTGGTTGGAAGTATTGGTTTGGTCGGAGGTGTACCTCGATGCTGTATCCTTTTAAACATGTTTATTTACAGCTTTTATGTGCTTCCTATACAAGCGAATGTTGGTCACGATTTCCAACTGGTATTGGACAGTTGGTGATCGTTGAGCCTCTCGTGTAGTATGGGGTTATATGACTACATGTTATACTTGTTTATTGCCTTATTTTGGAAATGATCTATGATGCAATAACATGTTATAACTGTTAAGATTATTTTTTTCATCTACAATGCCATATTGTTGCATTAGTAACTTATTGAGTTTCGACTCATCCCGTTTCGTGTTTATTTGTTTTCCTTAGATCATGGTCTGGCAAGGAATCCTTAGCAAGTTTGCGTATAGTTTTGGTGAGCTGGTTTGGACAATATTTTGGGTAGATGCTCCTTGAGACTTGTATTTCTTTTGGTGAGGCCGAGGGATACATGTTATGTAAATGATTTATTATTGGGTAGTTGTCTTATTTGTTACTTGCTTATATTCTTTTGTTGTGCTAGCAAGGTTACCGTGCTTTTGTAAATTATTAACTTTTATTTTTCGCACACTCTGATATAGTTTATGTTTATCCCGAGCTCGTTAGCTCGTGGTTGTTGTTGGCTAGCTAATGTGTTGTTTCTCCGGTTTGTTGTAATGCCATTGAGGTTTTGTCTTTGTTGTGAAGGTTTTGTATTATTTTGAAAGAAAACTTGCACGTATATTATAGGGTTTTCACATGACTTTACTTCTACATTTTTAAAGGAATTTTTGAAATGCTTATTTTGTGTTCTCGTTCTCGTACATCGGACGAGGTTCCACATAGGATCTCAAGTCGGATTGCGACAGTTGGTATCAGAGTATAAGTTAGCTAGCCGGGAGAGAATCTCTGGCTTAGGAGGGTTGGTTTTGTGTTTAAGTCATTAACGTCGAGTGTTTGTTATGTAGGTGTGTAATAATGGTTGAGACAGGTCACGGTACTAGTACAGAGGAGGTTGGCTCGAGTGGGGTTGGGAATGCTTCGGGTGAACAGAGTAACATTCCACCACCTAGTCCACCACCCAAACAGCCTAGAGTTCAACTAGCAAGACAACCGGAGGTACCACCAAAGATACTAGTAAATGAGAACGAGGGAATTGTGAATGCAGGGATTCATGCAAACGATGATGGAAATGAACAGGCAAAATATGGACTTGCACAGGAAGGTCATAGCAGGAATAGGTCAGATAGGAGGAAACAGAACAGCTCAACCAGTTAGGAGCAACCGGGACTATGATCACAGGCTAGGGAGATTCTCAAAAATGAAGACTCGTAGTTTTGACGGTGAACCAGACCTAGTAAAGGCAGAGAAGTGGATAGAGTCGCAAGAGAAATTTTTTGCAGAAATCGAGTGTACCGACGAAGACAAAGTCAGATTTGCAGCATTTAAGTTGGAGGACGCAGCAAAACATTTGTGGAAGGTGTTAGAAGCAAGTGGGATTCAAGACCAAGTAGTACGTACGTAGCACATGTTCTTGAGGCAATTCAGAAACCACTTTATTCTAGATGTGGTACAAGCGAAGTAAGAGGTAGAGTTCCTAAATCTTGAGCAGGGGACTTTATCAGAGGCTCAGTATTCTGCTAAGTTCACCGCATTGGCAAGATATTGGGCACATTTGGTTCCGACCGAGCAAAAGAAAGTGTATCAATTTGTGAAGGGCTTGAGAATTGAATATCGTAAGCAACTGTTGCCAATGGATTTACCGAGTTACCATAACGCAATGGAAAAAGCATACAAGATCGAGTATGACATTGAGGAGCACCGTGGTAAGCCGGGTAACTCAGGTGGGAGTCTGTATAGATCACAGGCACAATGGAAAAGGCATGGAACTAGTGGGACCAGAAACAATGGGAACAACTCTAACCATCAGGGAAGTCAGCATCAACAGCAACCAAGGAATGAAGGAGGTGTTGATCGTGGACAACAGAACAAGCTATATATTTATGGGTTTTGCAAGAAAGAAGGACACACGGAAGATAGATGTTGGATGAAATAAGGAAAGTGTGTATTGTGCGGCGACGACACTAATTTCGAAAGGGATTGCCCGAGAAACAAAGGAGTGCAACATGGTAGTGCACAACAGAATGTGGGAGTAAAAAGGAACAACGACAGTCGGCCGAGAGTTTAGGGCCGAGTCTTTGCCTTGGACCAGAGGGGAGTCTCGGAAGCCACTAACGTGATAGGAGGTACCTTGTTTGACTCGAGAGAGTAAGCCCCAGTTCTTATAGATTTAGGGTCAGCGCATTCATATATTGCATCACACTTTACATGCCATTTACATTCTATGCCTAAGTCATTATCTTAAGTTTTGGAGGTGTCTATTCTGATGGGAGAGTGTCTAGTTGCTTCTGATGTCCATCGTGCATGTGAGGTTGTTATTGATAGTCATACTTTACCTGCGAATTTGGTAGTTTTGCCCATCTGTGATTTTAATGTCATATTGGATATGGATTGGTTACATACTCATCATGCTGTAGTTGATTATCGTAAGAAAGTTGTTACATTTGAATAGCCTAATATGCCTCCGTTTATATTTGAGGGTGCCAAATGTATGAGTGGTATTCACATGATATCGGAAGCTCAAAAGTTACTATCACATGGGTGTACGGGGTATTTGGCTTGTGTAGTTGATAAATCGAAGAAAGTTGTTGTGTTGGAGGATGTTCCTATTGTGCATGAATTTTAGGATGTATTCTCAATTGATTATGATTAGCCTCTGGATAAGGAATTAGAATTTTGTCTTGAGTTGTTACTAGGTACCGTGCCATTGTTGAGTTGAAGGAATTGAAACTTTAATTGGAGGAATTGTTGAATCAGGGTTTCATTAGACCGAGTGTATCGCCGTTGTAACACCTGTATCAATTGTATCATTTGCATGATCATTATTTATCAAGTTCATGTGATGTTGTGCATATTTCATGAACATATTTCCACTCTTGTTGATTTCCATGTATTTTATATGCCTTGAAATCATTGTTGGATTCTTGTAACCAATTGTGTTAATCTTGTATTAGACTTCTAGTTTTGTTTTCGGACTTTTCGGGAGCCTTCCTTGAGCATTTTTGACCTCATTTTGGACTTCGATTAACTTTTCGTTCATTGGGAATCTTTTTGGGAGACTTTTATAAAGTTTGGAGCTACTAGACACAAAGCGATCGCCCTGTACCTCCATAAAGTGATCGCTTTTCAAGCCAGAATGTCACAGGCAAAATCTGGGCACAAAGTGATCGCCCTGGTTTACACCAGAGCGATCGCCCTGTTTTACCCCAGAGCGATCGCCCTGTTGCCAGAACTTCGAATTTTCCTTGCGCGCCCTTGACAGCTGTTGTGAGATTTTAAGTTATTGACCAACTTTGACTCCAAATCCTTGGACACAAGTGAGCCACGTCTCCCCCCACCTAGACCAGCCTTCTTGGACATATAAAAGCCATGGGAGAGCCTTGAATACTCCCATATTCAGCCATTAGCACCCAGAAATTTCAGAGAAAAGGAGTGAGAGTTCTAGAGTGAGAAAGTGAGCTAGTTTGCTCATTTGAAGTCCAAATAACGATCCGATTTCGCCATTGTAGAGCTGTGATCTAGGAGAACACATTCCCTGGATTGCATGTTTCTTTCCTAAAGTTTTCTTGGTTGATTTTTGGCTAGATTTAAGCTACTACCCCTCTCCTTCTCTATTTATGTCTTGCATGACATCCTAGCTTTGTAAAATGGCATTTATATGTTAAAATTAACATGTTTGAGTATGTTTTGATGTTGAGCCATGTGAATTTCGTGGATGACTTGTTTTATATGTTGAGAGACTTGTTTTGTCTTGGTTGATACAAATAAAAATGGTATCACTTGTTAATCTTGAAATATAAATGGTTTTTCTTCGATTCGAACTCATTAGAAACAAATAATGACTCTAACGGAGTTGAATAGGTTTTCATAATTGATGAGACCACGTGTGTGACTTGGGGATTTCATTGTGATATGAGAGTTTGTTAGGAAAATTAGTTACCTAAATTGTGTTTGATATTGTTGTTTAATTCTTGTAAATATTATGAGATGGTTGACTATGTTAGTAGGATTATTATAACCTACTTGAGACATTCATGTTAAGTGATGTTGTACTCCCTATCTTGGAGTTTGATTTTTTGTTGAGAATGTCAAGTAAACATCTACTTGTGCATTTGTTATGTCCATAGATTATTTGTTAGCAGTGTATTGACGCTCGATTATTGCGGGAGCTGGGCTACGTAATAGTTGAAGGCCAATACATCGGGCATCGCCATACTGTTGGCCACGATAGGGGCATAGCGCCGTTGTATGGAATAAACACAACCTTGGTAAGCTATTCCGTGGTTGATTCTTGGGTCGTAGGGACCAAGATCAACCGTCGACGTGAATATAGAAAATGGTTCACAATGAATTGGTTATGGATTTGATTCGTCGATCGAGCACGTCAACAACGGCTACTACATTGGTATATTATATGTTGGTTTGTTGGAAGTATATTGCAGGTGTACCTCATTACAGTATCCTTTTAAAAGTGTTTACATATCGCACTTATGTGGTTCCTATATATGCGAATGTTGGTCACGATTTCCAAATGGTATGGGTCAGTTGGTGATCGTCGAGCCTCTCGTGTAGTATAGGGTAACTTGTTGTTATGAGTTGCTTATCATGCTATGCCTCGTGATTGTTATATCATGCCATAGTGGTTATACTTAATATTACTGTCCTGCATCTCGTATGACATATTGTTGTATTAGTAGCTTATTGAGTTTTAAACTCACCCTGTCCAATGTTTATTTGTTTTCTTTAGATCACGGTCCAGCGAGGAACCCATAGTAGGAATTTGCTTCGTCTCGGCTTTTGTGCAAGTTGTCCTTCTGGTCGTGCTTTCGGGCCTTGGTATTTCTTTTGGTGAGGTCGAGAGAATACATTGTTACCTAAACTATGTAATGTTGGGTAGTGTGTGTTGGTTCATGTGATTGTATTATTCTTTTGGTTATGCCGACATGGTTGTCGTGCTTGATGTAATCCTTATTATTCATTACTTCCGCATACTCTGATTTGGATATTGTTGTTGTTCTCCAAGCTTGTTGCTCGTGGAGGTTTATGTTACATGTTTGGTTTTACATTCAAACCACGTTTTAAACAAGTTTAGTTTCCGGCTTGTTATATGCCAATGAAGTATTGCTTTGGCTTTAAAGAAAAGCTTTGCACGTGCATCACAGGGTTTTATGCATTCGCTTTACACTTACATCAACATGAATTTTTATGATGCGTATTTCGTGTTTCTCGTTCCCATCGCGATCCGGACAAGGTTCTACGTAGGAACTCGGGTGCGGGATGCGACAGTTGGTATCAGAGCATAAGTTAGATAACCTGGAATGGATCCTTGGTTTAGGAGGGTGGGTTGTGTGTTTGAGTCGTTAATGTCGAGTGTTTGTTGCAGGTGTTTGACAATGGTAGAGACACGTCATGGTACTAATATGGATGGGGCTGGTATGAGCTGAGTTGGGGAAGCTGCTGGAGCTAAGAGTCATGATTCACCACCTAGACTACCTCCTAATCAACCGATAGTTCAGTCGACAGGGCAACAGAATGTACCACTTGAGGCAATTGTGAATCCGAATGAGGCTTTTATGCACACTATGTAGGGGTTTATGCAAGCAATGATGGAAATGAACCGGCAGACTATGGATATGCATAGACATGCAATAGTGTTGTATTTAGTCTAGATTTGCTTGAATCCATAACCTAAGTCTAAGACAAGGTGACTAATGGTCCTGCGTGTCTGTTAGAGTGGCAACTTGTACTTAGGCATAGCTTGAATAGCTTAGAGTTGCTTGTTATATAAGTCTTGAAGAAGATTAGCCTATAGGACATCGGACGTCCTCTGCACAATAGGCAAATAATGCTTCAGCAGTCTTCCTTTTTGGATATCGGACAAGCTCATATCAGCCAAGCTTCATCAGCAATGTTGAAGACCTCAAGAAAGTCCGATAGTCATCAGCCTAAGACATGTCCTAACTTGAAGGCCTCATTAATTGCAAAGCAACGTTAACCTGCAACTCTCATTTAATGAAAGTTTCCATTCTCGGCAAATACTCAGAAAAGGACATTTCTCCTGCAAACGCAGACCGCCTATTTTTGGCAAGAAGTCAGGAGACATACTGCAAGTTGCAGGACAGCCTATCAGGAGTCAACAACCAGATTAGAGCATTAATTGCTCTTAAATTCAAATTTGAAGATCACCAACGGCTCCAAGCTTCCTCCTGCATATATAAGGAGACTTCATTGCTGCATTCAACTAGCTCAACCACTCCAACTACTGAATCTCCATTGTCTTCAAGTTCTTAAAAGCTAAAACGTCCTATCTGTACTCAGTCATTGAAGAGCTTCACTCTTAGACGATCAGTCCATTAAAAGCTCTTCACTGATAGCAACACTTAGCTTTCATAGCTCACGAGAATTATATCTTATAGATATTAATTCTCCCACACAAACACTTGATCAACAAAAGTTTTGTACACAATCCATTAGAGATTTATTTTGTAAAATATCTAGTGGAAAAACATAGTACACAATTTTCAAATCCAAAGTTGACCACTTTGGTTGTGGACGTAGCACTTATTCAATAAGTGTGAACCATATTAAATACTCTGTCTACTTGTGTGTGATTGTGATTATTTGTGTTGCTTAAATTTTCAGATTTCTAAACTGTTGAGAACTGCTGATCTTGACCTGTAAAGATCAGCCATTCTCAACTTGTCCTATACTTCACAAGTCTTCCGCCTGTAAATCTTTTCTAACCCTAGTGAAGTAACATTTTTGAATCAACTTCAAAAATTAGAGATAGGCTATTCATCCCCCCCCCCCTTCTAGCCTATCTTGAGCAACCTTAGACCTAACAATTGGTATCAGAGCCTAACTCTTTGAAAAATTGTTTTTCCGAGGTTAACCTCTTGAGAGATTAAAGATCATGGCTGCTCACCAAATGTTGGAAACATCAAATGTGAACCATTGTCCAGTTTTGGATGAAGTTCACTTTGACATCTGGAAAGATAAAGTCCAAAGACATATGAACTCAATTGACAAACGTTTGTGGAAATGTGTCACAGATGGACCCAGAATTCCCATGAAGCCAAACACACTGGCCACGGTAGATCCAACTGCTGAACCCGAAGTTCCAAAGCCAGAAGAAGAGTGGGATGATGAAGACAGGAAGAATGTTGCACTGGATGGAAGAGCCATCAACATCATTACCAGCTGTGTTGATATAAGCACTTATCAGCAGATTATCAACCTGGATACAGCAAAAGAGATGTGGGAAGCCATCCTTGAATATCTGGAAGGTGATGGTGAGACAAAGAACAACAAATTATACACCTGCATCCAGAAGTTTGATTCCTTTAAAAAGGATCCCAAAGAATCTCTACGAAGCGCCTATGACAGATTCTATGAGGTAGTCAACTCTTGCTACTCCTTAGGAAAGAAGTATGAAAAGAAAGAAATAAACATGAGATTTCTAAATGCACTAGGCAGTCTATGGCATGTTAAAATTACTGCCATGAAAGAGTCAAAAGATTTAAACAAATTAACTCTTAGAAACCTTTATGCTAGTCTATCAGTATATGAGCTTGAAATTCAACAAGCTCAAGAGATGGAAAAGAATTTCAAAAACTTGTCATTACCAGCCATGTCCACTGAACCTTCATGCTCAACACCTGATGAAACCCCATCTACACTTTCCAATGATGGTGATGATATTCTTTCTGACGAAGCATTTTCTATGTTTGTAAAGAAATATCAACGTTTCAAAAGGTTCAATAAGTCATCCTCACACAGACAGTCTTCTCACAAGACTGTAGTTCCTCATAAAACAGCTGCTCAACCTAAAAGTTTTACTCCTTATAAATCAGGAGACTATCAAAAAGATAATGAGCTTGTCTGTTTCAATTGTAGGAAACCAGGCCATTTTGCCTCACAATGTCCAAAGCCGAAATATGAATTTTATAAGAAACGTCCCGAATCTAAATTTCAAAAACAAAAAGGGATGGTGGCTGAAGACATTGATGAAAGCAATCTGCCTACATGGTGTGACACTGACACTGATGAAGAGGACTCGTGACTTTGAAGAAGCAAACATATGCCTTATGGCCAGGGAGTCACCACATGATTCAGTGAAGTCACTACCATTTCAGCAAGATGATAGTGATGATGATGATGAACTCAATGACCCATCAAAGGGAGAGCTCATTAAAGCAAACAAGGATATCTTTGGAAGAGTTTTTAAAATTCAAGGCTGCCTATGTAAAATTAGCCAAGAAGCATGAACTAGTGTCTCGAGAAATCAACCTTGATGTCTAAGATCAAAGATCTTGATAGAGAAGTGAAAGTATCAAATTACAAAAGAGAACAAAGCTTTGATGAAAAAGTAGACTTTCTACTTGAACATGTCAAGAAAATAAATTCTGAGAAAGATGACCTTCAAAAGGTTGTCAATACTTGGAATAATTCTAAAGGAAAGTTTGATACCATTCTTTCAAACCAAAAATGTCTTGATGTCAAAACTGGTATTGGTTTCCAAAGTAAGTTCACTGTAGAAAGTTTCTCTGGTTCTCAAAAGGTTGAGACAGTGTCATCGCGATGAAATGGTGAAGAAGTTTCTTATAACCAGCCTCCTAAAGGCAAGGACTTGGCTTTAACAAAGTTCCTTTTGTTTATTCCAAGTATACATAAGACAAGTCCAAAGGAAAGCAATCGCCAATGACTCGCTAATAGGAGTCGAGCAACTAAAACTGCCATTAGTCACCCTAAGAAAACAGGGATGACTAATAGCAAGTCTAGGAATTCTCAGCTCAAACCTATTAAATTTGTCAAAGGCAAGACTACTGATCCTAACACTGCCCATAAAAGAGTGAAAGGAGTGAACTCTGCCGATAAAAAGCTTAAAGGAATTGTACCTGTAATTGCAAATTCTTTTGACAAAAGGTCTACCTATGGTAAACCTAACATCAATAAGAAAAGGCACTATCAGCCTAAGTCCTACAGGCCAGTTATAAGCACAAAGGTCACTCCAAAGACTGCTGATAATAAGAAGCCTCAAAAAGAAATCATCACTCATGTTGAAGGATTTCACAAATGCTATTTCTGCAAAGGCCATGGTCATGAGATTCATGAATGTCTTCTGAGATTCACACCTAAATCTAGAGGATTTACTCCTCCAAAAGTTAAACAGGTGTGGATCCCGAAAAATTGCTAACCTTGAGGACCCAAAAATGAAAGGGGACCATATTCTTAAATGTCTATATTTCAGGAATGCTTTATGGCTGTCAATGAAGAAGAGAAAGACCTTTGGTATCTAGACAGTGGATGCTCTAAGCACATGACTGGTGATCCAAATCTTCTCTCAAATATTGTTGAAGCAAAGGGTCCCTCAGTCATTTTTGGAGACAACTCAAAAGGGAAGACCATTGGATATGGAAGTATAATCAGAGGCAATCTCTCCATCAGCAAAGTCTCTCTGGTTGAAGGTTTAAAGCACAATCTGCTGAGCATATCACAATTTTGTGATAAAGGATTAACCTGTCAGTTCTCCTCAAGTCACTGTCTCATAAAGGACAATGAGACATGCTCAACTATCTGACGGTTTTAAAAGGGAATGTCTATCTTTGTTGACCTTAATCTTTGTTGAAAGAAAGTCAAATCTATGCTTGGTTGCAAGGTCATCAACCGACAACGGTGGTTATGGCACAAAGGCTTAGCCATCTCAACTTCAAATATTTGGAGAAGCTATCAAAAGACAATTTAGTTGTAGGTTTGCCTAAAATATCGACCGAACCACACGTCTCGCAAGGCATGTCAACTAGGCAAACCGCACAAATCTTCATTCAAAAGCAAGCCTTGCTGTCAACATCAAGACCTCTACAACTGCTGCATATGGATTTGTTTGGACCTGTCACTACTACAAGTCTTGGTGGCGCAAGTATACCCTTGTGGTAGTTGATGATTACTCAAGATTTACTTGGGTAGAGATGATGTCCTCCAAAGATGAAGCATATGACATCATTACTGAACTCTTCAGAAGACTACAAACTCAGAAGCTGGATGATATCTCGATGTCGATCGACAATGGAACGAGTTCAAGAACAATGGTGTTGCCAAATATTGTGATGACCATGGAATTGGTCACAACTTCTCTGCTTGGCACACCTCAACAAAATGGAGTTCTTGAAAGGAAGAACGAACTCTCATTGAAGCAGAAAGACAATGATTCCGAAGCCAAACTACCTATGTATTTCGGGCGAAGCCGTGAACACTGCCTGCTTCACACAAAACAGGTCTATCATAAACAAATTTCATAACAAAACTCCATATGAAATATGGAGAGGCAGAGCTCCCAACATTGGATTCTTTAAAATATTTGGTTGTAAATGCTATGTTCTTTACAATGGTAGAGAACATAGAGGTAAATTTGAATCCAAAAGCGATGAAGGAATTTTTCTGGGATATGCAAAATTTTCAAAAGCTTATAGAGTTTACAATAAAACTTCACTTAGAGTTGTTGAAACTGTACATGTTTCTTTTGATGAATTTGATTTTATCGGGCCACATTTGGCTCCTAAGGTTACTAATGATTCTGATGAGTAAGAGACAGTGCGAATGCCCAAGTCCCGATCTGATCCTTCTTCTTCACAAGATCCTCCAAGAGTCAACTTGTTAGAATCCTCAAATGTGCCAACAAATGAAAACTCTGAAAACCCTAAATCCACTTTGCCTTCCACACCAGAAGTCATACAACCTACCTTGGAATTAACCTATCCTTCAGAAAACCAAGCTTCAGACACCTCCTCTCCTCAAGAACCAAACTCTGCTGATGCAACAATAGGACAAGTTTAACCCGCAGAAGTTAGAGAAGTAAAAGATCATCCTATCACTCAAATCATTGGAGATCTTAATGCTGGTGTTCAGACAAGACAAGCTTCAAGGAATGAATGCATGTATTCTACTGCATTTGTATCTAATATTGAACCCAAGAAGATTGATGAAGCATTGGAAGATCCAAGCTGGGTGGAAGCTATGCAAGAAGAGCTAAACCAATTTGACAGATGCCAAGTCTGGACACTTGTTCCTAGACCAAAAGGACAAGCTGTTATTGGTACAAAGTGGGTGTTCAGAAACAAGATGGATGAAAATGGCAACATTACCAGAAATAAGGCAAGACTGGTAGCCCAAGGATATAGACAGGAGGAGGGTATTGATTGTGATGAGACATTTGCTCCTGTTGCAAGATTAGAGGCTATCAGATTATTCTGGGCCTATGCCTCTTACAAAGACTTCAAAGTATATCAAATGGATGTAAAAAGTGCATTTCTGAATGGAGAACTTCAAGAAGAGGTCTATGTAGAGCAACCTCCTGGTTTCATAAATTGTTCAAGAAGAGAAGATGTCTACAAGCTGAGGAAAGCCCTTTATGGACTCAAACAAGCTCCAAGAGCCTGGTATGAGACCCTTTCAAAGTTCTTGACATCTCAAGGCTTTGTAAGAGGTCAAATTGACACTACTCTTGTCATTATGAAACATAAAGGTCATTCATTACTCGTTCAAATTTATGTTGATGATATTATCTTTGGTTCTACTAATGAAAATCTTTGCAAAAGGTTTGAAAAGCTTATGCAGAGTAAATTTGAGATGAGCATATGATGGGAGAGCTCAACTTTTTCCTTGGTCTTCAAATTCAACAAAGTTCAAATGGTATCTTCATCAGTCAAGCCAAATATGCAAAGGATGTTATCAAGAAATTTGGTCTTGAGAATGCAAACAGCTTCAGCACTCCTATGGCTACTAACTGCCATCTTGATAAAGATGAAAAGGGCAAGAAAGTGGACATGACTCTCTATAGAGGCATGGTTGGTTCACTTTTATATTTAACTGCTAGTAGGCCTAATATCATGTTTGCTGTTTGTGTTTGTGCTAGATTTCAAGCTGATCCAAAGGAGTCTCACCTACAAGCAGTCAAAAGAATCATTAGATACTTGATAGACACTCCAAATTTAGGAATCTGGTATCCTAGAGATTCATCTTTTAATCTTATAGGTTATTCCGATGCTGACTTCGCTGCTTGTAAGGTTGACAGGAAAAGCACAAGTGGAACATGTCAATTCTTAGGAAATAGACTTGTCTCATGGGCCAGCAAGAAGCAAACTTCTGTTTCAACTTCAACAACTGAGGCAGAATACATAGCTGCTGGTAGCTGCTGCTCACAATTGCTATGGATCAAACAGCAACTTGTTGACTATGAGATCAAGACTGCTGATTGTCCTATAATGTGTGACAACACATCAGCAATCTCAGTTTCTCAAAATCCTGTCATGCACTCCAAGACAAAGCACATTGATGTGAGATATCACTTTCTTAAAGACCATGTTGAAAAAGGTAACATCAGCATGCAATATATGCCAACAGAGAATCAGGTAGCAGACATCCTCACAAAACCACTTGATTCAACCAGGTTTGCTTATTTAAGAGGAGAGCTTGGTATGCTTGACCTCAATCCTTAACCTCTCTTGTAAATTTCTCAAGTTATTTTATAAACTGCTGCTATAGAACTGCCTATGCGATCAGCCGATCGCAACTCTGCCGAGTATATAGACAACCTTGAGTAAGTACCTATCCTCATATCGGCAGTCCTCAAATAGGCAGATCTAAGTGCGTAATGTGAACAGTCACTCTGTAAGTCATAAATGCGGACTTCAAATTTTATCAAACACGGTTTATTGTCCTGACAGTAGTACAAAAAGCGGCCGTGCACAGTGACTCCTCACAGTTTTCAAAAACCGCCATTTGCTAATTTTCAAAAACCTCTCGACTGCCAATCTGCAATCTTCCCAAGTCCTTTCAACTCCTCAAATTTCTCTTGTTCTCAAGCTAAAATCATCAATGGTATTGATTTCTACACCTTTTTAATTCATTTAAATCAAGTTTTATGGTTTGTATTAACCTAATTTGTGTAATTTCTAATTGTACGCCATTGATGAACTGCGAAATATTGAAATTGGTGTTTGAATCTTGTTTATGTAGTACAAAATTGTGATTTTCAGCTTTCTGTGATATTATGTCTTCAGCTCATGTCATTTTGTTTGCTTAAGAGTGACATAATCAGTAGCCTTTGAAAAAAAAAAAAAAAAACCCAGTTCATGAACTGTTCTTGTCGTTTGTCATAATATACTTATGTTTTGGGTTTTAATCTGAACAGTACCTATTTATGTTAATATCGGCTGATTACATGTGTATCGGCTGTTTTATGCATCCCTTCCTATCTCTATGTGCTGTTCTCACATCTACCAACTGTATAGGCAAGGACTAAATCTTCCAAGGCTACTGACACTACTTCATCCTCTGCCTCTGCTAAGTCATCAAGGGCTGCAAAGGCTGCCGATCTTCCACTAAAAGTCCTTCCCAGGTCAAGCTATCATCCTGGAATGACAATTGACCGAGACTCTATCATCAGTTCAACTGCTGGTGATGCTCTGCTAAGGGATTTGACAGAATATGGGCTTCTTCCTCTATTCCAACTTCATGACACCCACTACAGCAATGCATTGGCTGAAGAATTCTACACAAGGATGATCCTACCTCCCCCTCCAGCCAATGCCAATGAGCCGGTCAACCTAAGCTACATAAAAGGCTTCAGCAGAGGCCACTACATCAAGATGACCTATAAGGATATTGGGGCAATCCTTGAACTGCCTATTGAAGGTAAACTGGACTTGACCGATGCTGAATCAGCGCTTGCTTGGGAGATGATAAGAGGATCTGCACAACCTGAAAGGTTTTCTGAGATGTCTAGGAACCTCTTCCCCGAAAACGACTATCACATCAGTCATCTACTCGATAAGAGCATTCTCTTCAAGAATGGCGCAAGGGACATCTTTACATCTCAACAACTACTGTGGACCAAAGCTGTAATTCTCCGAAAGCAGCTTAACTGGACCAAAATCATTTTCTCTATGCTATCCCAGAGTGTTGCTGACATTCAAGCTAACCCCTCCATGCAACGACCCTTTGTACGGGTCATCAATGTCATTCTTCGCAGATATGAGGAAATTGATGAAAAGGCCATCAATGACGACCTCATCAAGGTGTCCAACACCTATGTATTCACGGCCAACAACATCACCCGCTACCGGGATGATATGGCCAAAAGGACAACCATTGTTGCTACTGCTGCTTCTTCCACTAGTGGCCCCTCTACCCAAGCCAGCAAGGGTAAGAGAAAGGTCACATCTTCTGTAACTGAGGCACCTGCTGAGGAGGAGCCTAAACCCATAGGGGCTGACCTACCTGAGGACTTTGATCTCAGAAAACTCGATCATGATCCCTATGAGCCTACTGAGTCTCCTTCCAAAAAGCCCAAACATTCCTCCACTCTCACTCTACGACTCAAGCAAAATCGCAAGTCTCGAACAAGATCTGAGGTTGAAAAGGATATCTCCACATTCCAACCCGCAAATCTGTCCAAACACAAATCCCAACAGACTCTCCAGCCTACGGATGAATCTTTTGGTCTACCCAAAGTAACATATGCTGCTCCCTCCACACCAACAGTCTCTACCCCTGCTGTTTCCCAAACAACAGCTTCAACCCAAGCTGATCCTCTATCGGCTGTTTCTCCTCCGGTAGTTCTCACTACCGCCTCTTCCACACTTACAAAGTCCACACATAGCAAACGATACAAGCAGAGTGCCAAGAAGAAGGTGCATTTTGCTGGACCTGCTGATCCTTCCTCTTCTCCATCCTCACCTACTCATACTCCTCCACCTTCACCTACTCTGCCTAACACCACCTCCACTTCACCTATTCCTTCCCCTTCTCTATCTCACACCACCCCTATTCAAGAACCATTCACCTTACCAGCCACCACCCTACATCAGCCATCTTCTAAACGTTCTCTCTCTCCTTCTTCTGATCTGCCTACCCCCAAACGCCTCAAAACCACCCATACCACCTACACCCCGAGGTTCGGGATCTGCTCCTCCTTCGAGACAAAGACCTAAACCCAATCCCGCCGATCTCGACCCTTTTCTCTCTACCCTAGACTACCCTAAAGGATTCCTGCCGGCCCATGTCCGCAGGTGACATCCTCTTTCAATGGGGTGCTTATTATGACCCTCTTCCTCCTGCCTGGTCCCAGCAATTCTTCTCCCACAACTCAGCGGTTCAAGATCTAATGATCTTCCACCAATGGGTTGCCATTCACAGGGACCTTGGCCTTCCACTTCCAACCAAATCTGACATCTCTCCCTTTCTCTCTCGCCTAAACCCCGCCTTCACCCTCATCTCGCCACCCTTCGTCCTTCTTCACTGTGGTCTACAACTTCTTTGATGTAATCACCACCTTTTTAGGCTTTAATCCCCTTATTCCCATTCTCTTCCGCTCACCTCACCCTACCTATATCACTACTCCTTTCTTCATTGGCCGTCTGAGGACTCGATCCCCTGCCCCTCTCGTCCTTCCCAACTATCCTTCCCTTCGTCTGACCTACCCTAGCCAATACCAACCCTCTCCCAGCCATATTTCTCTATCCTCCTCCAGCGATTCTCCAACATCCTCCAGCTAATCCCAGTCTTCTACCAGCCAACCTCCAGCCAGCCATCCTGACCCCTCAGCTGGCCCGTCCTCTCCTCCAGCTAGTCATCCTGACTCTTCTGATACATACTGTAACGCCCGCAACATTTGCATCATTATATCGCATATAATTTCATGTGTATTTTTCATATCTCATATCATCATTTACATCATTTTGTCATAACTGATTTCATACGTTTCGTGTACTATATTGTTGCTTAAGTCTTGTATTTTATCGTGTGTGAGGTGCGTTACAAGCAAAGTGTGTTCGAACCTAGGAAAAGAAGAAGAAAACAAACTGTATTTGGCTTACAAACCTTGGCACGACCGTGCAGCTTGGGTTGCACGACCGTGCAAGGCTGTCCAGTGAGTCAGAACTTCGAAATTAGCTTGGCACGACCGTGCATGTTATATGGCACGACCGTGCGAAGCCATCCAGAGTCCAGACCTTGAATTTTAGGGTTGGCACGACCGTGCATGTATTTTGGCACGGCCGTGCGAGGTTGGCACGACCGTGCAGCTTGTCTGGCACGGCCGTGCGAAGCATGTCAGAGTGAATGGCTTACGCGAGAAGCCTTGTTTTATTTTAAATGTGTGGCCCTTGTTAGGCCACGTCACCATGCCGAGCTTGCCCTCTTTTCAGCCACTTAAAACCACCCAAAAGAGAGTTTAACTCTCTCATTTGCACAAGCCAAACACAAGAGGGTAGAGAGAGAGAACCTTGAGAGTTTAGAGAGAGAAGTGGGTATATCTTGAGATTTTGAAGGAATCTCAACGATCCGACCACACCATTGCGGAGCTCTCGACGAAAGGAAGCTTTCCTACCGATTAGTTTCCGTTTTTCTTCACTTTTTCGACGAGAGGTAAGCTACTACCCCCTCTTCTTCTCGTTTTATGTCTCATATGACATCTTGGACTTATAATATGCAAAGTTAACATGCTAGAGTAGTGAAAATGTGATTCTTGCCATGAATGCCATTTTTGGACTTGTGAAATGTGTTGGTAGTTACCCTATGATGTTGGGAAACTCGATATTGGGCGATAATGTGTTAGGATTAAAGTGCAAGACCATTTTCGTAACTCGTCATCATTAGTAACCTAAAATGACTCTAGCGGAGTCGGTTAGGGTTTAATAATCAATGTGACCACGTGTGTGTTTTGTGAGCTCCTTGGATGCTCGAGAGACCCGTTGGGGGATTGGTTGCACGATATACGTATAACGGAATTGTGTTGAATTTGATGTTGGTGTTTTATGGCTATGTGTACTAGAATTATTTGGTGTACATTGGCATGTTATTGTTAGTGTCGTTATACTCCCTACTTTGGAGTATAATGCTTTTATTTAATGTTGAGTAAACATCTACTTGAACATTTGGTTGATTGATTAATGTGTCGAGTAAACATCTACTTGAGCATTGTTTAAGTCCATGGCATATTTGTTGGAGGTGTATTGACGGTTATTGCGTGAGCCGGGCTACATAATAGCCGAAGGCCAATACACTGGGCCTCGCCCTACCGTTGGCCGCGGTAGGGGTTATAGCGCTAAGTGTTGTACGGAATAAACGCGACCTTGGTAAGCTATACCGTGATTGTTTCTCGGGTCGTTGGGGACCGAGTCTTCACGTCGACGTGGATACGGTAAACGGTTCACCTTTGGTTTTGTTATTTGGTTCGATGATCGAGAACGACATCAACGGTTTCTTCATTTGGTATTATTGGTTGGTTGGTTGGAAGTTGGTATGTCGGAGGTGTACCTCGACGGTATCCTTTTATAAGTGTTACATATCGCACCTATGTGAGTTGCATGCTATGTGACCTATGATATACATTATTTGATGTGATGGTGATTGGAAAATGATTATGTTATATCAACAATGTTATATGCAATTCTTATTACTGTTGCATCTCGCATGCCATATTGTTGCATTAGTAGCTTATTGAGTTTTATAACTCACCCCGTCCATTGTTTATTGTTTTCCTTAGATCCCGAGCCTGCGAGAAACCCTCAGTGATCAGGCGCCGTCCGGTGTATTCGGCAGTCATTCTTTTGGTAGTGCTCCTTGAGCCTTGGTATTTTCTTTTGGTGAGGCCGAGGGTACATGTGTTATCTAAACAGTGTGAAGTTGGGTAGAAGTCCCGTACATGTTATTAATTCCTATTCTTTTGTGGATGCCGACATGGATGTCAGGCTTTTGTAAACATTATTTACTTTTATATTCCGCGCACTCTGATGATATTACATGTTTGGTCCCGAGCCTCTTAGCTCGTGGGTTGTTGGTTATGTTGTGTGTTCATTTCCGGCTTTTGTATGCCGTGATGTGTTGTTTGGTTTTCAAAATAAACATACACTTGCATTACAGGGTTTTATGCATGAAAAGTGATTTTGAAATTGTGCATTTTGTGTCCCGTCTCGCGAACCGGACGAGATACCAAATAGGATCTCGGGTCGGGTCGTGACGGTTGGTATCGAGCATAAGTTAGCTCGGGATTCGGTATCCTTGGCTTAGGCGGGGTTGGTTGAGTGTGTCGAGTCGTTAACGACGAGTGTTTGTTGCAGGTGAACAATTATGGTTGAAACTCGAAATGGAGCGGGTTCTAGTAGGGCCACGGAGGCCGAAAGGGACACCCGTCGAACCGGACCGAACCCATCTCCCAACCAAGCTACCGGACAGTCGTCAGAGAGTCCTATGCATCAGAATGAGGCCTTCATGCACACCATGCAAGGTTTTATGCAAACAATGATGGAGATGAACCGACAGACAATGGACATGAACCGACAGGCTATGGATGGACAGGGTCAAGTGGGCGGTCAAAGAGTAGTGCAACCGACCGGGGGAGTCGGGGAGAATGATCGCAGACTGGAAAGGTTTTTGAAGATGAAACCGAGGAGCTTTAATGGTGAGCCGGATCCGGAGAAGGCCGAGAGGTGGATAGAGTCGACGGAGAAGGTTTTTGCGGCCTTGGGATGCACTAATGAGGAAAAGATCAAGTTCGCCACGTTCAAGCTTGAGGATGCGGAACATTGGTGGAAAGTATTGGAAGCCAGTTGGGTACAAGATCGGACAGTAAGAACATGGGATCTCTTCTTGCAACGGTTTCGGAACCAGTTCGTTCCGGATGTGATTCAAGCGAGGAAGGAAGTGGAATTTCTTGGATTGGAACAAGGGAGTCTATCGGTAGCTCAGTATTCCGCCAAATTTACTGAGTTATCTTGATACTGCACACACCTACTACCGACGGAGGAGAAGAAAGTTTACCGGTTTGTGAAGGGGTTGAGGACTGAGTATAGGAAGCAACTCATACCACTCGAGTTGGCAAACTATCAGGGAGCAGTGGATAAAGCCTACAGAATTGAGCACGATATCGAGGAGCACCGTACTAAGACGGGGAACACCAGTGGGAATCAGCGGGGAAATACTAGTGGGACTCCACAGTCGGGACAGTCAAGGTGGAGAAATCAGGGTAACCGTGGGACTAATAACCGCAGAGGGGGACAGAACCAACAGAGAACGGGAAATCAGGGGAACGTCGCACAGGGGCAGCGGGCCCAGGGGATGACGTGTAATTTTTGCTTGAGGACTGGTCATACTGAGGACCGATGTTGGAAGAAGCAAGGGAAGTGTGTCCTTTGTGGTGATGGCACGCACTTCCAGAGGGATTGCCCTAGGAATAAAGGGGTCCCACAAGGAGGTGCGCAAATAATGCAGCGTTAAGAGGGACAACGAGGGTCGCCCTAGAGTCCAGGGTCGTGTCTTTGCCCTAGACCGAATCGAGTACCGAAGCCACCAATGTCATAGGAGGTACTTTACTCGTTTCTAGTGTTAAAGCCCGAGTTCTCATAGATCCAGGATCATCTCATTCATACATCGCATCTCATTTTGCCTGCCATTTGCATACCATGCCTGAGTCTTTACCATATGTGCTTGAGGTGTCTACTCCGATGGGAGAGTGCCAAGTAGCTTCGGATGTTTATCGTAATTGTGATGTGATTGTTGATGACCACCTTTTGCCTGCGGATTTGGTTGTTTTACCCATAAGGGATTTTGATGTGATTTTGGGAATGGATTGGTTGCATGCGCACCATGCCGTTGTGGACTGTCGTAAGAAGTTTGTTACTTTTGATGTGCCGAATATGTCGTCTTTTGTGTTTGTTGGTGATAAGTGTATGGGTGGAGTTCGTCTTATTTCGGCTTTGAAAGCCCGTAAGTTGTTGCATCGTGGTTGTTCGGGGTATTTGGCTTGTGTGGTGGACAAGTCAAAAAGGGTGGTTATGATGGATGATGTCGCGTGTGAGGGAATTTTCGGATGTCTTTTCGAATGACTATGAGATGCCTCCGATAGAGAATTGGAGTTTTGTATCGAGTTGTTACCGGTACCGCGCCGATATCGAAAGCACCATATCGCATGGCGGCCGAGTTGAAGGAATTAAAGATTCAATTGCAAGAGTTGCTTGATCGGGTTTTATCAAACCGAGTGTATCGCCTTGGGGTGCACCTGTTGTTTGTGAGGAAGAAGGATGGTTCGTTGAGGCTATGTATTGACTACGGGAGTTGAATCAGTTACAATTAAGAATAAATACCCACTCCCACACATTGATGATTTGTTTGATCGCCTTCGAGGTTCCGTAGTGTACTCCAAGCTTGACCTTAGGAGTGGTTATCACCAGTTGAAGGTTAGAAGGGAGGATGTTCCTAAGACGGCATTCAGGACTAGATACGGGCATTTTGAGTTTGTGGTTATGCCCTTTGGGTTGACTAATGCACCCGCGGTGTTTATGGACTTGATGAATAGGGTGTTCTTGCCGTATCTTGATTGTTTTGTGGTCGTTTTCATCGATGACATTTTGGTGTACTCGAAGTCTCGGGAGGAGCACGAAAAGCACTTGAGGATTGTGTTGACAGTTTTGAGGGAAAGGAAGTTGTATGCTAAGTTTAGCAAGTGTGCCTTGGTTGGAGGAGGTAACATTTTTGGGTCATGTAGTTTCGTGCAAGGGATTTCAGTTGATCCGACAAAGATCGAGGCTGTGGTGAGTTGGAAGAGGCCCGAGTCGGTGACGGAGATTCGGAGTTTCTTGGGGTTAGCGGGTTATTATCGGAGGTTTATAGAGGGTTTCTCTAGGATTGCAACCCCTTTGACGACTTTGACTCAAAAGAATAAGCCGTTTGTGTGGAATGACAAATGTGAGGCAAGTTTTCGGGAATTGAAGGAAAAGTTGACTACGGCTCCTATCTTAGCATTGCCGAATGGACATGATGGGTTTGCGATTTACAGTGATGCTTCAAAGGAAGGTTTGGGTTGTGTCTTGATGCAGAATGGAAGGGTCATTGCTTATGCTTCACGGAAGTTGACTCAGTATGAACAGAACTACCCGACACACGATCTCGAGTTGGCCGCGATTATTTTTGCTCTTCATAAATGGAAGCATTATTTGTATGGGGCTAAATTTGAGGTATTCACTGATCATAAGAGTCTTAAGTATTTATTTTCGCAAAAGGAGTTGAATAATCGGCAGCGAAGGTGGATGGAACGTTTGAAGGATCATGACTGTACTATTTTGTATCACCCGGGAAAGGCCAATGTTGTGGCGGATGCGCTAAGTAGGAAAGCGTATGTTTCATGTTTGATGACTAGGGAATGGAAGATGCTTGAGGATATTCGTGATTGGGGTCCTAGTGAATCTAGCCATGGAGTAATCTTTGCTAATATTCGGGCTACTCCGGTGATATTTCAGCGGATTAAGGAGACTCAAGAGAGTGATCCGGAATTGAAGAAGGTGATTGATGAGTTAGGTGAGGGTAAGACCCCAGATTTTACTAAGAATAGTGATGGCATTTTGACGTTTCGGGGAAGAGTTTGTGTACCGGCGATTGAGGATGTGAAACGACAAGTGTTAGATGAAGCTCATAAGTCTAAATACACAATTCACCCTGGGAGTACCAAGATGTATCGGGATTTAAAGAAGAATTTTTGGTGGAGTGGAATGAAAAGGGAAATCGCCGAGTTTGTGTCGAAGTGTTTGACTTGTCAACGGATTAAAGCGGAGCATCAGAGGCCAGCTGGGTTGTTACAACCTTTGGAAATTCCGGAATGGAAATGGGAGAATATTGCAATGGATTTTGTGACAGGGTTACCGAGGACTCGACGAGGTCATGATGCGGTTTGGGTTATTGTCGATAGATTGACTAAGTCGGCCCATTTCCTTCCCATTGCGATTTCGGATTCGTTGGAGAAGCTTGCTTCGTTATATATTCAGGAGATTGTGAGGTTGCATGGGGTGCCGGTGAGCATTGTATCGGACAGGGATCCGCGGTTTACTTCTCGGTTTTGGCAGTCACTTCAGAATGCTTTGGGGACAAAGTTGAATTTGAGTACAGCATTTCACCCGCAGACCGATGGACAGTCCGAGAGAACGATTCAAATACTTGAGGATATGTTGAGAGCTTGCTCGATGGACTTTAAGGGGACTTGGGATTCGCATGTGCCATTGATCGAGTTCGCCTACAATAATAGTTATCAGTCGAGTATTGAGATGGCTCCGTATGAGGCACTTTATGGTAGGAAGTGTCGTTCTCCGATTTGTTGGGATGAAGTTGGTGAAGCGAAGTTGTGGGGCCCTGAGATGGTACACGAATCGGCAGAAAGTGTAAAAGTTATTCGGGAGAGATTGAAAACGGCCCAGAGTAGACAAAAGAGTTATGCCGACAATAGACGTAGGGATCTTGAGTTTGAGGTTGGCGATCACGTGTTTTTGAAGGTTTCACCTCGGATTGGGGTTAAGAGGTTTGGAAAGAAAGGAAAATTGGCCCCGAGGTATATTGGACCGTTTGAAATCTTGGAAAGGGTTGGAAAGTTGGCATATAGACTTGCCTTGCCGCCATCGATGTCAGGTATTCATGAGGTGTTTCACGTGTCGATGTTGCGGAAGTATTTGACGGATGCCTCACATGTATTGGAGTATGAGCCGGTGGATTTGACACCCGACCTTTCGTATGTTGAGCAACCGGTACAGATTTTGGATAGGAAGGAGCAAGTGTTGAGGACAAAGACCATACCCCTCGTGAAAGTGTTGTGGAGGAATCACAATGTCGAGGAGGCCACTTGGGAGACTGAGCAGGAGATGCGTGAAAAATATCCCGCGTTGTTCAATGGAGTTGGTAAGTAAATTCGCGGACGAATTTATTCTAAGGGGGTGAGAATGTAACGCCCGCAACATTTGCATCATTATATCGCATATAATTTCATGTGTATTTTTCATATCTCATATCATCATTTACATCATTTTGTCATAACTGATTTCATACGTTTCGTGTACTATATTGTTGCTTAAGTCTTGTATTTTATCGTGTGTGAGGTGCGTTACAAGCAAAGTGTGTTCGAACCTAGGAAAAGAAGAAGAAAACAAACTGTATTTGGCTTACAAACCTTGGCACGACCGTGCGGGGTTGCACGACCGTGCAAGGCATCGATGAGTCGAACTTCGAAATTAGCTTGGCACGACCGTGCATGTTATATGGCACGACCGTGCGAAGCCATCCAGAGTCCAGACCTTGAATTTTAGGGTTGGCACGACCGTGCATGTATTTTGGCACGGCCGTGCGAGGTTGGCACGACCGTGCAGCTTGTCTGGCACGGCCGTGCGAAGCATGTCAGAGTGAATGGCTTACGCGAGAAGCCTTGTTTTATTTTAAATGTGTGGCCCTTGTTAGGCCACGTCACCATGCCGAGCTTGCCCTCTTTTCAGCCACTTAAAACCACCCAAAAGAGAGTTTAACTCTCTCATTTGCACAAGCCAAACACAAGAGGGTAGAGAGAGAGAACCTTGAGAGTTTAGAGAGAGAAGTGGGTATATCTTGAGATTTTGAAGGAATCTCAACGATCCGACCACACCATTGCGGAGCTCGACGAAAGGAAGCTTTCCTACCGATTAGTTTCCGTTTTCTTCACTTTTTCCGACGAGAGGTAAGCTACTACCCCCTCTTCTTCTCGTTTTATGTCTCATATGACATCTTGGACTTATAATATGCAAAGTTAACATGCTAGAGTAGTGAAAATGTGATTCTTGCCATGAATGCCATTTTTGGACTTGTGAAATGTGTTGGTAGTTACCCTATGATGTTGGGAAACTCGATATTGGGCGATAATGTGTTAGGATTAAAGTGCAAGACCATTTTCGTAACTCGTCATCATTAGTAACCTAAAATGACTCTAGCGGAGTCGGTTAGGGTTTAATAATCAATGTGACCACGTGTGTGTTTTGTGAGCTCCTTGGATGCTCGAGAGACCCGTTGGGGATTGGTTGCACGATATACGTATAACGGAATTGTGTTGAATTTGATGTTGGTGTTTTATGGCTATGTGTACTAGAATTATTTGGTGTACATTGGCATGTTATTGTTAGTGTCGTTATACTCCCTACTTTGGAGTATAATGCTTTTATTTAATGTTGAGTAAACATCTACTTGAACATTTGGTTGATTGATTAATGTGTCGAGTAAACATCTACTTGAGCATTGTTTAAGTCCATGGCATATTTGTTGGAGGTGTATTGACGCTCGGTTATTGCGTGAGCCGGGGCTACGTAATAGCCGAAGGCCAATACACTGGGCCTCGCCCTACCGTTGGCCGCGGTAGGGGTTATAGCGCTAAGTGTTGTACGGAATAAACGCGACCTTGGTAAGCTATACCGTGATTGTTTCTCGGGTCGTTGGGGACCGAGTCTTCACGTCGACGTGGATACGGTAAACGGTTCACCTTTGGTTTTGTTATTTGGTTCGATGATCGAGAACGACATCAACGGTTTCTTCATTTGGTATTATTGGTTGGTTGGTTGGAAGTTGGTATGTCGGAGGTGTACCTCGACGGTATCCTTTTATAAGTGTTACATATCGCACCTATGTGAGTTGCATGCTATGTGACCTATGATATACATTATTTGATGTGATGGTGATTGGAAAATGATTATGTTATATCAACAATGTTATATGCAATTCTTATTATCGTTGCATCTCGCATGCCATACTTGTTGCATTAGTAGCTTATTGAGTTTTATAACTCACCCCGTCCATTGTTTATTGTTTTCCTTAGATCCCGAGCCCGAGAAACCCTCTGATCGGCCGTCCGGTGTATTCGGTCATTCTTTTGGTAGTGCTCCTTGAGCCTTGGTATTTTCTTTTGGTGAGGCCGAGGGTACATGTGTTATCTAAACAGAGTGAAGTTGGGTAGAAGTCCCGTACATGTTATTAATTCCTATTCTTTTGTGGATGCCGATATGGATGTCAGGCTTTTGTAAACATTATTTACTTTTATATTCCGCGCACTCTGATGATATTACATGTTTGGTCCCGAGCCTCTTAGCTCGTGGGTTGTTGGTTATGTTGTGTGTTCATTTCCGGCTTTTGTATGCCGTGATGTGTTGTTTGGTTTTCAAAATAAACATACACTTGCATTACAGGGTTTTATGCATGAAAAGTGATTTTGAAATTGTGCATTTTGTGTCCCGTCTCGCGAACCGGACGAGATACCAAATAGGATCTCGGGTCGGGTCGTGACACATACCCTGCTGCGGCGGTTCATGACTTCTTGAAAAACTTTAAAGTCATCTCTGTCGACCTCACCAAGGCTCTGCACCAGCTTTCTGCCGATCAGTCTCATATCACCCATGTCCAGGCTGATTGTCTAACCAAAGTCCTGAACATCTCTAAACGTGCCGAGGCTGCCTTCAATGCCTGCCGACAGTCCATCTCTGCCAGTCAGACTGCTTTAGCCAACCGTCTCTCAGCAACCTCCTCTGCCAATGTTGCCCTCTTCAAAAAAAATTGGGACAATCTGTCCACCTCGATTCTGAAGACCATAGACATGGTTGACCTTGGATACAAGCTCGTGCTTCAATCCCAAAAACGTGCAAATCGCTCTGTCCACTCCTCAGTGAGAGCGACGCGCAACCTCACCTCAAAGCACTTAGCTTTCTATCGCCAGGAGCACCAACATACTGCCAACCACATATCCTTCATTCACTCCTCGCTTGCGTCCATGAAGGAGGAGATAGCTAGACTCAACAATGACCAGCGGACTAGGCTCATTGAGCATAATGCTCGCTCAAGCGAAGAACAGATCTCTCCTCCGAATTGGCCGACACAAAAGAAGAGTTAGCGAAGCCAAACAGGAACGATCTCTCCTATGAACCGGCCGACACAAAAGAAGAGTTAGCGAAGCCAAAGAAGAAATTGCAAGACTAAAGGTCGTCGACTCTAGATGGGCATCGAGAAACTATGGACACGCATCAAGAAGCTATGGGCAATCCTCATCTGGCAAAGGCAAAGGTCATGCACCATCTAGGTCATCCTCTCGTACCGGCCGATGAACTCTATGTTTCTTTAACTTTGAAATTAAACAACTTGTTTAACTAACTATGCTTGTTTTTAAAATTCACATGCTTTATTATGAACTGCTTATTATGTGAATGCATGAAATTTAAACCACTAGTTTAAAGACATGATCCCCATTGCCTATTCTGCCTATCTGCATGTCTTTAAATTCAGTGTTATTATAAGTGTTCTATGCTTAAATTTCCTAATTGTAAACACTTTGTAATATTTGAATACAATGACCTCTTTGTAAGTTCATCTAGGGCATGCTTACTTAATATATCAGTCTTACAAAGCATGTTATTACTAGACTTGAACATGGTCAGCTGATATTATATTCGTAAGGTCATGGACTCAAGCAAATAGGAGGAGATTGTTGTATTTAGTCTAGATTTGCTTGAATCCATAACCTAAGTCTAAGACAAGGTGACTAATGGGCCTGCGTGTCTGTTAGAGTGGCAACTTGTACTTAGGCATAGCTTGAATAGCTTAGAGTTACTTGTTATATAAGTCTTGAAGAAGATTAGCCTATAGGACATCGGACGTCCTCTGCACAATAGGCAAATAATGCTTCAGCAGTCTTCCTTTTTGGATATCGGACAAGCTCATATCAGCCAAGCTTCATCAGCAATGTTGAAGACCTCAAGAAAGTCCGATAGTCATCAGCCTAAGACATGTCCTAACTTGAAGGCCTCATTAATTGCAAAGCAACGTTAACCTGCAACTCTCATTTAATGAAGTTTCCATTCTCGGCAAATACTCAGAAAAGGACATTTCTCCTACAAACGCAGACCGCCTATTTTTGGCAAGAAGTCAGGAGACATACTGCAAGTTGCAGGACAGCCTATCAGGAGTCAACAACCAGATTAGAGCATTAATTGCTCTTAAATTCAAATTTGAAGATCACCAACGGCTCCAAGCTTCCTCCTGCATATATAAGGAGACTTCATTGCTGCATTCAACTAGCTCAACCACTCTAACTACTGAATCTCCATTGTCTTCAAGTTCTTAAAAGCTAAAACTTCCTATCTGTACTCAGTCATTGAAGAGCTTCACTCTTAGACGATCAGTCCATTAAAAGCTCTTCACTGATAGCAACACTTAGCTTTCATAGCTCACGAGAATTATATCTTATAGATATTAATTCTCCCACACAAACACTTGGTCAACAAAATTTTTGTACACAATCCATTAGAGATTTATTTTGTAAAATATCTAGTGGAAAAACATAGTACACAATTTTCAAATCCAAAGTTGACCACTTTGGTTGTGGACGTAACACTTATTCAATAAGTGTGAACCATATTAAATACTCTGTCTACTTGTGTGTGATTGTGATTATTTGTGTTGCTTAAATTTTCAGATTTCCAAACTGTTGAGAACTGCTGATCTTGACCTGTAAAGATCAGCCATTCTAAACTTGTCCTATACTTCACAAGTCTTCCGCCTGCAAATCTTTTCTAACCCTAGTGAAGTAACATTTTTGAATCAACTTAAAAAATTGGAGATAGGCTATTCATCCCCCCCTTCTAGCCTATCTTGAGCAACCTTGGACCTAACAAATAGCAGGATAGGGACATGCAAGGGGAAACAGAGTAGATCAGCCAGCTGTGGGTAATAGAGACTATGATCGCAGATTGAGAAGATTCTTGAAGATGAAACCTCGTAGTTATGATGGTGAGCCTGATCCGATGAAAGCGAAAAGGTGGATTGAATCTCTAGAAAAGATCTTTGCAGTAATAGAATGTACCGAGGAAGATAAAATTAAGTTTGTAGAGTTCAAACTGCAAGATCGTATGGTTCGCACTTGGGATATGTTCATGAGGGAGTTTAGGAACCATTTTGTACCGGATGTGGTTCAAGCGAAGAAGGAAGTAGAATTTCTTGGTCTTGATCAGGGGACGATGACAGTAGCTCAGTACTCTGCCAAGTATACTGAATTGGCGAGGTATTGTGTACATTTGATTCCCACAACAAAAAAGAAGATCTACCGTTTTGTGAAAGGTTTAAGGATGGAATATCGTAAGCAACTCTTACCACTTGAGTTGCCAAGCTATCAAAGTGTAGTAGACAAAGCTTATAGGATTGAACACGATATAGAGGAGCACCGAGGCAGGCAGGGTAGTACAAGTGGGAACTCGCAAGCTTCATAGTCACAATGGAAGAGATCGGGTGCGAGTGGGGCTACTAGCAGGAGGAATAATACAAGTCGCTAGGGAGGACAGTTTCGTCAGCAAACTGGGAATCAGGGAAAAGTTGGCCGTGGATAGCGTGATGCAAGGATTGTTTGTGGGTTTTGCAAGAAGAGTGGACATAATGAAGATAAGTGTTGGTTGAAGCACGGGAAATGTTTGTTGTGTGGTGATGGCACACATTTTCAGCGGGATTGTCTTAAGAATAAAGGGCCACAGCCAGGAGGTGCACAACAGAACACTGGGGTTAAGAAAGACAACAAGGGTTGTCCTAGAGTACAAGGTTAGGTCTTTGCCTTAGACCAGAGGCGAGTTTCCGAGGCCCCTAATGTCATAGGAGGTACTTTAACCATCTCTAGTGAGAAAGCCCGAGTGTTAATAGATCCAGGGTCATCACATTCTTACATTGCATCATATTTTTCTTATCATTTGCATGCTATACCTGAGTTATTACCTTATGTGTTGGAGGTGTTTACTCCGTTGGGAGAGTGCCACGTAGCATTGGATGTTTACCGTGCTTGTGATGTGGTTATTGATGATCATCACTTACCTGCTGATTTGGTTATTCTGTCCATACGTGATTTCGATGTTATTTTGGGAATAGATTGGCTACATGCTCATCATGCTATTGTTGATTGTCGTAAGAAGTTGGTTACTTTTGATTTGCCAAATGGTCCTTCATTTGTGTTTATGGGTGATAAGATAATGGGTGGAATTCAACTTATTTCGTCTTTGAAAGCTCGAAAGTTGTTATCTCATGGATGTTCAGGGTATTTGGCGTGTGTTGTTGATAGATCACAAAAGGTTGTTACATTGGAGGATGTTCCTATTGTTCGTGAATTTCCAGATGTATTTTTAGCTGATTATGATTTGCCTCCAGACTGAGAGTTGGAGTTTTGTATCGAGTTGTTATCAGGGACCGCACCGATTTCGAAAGCACCATATCGTATGGCACCGGCTGAATTGAAAGAATTGAAAGTCCAATTGGAGGAGTTACTTGATGGGGGTTTTATTAAACCGAGTGTATCGCCTTGGGGTGTACCGGTGTTGTTTGTGAGGAAGAAAGATGGGTCTTTAAGGTTATGCATCGATTATAGAGAGCTGAATCATGTGACCATTAAGAACAAATATCCTCTTCCACATATTGACGATTTGTTTGATCAACTTCAGGGTTCTGTAGTGTACTCTAAGTTTGATCTCAGGAGCGGTTACCATCAATTGAAGGTTCGAGTGGAGGATATTTTTAAGATGGCTTTCAGGACTCGTTATGGACTCTTTGAATTTGTGGTTGTGCCTTTTGGGTTGACTAATGCACCAGCCGTGTTTATGGATTTGATGAATAAGGTGTTCCTACCTTATCTTGATTGCTTTGTGGTTGTGTTCATTGACGATATCTTGGTTTATTCTAAGTCACGTGAAGAGCATGAGAAACATTTGTGGTTAGTATTAACGGTTTTGAGGGAGAAGAAGTTGTTTGCTAAATTTAGCAAGTGTGCCTTTTGGCTTGAGGAAGTGGCTTTTCTAGGCCACATTGTATCGGGTGAAGGTATAACGGTTGATCCCGCTAAGATTGAGGCGGTTGTGAATTAGAAGAGACCCGAGAATGTGACGGAAGTTCGTAGCTTTTTGGGTTTAGCGAGGTACTATCGGAGGTTCATAGAAGGGTTTTCTAAGATTGCAACCCCGTTGACTACTTTGACACAAAAGAATAAAGCTTTTGTTTTGAATGATAAGTGTGAGATGAGCTTCCAAGAGTTGAAGAAGAGATTGACTACGGCACCGGTTCTAGGATTGCCAAATAGACATGATGGGTTGCTTATTTATAGTGATGCTTTGAAAGAAGGTTTGGGATGTGTGTTGATACAGAACGGAAGGGTTATAATATATGCTTCTCGAAAGTTGATTCAGTGTGAACAGAATTATTCGACTCATGATATGGAATTAGCAGCGATTCTTTTTTCCCTTCACAAGTGGAAGCATTATCTTTATGGGGCTATGTTTGAGGTATTTACCGATCATAAGAGCCTTAAGTATTTATTTTCGCAAAAGGAGTTGAATAATAGACAACGGAGGTGGATGAAAAGGTTAAAGGATCATGATTGCACCATTTTATACCATCCGGGGAAGGCCAATGTTGTGGCCGATGCTCTTAGTAGAAAGACGTATGTTTCTTGTTTGATGGCACGTGGATGGAAGATGCTTGAGGATGTTCGGGATTGGAGTCCTTGTATGTCTAACCATGGGGTGATATTTGCTAACATTCGTGCTACATCGATTTTGCTTCAGCGGATTAAGGAAACTCAAGAAAATGATCCGAAATTGAAAAAGTTGATTGTGGAATTAGATGAGGGTAAGACATCATATTTTTCAAGGAATAGTGATGGTATGCTTTTGTTTCGAGGAAGAGTTTGTGTGCTGGCAATGGATGATGTGAAATGGCAAGTATTAGATGAGGCTCATAAATCTAAATATACAATTCATCCGGGGAGTACAAAGATGTATAAGGATTTGAAGAAGAATTTTTGGTGGAACGGAATGAAAAGGGAAATAGCCGAGTTTGTTTCGAGGTGTTTAACATGTCAAAGGGTAAAAGCAGAACATCAGCGACCAGCAGGATTATTGCAGCCATTGGAGATTCAAAAATGGAAATGGAAGAACATTGCTATGGATTTTGTGACTGGGTTACCACGGACTCGACGAGGTCATGATTCTGTTTGGGTTATTGTCGATCGATTGACCAAGTCAGCTCATTTTGTTCCTATAGCGATGACTTATTCTATGGAGAAACTTGCTACCTTGTACATTCAGGAAATTGTAAGGCTACATGGGGTTCCGGCTAGCATTGTATCAGATAGAGATCCACGGTTTACTTCGTGGTTTTAGCAAACGCTTCAGAATGCATTGGGTTCAAAATTGACTCTTAGTACGGCGTTTCATCCGCAAACAGATGGGCGGTCCGAGAGAATTATTCAAATACTTGAGGACATGTTAAGCGCTTGTTCAATGGACTTTAAAGCCATTTGGGATTCGTATATACCATTAATAGAGTTTGCCTACAACAACAGTTACCATTTGAGTATTGATATGGCTCCTTAGGAGGCACTCTACGGAAGGAAGTGTCGTTGGACCATTTGAAATATGGGGACCCGATATGGTTCATGAGTCAGCCAAAAATGTGAAGATTATTTGGGAGAAATTGAAAACGGCCCAGAGTAGACAGAAAAGTTATGCAGATAATAGGCTACGAGACCTTGAGTTTGAGGTTGGTGATCATGTGTTCTTGAAGGTGTTGCCTCGAATTGGGGTTAAAAGATTTGGGAAGAAAGGTAAATTGGCTCCGAGGTATGTTGGACCATTTGAAATATTGGAAAAAGTTGGGAAATTGGCATATAGACTTGCATTGCCGCTATGGATGTCGGGTATTCATGCCGTGTTTCATGTATCGATGTTGAGGAAATATTTGTCGGACGCATCACATATTTTGGAATTTGAACCGATCGATTTGTCAATCGATCTTTCCTATGTTGAACAACCCGTGAAGATATTGGATACAAAGAAACATGTTTTAAGGACCAACACGGTTCATCTTGTAAAAGTTTTGTGGAGGTTGGGAGTTGGAACAAGAGATGCGTGAGAAGTATCCATCTTTGTTCGATAAGATTGGTAAGTAAATTCGCGGGTGAATTTATTCTAAGGGAGTAAGGATGTAACACCCATATCAATTGTATCTTTTGCATGATCATTATTTATCAAGTTCATGTGATGTTGTGCATATTTCATGAACATACTTCAATTCTTGTTGATTTCCATGTGTTTATGCCTTGAAATCATTGTTGGATTCTTGTAACCAATTGTGTTAATCTTGTATTACACTTCTAGTTTCATTTCCGGACTTTTCGGGAGCCTTCCTTGAGCATTTTTTACCTCATTTTGGACTTAGATTCACTTTTGGTTCATTAGGAATCTTTTTGGGAGACTTTTGTAAAGTTTGGAGCTACTGGACACAAAGCGATCGCCTTGTACCTCCATAAAGCGATCGGTCTTCAAGCCAGAATGTCACAGGCAAAATCTGGGCACAAAGCGATCGCCCTGGTTCGCCCTAGAGCGATCGTCCTATTGTCAGAACTTCGAATTTTCCTTGCGCGCCCTTGACAGCTGTTGCAAGATTTTAAGTTATTGACCAACTTTGACTCCAAATCCTTGGACACAAGTGAGCCACGTCTCCCCCCACCTAGACCAGCCTTCTTGGACATATAAAATCCATGGGAGAGCCTTGAGTACTCCCATATTCAGCCATTAACACCCAAAAATTTCAGAGAAAAGGAGTAAGAGTTCTAGAGTGAGAAAGTGAGCTAGTTTGCTCATTTGAAGTCCAAATCACGATCCGATTTCGCCATTGTGGAGCTGTGATCTAGGAGGACACATTCCCTGGATTGCATGTTTCTTTCCTAAAGTTTTCTTGGTTGATTTTCTGCTAGAGGTAAGCTACTACCCCTCTCCTTTTCTATTTATGTCTTGCATGACATCCTAGCCTTGTAAAATGGCATTTATATGTTGAAATCAACATGTTTGAGTATGTTTTGATGTTGAGCCATGTAAATTTCGTGGATGACTTATTTTATATGTTGAGAGACTTGTTTTTTCTTGGTTGATACACATAGGAATGGTATTACTTGTTAATCTTGAAGTATACATGGTTTTTTCTTCGATTCGAACTCATTAGAAACAAATAATGACTCGAACGGAGTTGAATAGGTTTTCATAATTGATGAGACCACGTGTGTGACTTGGGGATTTCATTGTGATACGAGAGTTTGTTAGGAAAATTAGTTACCTAAATTGTGTTTGATATTATTGTTTAATTCTCATAAATATTAAGAGATGGTTGACTATGTGAGTAGGATTATTATGACCTACTTGAGACATTCATGTTAAATGATGTTGTACTCCCTATCTTGGAGTTTTATTTGTTGTTGAGAATGTCAAGTAAATATCTACTTGTGCATTTGTTATGTCCATGGATTATTTGTTGGCGGTGTATTGACGCTCGATTATTGCGGGAGCTAGGGCTACGTAATAGTTGAAGGCCAATACATCAGGCCTCGCCTTATCGCTGGCCATGGTAGGGGCATAGAGTCATTTGTTGTATGGAATAAACGCAACCTTGGTAAGCTATTCCGTGGTTGATTCTTGGGTCGTAGGGACCAAGATCATCCGTCGACGTGAATACAGAAAATGGTTTACAATGAATTGGTTATGGTTTTGATTTGTCGATCGAGCACGTCAAGAACGTCTCCTACATTGGTATATTATATGTTGGTTGGTTGGAAGTATTGGGTATATTGGAGGTGTACCTCAATACAGTATCCTTTTAGAAGTGTTTACATATCGCACTTATGTGGTTCTTATATATGCAAATGTTGGTCACGATTTCCAACTGGTATGGGTCGGTTGGCGATCGTCGAGCCTCTCGTGTATCGGGTAATTTGTTGTTATGAGTTGCTTATCATGCTATGTCTCGTGATTGTTATATCATGCCATAGTTGTTATACTTAATATTACTGTCTTGAATCTCATATGACATATTGTTGCCTTAGTAGCTTATTGAGTTTTAAACTCACCCCGTCCAATGTTTATTTATTTTCCTTAGATCACGGTCCGGCGAGGAACCCATAGTAGGAATTTGCTTCGTCTTGGCTTTTGTGCAGGTTGTCATTTTGGTCGTGCTTTCGGGCCTTGGTATTTCTTTTGGTGAGGTCGAGGGAATACATTATTACCTAAACTATGTAATGTTGGGTAGTGTGTGTTGGTTCATGTGATTGTATTATTCTTTTGGTTATGCCGACATGGTTGTCGTGCTTGATGTAATCCTTATTATTCGTTACTTCCGCATACTCTGATTTGGATATTGTTGTTGTTCTCCGAGCTTGTTGCTCGTGGAGGTTTATGTTACATGTTTGGTTTTACATTCAAACCATGTTTTAAACAAGTTTAGTTTCCGGCTTGTTATACGCCGATGAAGTATAGCTTTGGTTTTAAAGAAAAGCTTTGCACGTGCATCACAGGGTTTTATGCATTCGCTTTACACTTGTATCAACATGAATTTTTATGATGCGTATTTCGTGTTTCTCGTTCCCATCGCGATTCGGACGAGGTTCCACGTAGGAACTCGGGCGCGGGATGAGACAACCGTTGGGTGAACCGGTATTCTTTGTGAGGAAGAAAGACGATTCTTTAAGGTTGAATATTGATTATAGGGAGTTAAATCAGGTAACTATTAAGAACAAGCATCCTCTTCCACACATTGATGATTTGTTCGACCAGCTTTAGGGTCCCGTTGTTTATTTCAAGTTCGATCTTGGAAGCGGTTAGCATCAATTGAAGGTTCGGGCAGAAGATATTCCGAAGACGTCATTCAGAACTCGATATGGGCACTTTGAGTTTGTGGTTATGCCATTTTGGTTGACTAATGCACCGGTCGTGTTTATGGATTTGATGAATAGGGTCTTTTTGCCATATCTTTATTACTTTATGGTTATGTTCATTGATGATATTCTCGTGTACTCAAAGTCCCGGGAAGAGAATGAGAAGCATTTGAGGTTAGTATTGACAGTGTTGAGGGAAAATAAATTGTTTGCTAAGTAAATTAAGAGTGCCTTTTGGCTAGAGGAAGTATCTTTTCTAGGCCATGTTGTATCGGGTGAAGGTATTTCAGTGGATCCAACTGTGACGACCCGAGTCCGGGGTTCGATGTTGAACCCCAACTCGGTGCGCCAAACTAACAAGAACAACCGAAGAGAGCGAGTCACAAAAGCTCAAAACTAAAACTATGCAGCGGAATACAAGTTAAAATGTGAGTTTAAAAAACTCGAACAACAACTACAACTAAATAAACCTCAACGGCCAAAACATACGCCGGAGAACAACACTATAGATAAACCCAGTAATTAAAACCTCGATGGCTAAATACACGAGCCGGAGAAATAATAATACTAAAATACCACGAGTTAGAAATCCAAAATAATATAGTACAACAACCGGCACGACTGCACAAGTCAGCACCAAAATACAAATCTAAAGAATACAACTATTTCTACCCATATACTAAGTTTACATAACTTAGTGAACCTCACAATCTCACAATACAAGAAATAAGAAGAAAATGACAATATAAATACATCTTGCTAACTCCAAGCTTCAAGACTCGCTGCGCTGGAACTTAACCTGCAAACTGAGGAGGTTGTTGGGTGAGTCTAAAAGACTCCGTAAGATACTATAATGTATTGGGTGCTATGAGTATGAATGAAATAGTAAACCAAGACTCTAAATGCAATCTTGGTAATAATTTTAACTTAATCATTAATCGACAAGTTATTACATGTGACTATATGGCATGGTATTATGCACAACAATATAATAGGAAAATAAACATGTAGTAGCACATAAGGGCAACCAACCGTATACTAACGAGAGGCTCAACAATCGCCAACCGTCCCATACCAGTTGGAAATTGTGACCATCATTCGCTTGTATAGGCAACCGTCCCATACCAGTTGGAAATTGTGACCATCATTCGCTTGTATAGGAAACACATAAGAGATGTAAGTAAACACATTTAAAGGGATACGGCGTCGAGGTACACCTCCGACCAAACCAATAGTTCCAACCAACCAACCAATATAATACCAAATATCGAAGCCATTGTTGACGTGCTCGATCAATAAACCAAATCAAGAATTCGAAGCCGTTGTTGATGTGCTCGAACCAAGAACAAGAAACATCATGAAACTGTGTGAACCATTTTTTGTATCCACGTCGACGTGTGATCTTGGTCCCTACAACCCAAGAATCAACCACGGATATAGCTTACCAAGTTTGCGTTTATTCTGTACAACACATGGCGCTATACCCCTACCGTGGCCAGCGGTAGGGCGAGGCCTGATGTATTGGCCTTCAACAATTACATAGCCCCGGCTCCCGCAATAATCGAGCGTCAATACACCGCCGAAACAAATGCCATGGAATTAACTAAATATACAAGTAGATGTTTACTCGACATTTAAAATAAACGATCATACTCCAATGTAGGGAGCATACAACAACAACCACATTCATTAACAATACGAATGTTTCAAGTAGGTCACAATAAGCCTACAACAACAAATCAACAAAGTGTTCTAGTAAACATTAAACACACAATCAATCATCAAAGTAGGATGATTGTCCTATCACATACTAGAACAATCACACAATGTCCATAATCACTGAACATATAACCAAAATAAGACAATAGGCAAAGTAGGCCTATTGTGAAACTCAACTTAGGATCTCTACAGTATCCTATAATCACTCAATACACTTTATCTCATGTATAGCATAAACTATCACATAACACTGTCGTCGTGTACTATATATATCACGACTCATTACAAGTCACTTCGTCCGAATTGGAACGATAATCACGGTATGTCATCTCATGTATGATTGAATTAACTAAAGTTAAGTTCTTACGAGTAATCACTTTCACAATACGTCATCCAATATCGTAGGAGACTAAATAACAACCCGTAGTGAATTATACTACACATTAATCAATTCCGTAGAGTCAATTCTAAACATTAATAAATTAACTACATTATTCGACGTTTGTTTAATACGTTCTATGCGACTCCGCCAGAGTCAGTCACCAACCATATAAGTCCCACGAGTTCATCGCGGGTAGTCACTTACAAAAATCCCAGCAAGTTACTAGTACTCGAGATTTAACAAAAACAACATTTACCACTCAACAAGTCTCTAAATCACAAAGACTAACAACAACGATAAATTTTACAACACTGCGTGACATTCCCATTAAATTCACCAAATATTCCATAAAAATCTAAATATTAAAATTATTCCATATTTAGAAACTAGACATCTGGAACTATATTTTACCACTTTGAATGACCTTATTTGGACTTATAATCATCAAGAATCAGCCATTTAAAGTTGGAACTAATACCCAGAATTTCTAGCAACAGTTTACTCGGCGCAGCGATAAAACACAACCTAAACGAGGACTGCAACTAACTTGAAATTCATGTGTTTCACTTTCTAACATGTTACCAACACTTCACCAAGTCTCATGACAACCTCTACACATGGCCATTGATTAACAACTAACATAATATCATTTGGAATGGTCAATTACTAAACATTCAAAACATTATAGTTACTTACCTTCAAAGAAGACAACCAAGCTAACATATTCACAATCAAGGCTTTGTAATGAAGTCTCCTAGTCTTTAGCAACACCTTGGTGTTCTTGCATGTGAGATCCAATGGTTGGATGAAGAAGAGTAGAACACACACACTAATCTCACACTCAATCTCCCACACTTAAGCTTTCAAGCTTTCATGGTAGAAGAAATTGAAAAATGGTGAAATGAAGTCTCTCATAGGTTTGGAAGTAACTTATTAGGCTGTTCAAAGGGTCAAACAAGGTACAACACAATCAGCCTAGGGTCCAAGGGTCAAAAGAGTCAAGGTTGCAAAATTTGGAAGAGGCTTGTCTTGTACAGAATGGGCTTGATTTTCAGTCAACTTCAAAGACGTGGCTAGGATGATATACAAGTCTAAAAATTACAAATATGGTGTGGTTGGAATGATCTTTGAGTCTCGTTTACAAAGAATCAAACGGTTTGCAAATCTGAGTTTTCTACACAAAGTTATGGCCAAATTACTACAAGTGGGTGGAATCTGCCCGTACGCGCGCTAGGGCGCGAAGCATGCACGCTAAGGCGCGCAACCTGGCTGAAATTTGGTCTAATTTCTGATTTTTATCAAAGTTCTGGTCGTGTGCGCGCTAGGGCACGCCTGGGGTGCGCTAGGGCGCGACTTGGGACTCCAAAAATGATTCCTAAGTGTTTCTAAATGATTCTAAGATGATCCCAACCTCAAACCAAGTCCAAGACACATCTGAAACACAATCAAAACAACATAAAAAGAAGCTATGAATGCAATCCAATACAAGTACACAAGACTACAAAACTTCAACCGCATATCAATATTCATAAGAAGTATGCAATCAACCTAATTGCAAGCATGTTTAAATGAAATTTACACATGAAATGACGATGATAAATGAAGAGACGTATGAATCGAATGCATGCAAATGATGCGGGCATTACACCAAGCAAGATTGTAGCAGTAGTGAATTGGAAGAGACCCGAGTTGGTAACGGAGATTCAATATTTTTTGGGTTTGACGGGTTATTATCGGAGGTTCATAGAAGGATTCTTTAAGATTGCAACTCCGATGACTAACTTGAAGCAAAAGAATAAGCCCTTTGTATGGACTGATAAATGCGAAGCAAGTTTTTAGGAATTAAAAAGAGATCGACTAAGACTCCTATTTTAGCATTGCCAAATGGACATGATGGGTTGGTTATATACAGCGACACTTCGAAAGAGGGTTCGAGTTATGTTTTGATGCAGAACGGAAGAGTTATTGCATATTGTGACCGCCCCGATCCACAGATCGTTCCCTCGGGCCTTTTTCACTCTTGGACTTCCCTTTGTGATTGTGTTTGATAAACGTGAAAAACACATTTATTTTTCAAAACAGAGTCGCCACCCTCATTTATAAAGTAAACGAGAGAAAAACTGAGATTGTGGGTTTGGGGGCCAAGTTACGATTTGAATAGGTTTTACGCACCCAACTCGCCCTTTCGGTCTCTACATATTTGCATGCTCGTATTTAAGTATCGTAGGTTTGTTATTTTATGTGAATAGAAATGTATATCAGAGTATTAATATCTCTGTTTATACTAATATATGACAAGTAATATACATGTATTTAGATATCAAATGTATTGAAATAAATATGTACACATTTACAATTTAATTGTATTATGTACATATTAAAATTGGATACATAAATTAACGAGAGGAAGGGGTTACCTTCTGTCGTTTTACATATTTCGGGCCAAGTTCTAGGCTGTTGTGTTATATTGGATCAAGCTAGCTTGTAGCCTGACCATTGTGCTTCCACTACTACCGATACGAGGAAAGGAAGACTTACGTTTTGTGTTTGTGCTGTGTGTATTTGTGCGTGTGAGAAAGTTGAAGGGTTTGATAACTCTTCTTTTCTTTCTTTCTTCTTCCAGTGAAAGAGAGAGATGGGAGTGTGTGTGTGTGTGATCTCTTGGGAGAGAGTTCTTCTTCTTTTTTTTTATGGAGAAAGCTGAGAGCTCTATTTATAGGTGAGCTGAGGGAGAGATATTTGTATTACTCTCTGACCCATGTTCACACGAACCTTCGTTTCATCCTTCAAAGTCTTCAGCAGCTGGCGGCTTGACTTGTGAGGCAAAATGCTTGTTTTGTGCGCGACACACCTGGCATGGTGCCCGCGTACCAAACCATGTTTTTATGGTTTTAGCGCACCAAAACTGTCTTTTGGCTTTTTCCAGGCTTTGTGTCTTGTACTTTGTCCCTTCTAAGCTTTGTATCATCAGTCTGGACCCTTGATGTTGATCTAACTAAAGTTTGTTTGCGTTTGCGGACATCGTTAGCCCTGTTTGATAGGTTGTTTCCTAAAAAGATCATAGAAACAAGTGTTAGCCCATTTATAAATAAACAATTATTTATAGGACAATTCGTATAGTGTGGGTGTACGAATTCTGGGTGTCAACACATATGCTTCTCGGAAGTTGACTTCGTATGAACAGAATTATCCAACCCATGACCTTGAGTTAGCTGCGATTATCTTTGCTCTCCACAAGTGGAAGCATTATCTGTATGAAGCTAAATTTGAAGTGTTCACCGATCACAAGAGTCTCAAGTACATATTTTCACAAAAGGAGTTAGACAACGAAGATGGATAAAATGGCTAAAGGATCATGATTGTACTATCTTATATCATCCGGAAAAAGCCAACGTGGTAGCGGATGAACTTAGTCGAAAAGCCTATGTTTCTTGTTTGATGGCTTGTGAATGGAAGATGCTTGAAGATGTTTGAGATTGGGATCCTTTGTAAATATTTCAATTACACTTGTATTGTTCCAACAGATTAAAGAAACTCAAGAGGATGACTCAGAATTGAAGACATTGATTGATGAAATAGATGAAGGTAGGACACCGGACTTCAAAAGGATAACAATGGTATCCTTATGTTTCGAAATAGAGTTTGCGTACCGGCAATTGAGGAGGTGAAACTACTAGTGTTAGTTGAGGCTCACAAGTCTAAGTATACGATTCATCTAGGGAGTACTAAGACATATAGAGACTTGAAGAAGAATTTTTGGTGGAGCGGCATGAAAAGGGAAGTAGCTGAGTTTGTATCAAGATGTTTAACTTATCAAAGAATCAAAGCAGAACATCAACAACCGGTGAGATTGTTACAACCATTGGAGATTCCAGAATGGAAATGGGAAAATATTGCGATGGATTTTGTGACTGGGTTACCACGAACTCGACGAAGTCACGATGCAGTTTGGGTCATCATTGATAGGTTGACCAAGTCGGCTCACTTTCTTCCTATTGTGATTACATACTCGATGGAGAAACTTGCTACTTTATACATTCAAGAGATTATAGCATTGTATCGGATCGAGATCCACGGTTTACTTCACGGTTTTGGCAATCACTTCAGGATGCTTTGGGTACGAAGTTGACCCTTAGCACAACATTTCATCCACAAATCGATGGACAATCTGAGAGAACCATCCAAATACTTGAAGACATGTTGAGAGCTTGTTCGATGGATTTCAAGGGCACTTGGGATTCACACATACCATTGATAGAATTTACTTACAACAACAGTTATCAATCAAGTATTAAGATGGCTCCTTATAAACCACTATATGGGAGAAAGTGTTGTTCTCCAATTTATTGGGATGAAGTAGGTGAAGCAAAGTTGTGGGGTCCCGATATGGTTAATGAATCGGCCGAGCATGTGAAGCTTATACGGGAGAGATTGAAAACGACTCAAAGCAGACATAAGAGTTATGCGGATCATCGACGATGGGTCTTGAGTTCAAGGTAGATGATCATATGTTTTTGAAAGTTTCACCACAGATTGGAGTTAAGAGGTTTGGAAAGAAGGGAAATTGACTCTGAGGTACGTTGGTCCATTTGAGATTTTGAAAAAGATTAGAAAGTTGGCTTATTGACTTGCCTTACCACCATCAATATCGGGTATTAATTCGGTGTTTCATATATCTATGTTGAGGAAATACTTGTCGGATGAATCACATATCTTGGAGGATGAACCGGTAGACTTGACACCCGATCTTTCTTATGTTGAGCAACCCGTGAGAATACTTGATATTAAAGAGCAAGTCTTGAGATCAAAAACTATTCATCATGTAAAAGTGTTATGGAGGAATCACAACATTGAGGAGGACACTTGGGAATTGGAGTAAGAGATGCGTGAGAAGTATCCATCTTTGTTCGTTGAGTTTGATAAGTAAATTCGCAGACCAATTTATTCTAAGGGAGTGAGGATGTAATGCCCGCATCATTTGCGCATACTTTATTCATACATCTCTTGGGGTATCATTGTTATATTAAGTGTGTTTGTCATTCAAACATGCTTACATTTAAGTTGATCGCATACTCATCATGTGCATTGATATGTGTTTGAACCTTATTAGTCACTTGTACTTATTTTGGGTTGCATTCATAGCACTATTATATGTTGTTTTGAAGGAGTTCTTTTATGTTTTGGACTTGTGTTAAGGTTGAGATTAACTTAGGGTGACTTGAGTATGTTTGGAGTCTCTTTAGAAGAGTTTGGGAACACTTTGACCAGAGCAAGGCACTATGCGGCCACATAGTGCTAGCTCGCACAAAACCCACAAGTTTCTGGATTTTATGCGGCTGCATAAGGCGTTTGCATATAAGCTATGTGGCTACAAAAGGCGTTTGCATAGCGTCGTACTCTGCTTTGGTTGTTTGACGAGATTTTAAGTGACTTGACCATTTGACTTGAATCCAAGGGCTGAGATTGAGCACGACATTTGACCTCTTTGACCAACCTTACTTAGTCTCTAAATCACCTAAGGAGTCTCATTTTATTCCTTCATTCTTCACCATCATCCTTGAGCTTTAGAGAGAGAGTAGAGAGAGTTCTTGAGAGAGAAGTGTTGTAACTTGGGCAATTGGGGACCATTTGGCAGTCAATCACCACCTTTGTAAAGCTCTTGACTAGGAGAACATGTTCATTGGGTTGCATGTTAGTTACCTTGGCTTGTAAGCTACTACCCCTTTTCTTCCTCAATTATGTCTTGATTGTCATCCTAGACTTGTAAAATGATGAAACCATGTTCAAATCACCAAGTTTGAGTATGTTTTACCATGTTGACTTTATAATTTCGTGGTTGACTTGTTCCATGTGTTTTCGGACTTGTTTTTACATGTTAGATATACAAAGTGTTGTTATGAATTGTTAAGTTTACGGTATAATTGATTCGAGTAAACTCGAACTCATTAGAAACAAAAAATAACTCTAACGGAGTTCATTAGGATTTTATAATCAATGAGACCACGTGTGAGATTTGGGATTTCTTGGATTATTCGAGTGATTCGTTGGGAAATTTGGATACACCTGTTGTGTGTGTTGATATTACGTTAATTTTCGTATGTTGGTTAATTATTTGTTGTAAGATTATTATAACCCTATTTAGACATTCGTATTGTTATTGAATGTTGTTATTATGGTTATACTCCCTACTTTGGAGTATGACCGGTTTATTTTAAATGTCTAGTAAATATTGTACTAGTGCATTTAGCTTAAGTCCATGGCATATTTGTTAGGGGAGGTGTAATAACGTCCAATTATTGTGGGAGCCGGGGCTACGTAATAGTCGAAGGTCAATACATCGGGCCCTCGCCCCTATCGTTGGCCGCGGTAGAGGAATAGCACCAAGTGTTATAGGCAGAAACCGCAACGTTTTTAAGCTATTATACCGTGGTGAATTTTTCGGGTTATAAGGACTGGTGGCACCGATTTATTGTGAATATAGAGAATGGTTCATACGTTCTTGTTTTGTGGTACTTTGTTCTTGGTATTGGTTTATTGTTCGAGCACGTCAACAACGACTTCGAGTTTTGATTCTAGTTTATTGATCGAGAACGTCAACAACGGCTTCGACATTTGGTATTATATTGGTTGGTTGATTGGAAGTATTGGTTTGGTCGGAGGTGTACCTCGACGCATTATCCCTTTAAACGTGTTTATTTACAGCTCTTATGTGTTTTCTATACAAGCGAATGTTGGTCATGGTTTCCAATATGGGACGGTTATATGATGACATGTTATACTTGTTTATTGCCTTATTTTGGAAATGATCTATGATGCAATAACATGTTATAACTTTTAAGATTATTGTTTTGCATCTAGCATGTCATATTGTTGCATTAGTAGCTTATTGAGTTTCGACTCACCCCGTTTCGTGTTTATTTGTTTTCCTTAGATCACGGTTCGACAAGGAATCCTTAACAAGGTTACGTACAATTTCGGCGAGCTAGGTTGGTCATTTTTTTCGGTAGACGCTCCCTGAGCCTTGTATTTCTTTTGGTGAGGCCGAGGGATACATGTTATGTAAACAAAGTATTGTTGGGTAGTTGTCTTATTAGTTACTTGTTTATATTCATTTATTGTGCCGGCAAGGCTGCCGTGCTTTTTTAAATTATTAACTTTTATTTTCCGCGTACTCTGATATAGTTTATGTTTATCCCGAGCTCGTTAGCTCGTGGTGGTTGTTAGGTAGCTAATGTGTTGTTTCTCCGGCTTGTTGTAATGCCGTTGAGGTTTTGTTTTTGTTGTGAATGTTTTGTCTTATTTTGAATGAAAACTTGCACGTGTATTACAAGGTTTTCACATGACTTTACTTCTGCATTTTAAAAGGAATTTTTGAAATGCTTATGTTGTGTTCTCGTTCTCGTGCACCGGACGAGGTTCAACATATCATCTCGGGTTGGGTCGCGACACAAACTCTATTAATGGTATGTGTGAATCCCAAGTGCCCATGAAATCCATCGAACAAGCTCTTAACATGTCTTCAAGGATTTGAATGGTTCTCTTTGATTGTCCATCGGTTTGCGGATAAAATGCCATGCTAAGAGTCAACTTCGTACCAAAAGCATCCTGAAGTGATTGCCAAAACTATGAAGTAAACCGTGGATCTTGATCCGATACAATGCTAACTGGCACCCCATATAATCTCACAATCTCTTGAATGTACAAAGTAGCAAGTTTCTCCATCGAGTAAGTCATCGCAATAGGAAGGAAATGAGCTGACTTGGTTAACCTATCAACAATGACCCAAACTGCATCATGAGTTCGTGGTAACACAGTCACAAAGTCCATCGCGATATTTTCCCATTTCCATTTCAGAATCTCCAATGATTGTAACAATCCCGCCAGTCGTTGATGTCCGCTTTAATTCTTTGACAAGTCAAGAATCTTGATACAAACTCGGCTACTTCTCTTTTCATACTGCTCCATCAAAAATTCTTCTTCAAATCTCTATACGTCTTAGTACTCCCCGGATGAATTGTATACTTAGACTTGTGAGCTTCATCGAACACTTGTCGTTTCACCTCATCAATTGCCGGTACGCAAACCCTATTTCGAAACATAAGGATACCATCGCTATTCTTTGTGAAGTCCTATATCCTACCTTCATCTAATTTATCAATCAATGTCTTCAATTTTGGATCATCCTCTTAAGTTTCTTTAATCCGTTGGAACAATACTGGTGTAGCTCGAATGTTAGCAAAGATCACTTCATGTCTAGACATACGAGGATCCCAATCTCGGAGATCTTCAAGCATCTTCCATTCACTAGCCATCAAACAAGACACTTAGGCTTTCCGACTAAGTGCATCCGCTACCACGTTAGCTTTCCCCGGGAGATATAAGATAGTAAAATCATGATCCTTTAGCCGTTCCATCCATCTTCGTTGCCTATTGTTCAACTCCTTTTGTGAAAATTAGTACTTGTGACTTTTATGATCGGTGAACACCTCAAACTTAGCACCATAAAGATAGTGCTTCCACTTGTGAAGAGCAAAGATAATCGCATCTAACTCAAGATCATGAGTTGGATAATTCTGTTCATACGAAGTCAACTTCTGTGAAGCATATGATATGACTCTTCCGTTCTGCATCAAAACACAACCCTTACCCTCTTTCGAAGCATCGCTATAGATAACCAACCCATCATTTCCATTTGGCAATAAGATAAGAGCCGTAGTCAATCTCTTCTTTAATTCCTGAAAACTCGCTTCGCATTTATCATTCCATACAAAGGGCTTATTCTTTTGTGTCAAGTTAGTCATCGGAGTTGCAATCTTAGAGAACCCTTCTATGAACCTCTGATAATAACCTGACATGTTGCAACCCGACACGAGATCCTATATGGAATCCCATTCGGTGCGCGATGACGATAACACGAAAAGGTAGCATTTAAAAAATTTCTTTTAAAATGAAATGCAAAGTCATGTGAAAACCCTCTAATGAACGTGCAAGTTTTCTTTCAAAACAAGACAAGATTTTTAAAACAGAACAAAACCTCAACGGCAATATAACAAGCCGGAGAAACAACACATTAACTAGCCACAAACACCACGAGCTATCGAGCTTGGTATAAACATAAACTATTTTAGAATCCGTAGAAAATAAAAGTTAATAATTTAGAAAAGCACGGCAACCTTGCCGGCACAACAAAATATTATAAACAAGTAACAAATAAAACAACTACCCAAATGACATAACCACAAACTCAAAGTGCCCATATCGAGTTTTAAATGCCGTCTTCAGAATATCTTCCGCCCGAACCTTTAATTGATGATAACCGCTTCTAAGATTGAACTTGGAATTCACAACAGAACCATGAAATTGGTCGATCAAATCATTAATGTATAGAAGTGGATACTTGTTCTTAATAATTACCTGATTCAACTCCCTATAATCAATACACAACCTCAAAGAACCGTCTTTCTTTCTCATAAACAATACCGGTGTAACCCAAGGTGATACACTTGGTCTAACGAAACCCCGATTCAGTAATTCCTCCAATTGAAGTTTCAATTCCTTCAACTCAGCATGTGCCATGCGATACGGTGCTTTTGACAACAGCGCGACAACTAGTAACATCTCAACACATAACTCTAACTCCCTATCCAGAGGCATATCATAATCAGTTGAGAATACATCCGAATATTCACACACAATAGGAACATCTTCCAACATAACCACTTTCTTTGATTTATTAACTACACAAGCCAAATACCCTGTACACCCATGTGATAGTAATTTTCAAGCTTTCAAATCCGATATCATGTGAATACCAACCATGCACTTATCACCCTCAAACATAAACGCAGGCATATCAGGCAATTCAAAAGTAACAACTTTCCTACGACAATCAACTACGACATAATGAGTGTGCAACCAATCCATACCCAATATAACATCAAAATCACGGATGGGCAAAACTACCAAATTCGCAGGTAAACAATGACTATCAATAACAACCTCACATACACGATGGACATCAGAAGCAAATAGCCACTCTCCCATCGGAGTAGACACCTCCAGCACATAAGACAATGTTCAGGCATAGAATGCAAATGTCATGCAAAGTATGATGCAATATAAAAATACGATGACCCTGGATCTATAAGCACTCGACCTTGCTCTCTTGAGATAAACAAGGTACCTCCTATAACGTTGGGGGCGTCAGGAATTCCCATCTGGTCTAAAGCAAAGACTCGACGCTGAACCCTCAGCGGACCATTCGTTGTTCCTTTTTACTCACACATTCTGTTGTGCACCACCTTGTTGCCCTCCTTTGTTTTTCGGGCAATCCCTTTGGAAATGAGTGTTGTCGTCGCACAATACACACTTTCCCTGCTTCAACTAACATCTATCTTCTGTGTGTCACTCATTCTTGCAAAACTCGCAAAAATACTACTTCTTCCATTGTCCACGATCAGCACCTCCTTGATTCCTCGGTTATGGTTGATACTGACTTCCCTGACGGTTAAAGTTGTTCCCCTTGTTTGTAGCCCCACTGGTTCCATGCCTTTTCCATTGTGCCTGTGATCCATACTGACTCCCACTTGAGTTACCTAACTTACCACGGTGTTCCTCAATGTCATGCACAATCTTATATGCTTTGTCCACTGCGTTCTAATAACTCGGTAAATCCATTGGTAACAGTTGCTTGTGGTACTCAATTCTCAGGCCCTTCACAAAACGATACACTTTTTTTTCTTCAGTCGGAACCAAATGAGCACAATAACTTGCTAATGTGGTGAACTTAGCAGAATACTGAGCTACAGATATAGTTCATTGATCCAGACTAAGGAATTCCACTTCTTTCTTTAATTGTACAACATCCAGAATAAAGTGGTTTCTAAACTGCCTCAAGAACATATCCCATGTACGTACTACTTGGTCTTGAATCCATCTTGCTTCCAACACTTTCCACCAATGTTTCGCTGCATCCTCCAACTTGAACATTGTAAATCTGACTTTGTCTTCATCAGTACACTCAATTGCTACAAAGATCTTTCCAAGTGAATCAATCCACTTCTCTGCTTTCATTGAGTCTGGTTCACCATCAAAAGTACAAGGATTCATTTTCAAGAATCTTCCTAGCCTGCGATCATAGTCCTCGTTCCTCCCAGCTGGTTGAGCTATTCTGTTTCCTCCTTCCTGTCCCATTCCTGCCATGGCCTGCCTATGCAAGTCCATAATTTGCCTGTTCATTTCTAACATTGATTGCATGAATCCCTGCATAACATACACAATTCCCTCATTCTGATTCACTGGTATCTCTGGATGTACATCCGGTTGTCCTATTGGTTGAACTCTAGGCTTGGTGGGTGGTGGTCTAGGTGGTGGAATGTTACCCTATTCACCCGACGCATTCTCGGTCCCACTCGAGCCAGCCTCCTCAGTACTAGTACCGTGACGTGTCTCAACCATGATTACACACCTACACAACAAATACTCGACGTTAATGACTTAAACACACAACCAACCCTCCTAAGCCAAAGATTCTCTCCCAGCTAGCTAACTTATGCTCTGATACCAACTGTCGGACCCGACCCGAGATCCTATATGGAATCCCATTTGGTGCACAATGACGAGAACACGAAAAGGTAACATTTTAAAAATTCCTTTTAAAATGAAATGCAAAGTCATGTGAAAACCCTGTAATGCACGTGCAAGTTTTCTTTCAAAACAAGACAAGATCTTTAAAACAAAACAAAACCTCAACGGCAATACAACAAGCCAAAGAAATAACACATTAGCTAGCCACAAACACCACGAGCTATCGAGCTCGGTATAAACATAAACTATTTCAGAGTGCGCGAAAAATACAAGTTAATAGTTACATCAAGCCCGACAACCATGTTAGAGCCAACAAAAGAATAATACACAATGATCAAGTATAATGACAACTACCCATCAATATAATGTTTACATAACATGTACACCGTTGGCCTCACCAAAAGAAAATACAAGGCCAAAGGTGCATCTACCCAAAAAAACAATTGACTAGCCCACCAGAACCAAACACAAACTTGCTAAGGATTCCTCGTCGGACCGTGATCTAAGTAAAACAAATAAACACGAAACGGGGTGAGTCGAAACTCAATAAGCTACTAATGCAACAATATGGCATGCTAGATACAAGACAATAATAATAACAAGTATACATGATATTGCATACAAATCATTTACAAGAAAAGGTATATACCAAGTATAACATGTAACCATACAACCCCATACTACACGAGAGGCTCAACGATCGCCAACCGTCCCATACCGGTTGGAAACCATGACCAACATTCACTTATATAGGAGACACATAAGAGCGATAAGTAAACACGTTTAAAGGGATACGACGTCGAGGTACACCTCCAACAAAACCAATAGTTCCAACCAACCAACCAATTTAATACAAAACGTAGGAGTCGTTGTTGACGTGCTCGATCATAACTAGAATCAAAACTCGAAGCCGTTGTTGACATGCTTGATCAATAAACTAGTACTAAGAACAAAGTACCACAAAACAAGAACATCTAAACCATTTTCTGTATTCACAATAAATCGGTGCCACTGGTCCCTACCACCCAAAAAAGTCACCACGGTATAATAGCTTACCAACGTTGCGATTTTTTCCTATAACACTTGGCGCTATTCCTCTACCGCGGCCAACGGTAGGGATGAGGGCCCGATGTATTAGTCTTCGACTATTACGTAGCCCCGGCTCCCACAATAATCGAGCGTCAATACACCCCCCCCCCCATTAAATATACCATGGACTTAACTAAATGCACAAGTAGAATATTTACTTGACATTTAAAAATAAACCGGTCATACTCCAAAGTAGTGAGTATAATCATAATAACAACATTCAATAACAATACGAATGTCTCAAGTAGGTTACAATAATCCTACTACAATAAATTAATCCACATATGAAGATTACGGCAATTAACGTAATATTAACACACACAACAGGTGTATCCAAATTTTCCAACGAATCACTTTAATCATCCAAAAAATCCCAAATCACACATGTGGTCTCATTAATTATGAAATTCAAATGAACTCCGTTAGAGTCATTTTTGGTTTCTAATGAGTTCGAGTTTATGCGAATCAATTATACCGTAAACTTAATAATTGATAACAACACTTTGTGTATCCAACATGTAAACACAAGTCTCTTAACACAAGCAACAAGTCAACCACATATTTATAAATTCAACATGGTAAACCATACTCAAACATGGTGATTTCAACATGGTTTCACCATTTTACAAGTCTAGGATGATAACCAAGACATAATTGAGGAAGAAAAGGGGTAATAGCTTATCTCTTTGTGATTAAAGCTTAAGAAACCAACATGTAACCCAAGGAATGTCTTTTCCTAGCCAAGATCTTCGCGATGGAGAAGACGGATCATAAATCGGACACCGAATGTTCAAGATAACACACTTTATCTCTCAAGAACTCTCTTTACTCTCTCTCTAGCTTCCAAGGTTGAAGATGTAGAATGAACGTGTAAAATGAGTCTTTAATGGTGTTAGGGAGACTAAGTATGCTTGGTCATGTGGTTAAATGTCGTGTTCAACCTCAGCCCTTGGATTAGGGTCAAAAGGTCAACAATTAAAGAAAGATCAGAAAAGCTGTCCCACCGGGCACACTACGGTGCGGCCTTTACGTGCTAGGGCGCGCGTACGGACGCAATAAGGCGCGCAGCTCCGAGCAGTTTTAAACTTTTAGACTTGAGATTCAGTTAGTTGGTCGCTAGGGCGCGCCCAGGGTGCGTTAGGGCGAGCATGGGGCATTTCTAAGTGTTCAAAACAATCTCTAAGTGTTCCCAAATGATACCAAGATGTTCCCAACCCCAAACCAACTATTAGAAACATCCGAAACGTAATAAAAACCACATAAAATAAAGCTATGAATATAACCCAATACAAGTACGAAAGGCTGCGAAACTTCAACCACATAACAATATACAGATGAAGTATGCAATCAACTCAATTGCAAGCATGTTTGAATGAAATTTGCACATGAAATGATGAAAACAATCAAAGAGGCGTATAAGTGCATTTATACAAATGATGTGAATGATGCGGGCGTTACACGCCAAACCCAAGAAATTTCAAATCTCTGTTACAGACTCAGGTCTCTTCCAATTCACCTAAAATACCTTCACCCGATACAACATGGCCTAGAAAAGATACTTCCTCGAGCTAAAATACATACTTACGAAACTTTGCAAATAACTTCTTTTCCCTTAACACTGTCAATACTAACCTCAAATGTTTCTTATGCTCTTTCCGGGACTTTGAGTACACGAGAATGTCATCAATGAACACAACCACAAAGCAATTAAGATACGGAAAAAACACCATATTCTTCAAATCCATGAACACATCTGGTGCATTAGTCAAACAAAATGGCATAAGCACAAACTCAAAGTGCCCATATCGAGTTCTGAATGCTGTCTTCGGAACATCTTCCGCCCAAATCGTCAGTTGATGATAACTGCTTCTAAGATCAAACTTGGAATACACAACGGAACCCTGAAGATGGTCGAACAAATCATCAATGTGTGAAGAGGATACTAGTTCTTAATAGTTACCTGATTCAACTCCCTATAATAAATACACAACCTCAAAAAACCATCTTTCTTCCTTACAAACAATACCGGTGCACTCCAAGGCGATACACTTGGTCTAATGAAACCCCGATTCAACAATTCCTCCAATTGAAGTTTTAATTCCATCAACTTAGCCGGTGCCATACGATATGGTGCTTTCAAAAACGGCGCCATACCTAGTAGCAACTCAACACAAAATTCTAACTCCCTATCTGGAGGCAAATCATAATCAGTTGAGAATACTTCCAAAAATTCATACATAATAGGAACATCCTCCAACACAACCACTTTTTTTGATTTATCAACTACACGAGCCAAATACCCTGTACACCTATGTGATAATAACTTTTGATCTTTCAAGACCAATATCATGTGAATACCACCCTTGCACTTATTACCCTTGAACATAAACGGAGTCATATTCGGCAATTCAAATGTAACAACTTTCTTACGACAATCAACTACAGCATGACGAGTGTTCAACAAATCCATACCCAATATGACATCAAATTCACGGATGGGCAAAACTACCAAATCCGCAGGTAAAATATGATTATCAATAACAACCTCACATGCACGATGGACAGTAGAAGTAACTAGGCACTCTCTCATCGGAGTAGACACCTCTTAAACATATGATAATGACTCAGGCATATAATGTGAATGGCATGCAAAGTGTGATGCAATATAAGAATGCGATGACCCTGGATCTATAAGCACTCGAGCTCGCTCTCTCGAGACAAACAAGGTACCTCCTATCACGTTGGTAGCTTCCGGGACTCCCCTCTAGTGTTAGGCAAAGACTTGACCATAAACTCTCGGTCGATCCTCGTTGTTCCTTTTAACCCCAACATTCTGTTGTACACCTCCCAGTTAGAATCCCTTATTCCTTTGGCAATCCTTTTTGAAATGAGTGTCATCGTCGTATATTACACACCTTCCCTATTTCATCCAATATCTATCTTCCATGTGTCCCTCCTTCTTATAAAGACCATAAACATAATGCTTGTTTCGTTGTCCATGATCAGCACTTCCATGATTCCTTGGTTGTTTTCGATACTAACCTTCCTAACGGTTAGAGTTGTTCCCCTTATTTGTAGTCCCACTTCTTCCATGCCTTTTCCATTGAGTCTGAGTTCCATGCTGACTCCCACTTGTGTTACCCGGCTTACCATGGTGTTCCTCAATGTCATGCTCAATCATGTATGCTTTGTCCCCTGCGTTCTAGTAACTAGGTAAATCCATCGGTAATAGTTGCTTACGGTACTCAATTCTCAGGCCCTTCACAAAATGATACACCTTATTTTCCTCGATCGGAACCAAATGAGCACAATCCTTACTAATGCGATGAACATAGCAGAATACTGAGCTACTAATAAAGTCCCCTGATACAAACTAAGGAATTCCACTTCTTTCTTCGCTTGCACCACATTTGAAATAAAATGGTTTCTGAATTGCCTCAAGAAAATGTCCCACATACATACTACTTGATCTTGGATCCAACTTGCTTCCAACACTTTCCACCAATGTTCTGCTGTGTCCTCCAACTTGAATGCTGCAAATCTGACTTTGTCTTCGTCGGTACACTCAATTGCTGCAGAAATTTTCTCAAGCGACTCAATCTACTTTTTCGCCTTCAAGGGATCCGGTTCGCCATCAAAACTACGAGGCTTCATCTTTAAGAATCTCCCTAATCTGTGATCATAGTCCCTGTTGCCCCCTTCTGGTTAAGCAACTATGTTCCTCCTATCTGACCCATTCCTGCCATGGCCTGCCTGTGCAAGTCCATATTCTGTCTTTTCATTTCCATCATTAACTGCATAAATCCCTGCATAATATTCACAATACCCTCATTCTGATTCACAGTTATCTCAGGTCGTACATCTGGTTGTCTCACTAGCTTAACTTTAGGATGGTTAGGTGGTGGACTAGGTGGTGGAAGGTTACTCTGTTCATCCATAGCAGTCCTGGCCCTGCTCGAGCCAACCTCATCTGTAGTAGTACCGTGACGTGTCTCAACCATGATTACAGACCTACACAACAAACACTAGACATTAATGACTTAAACACACAACCAACCCTCCTAAGCCAAAGATTCTCTCCCGGGTAGTTAACTTATGCTCTGATATCAACTTTCGTGACCCTACCCGAGATCCTATGTGGAACCCCATCCAGTGCACGAGAACAAGAACAAGAACACAAAACGAGCATTTCAAAAATTCCTTTTAAAATGTAGAAGTGAAGTCATGTAAAAACACTGTAATGCACGTGCAAGTTTTCTATCAAAACAAGACAAAAACATTAAAACAAATACAAAACCTCAATGACATTACAACAAGATGGAGAAACAACACATTAGCTAACTTATAACCACCATGAGCTAGCGAGCTTGGGATAAACATAAACTATATCAGAGTGCACAGAAAATAAAAGTTAATAATTTACATGAGCACGGCAACCTGCCGGCACAACAAAAGGATATAAACACAAGTAACAAATAAGACAACTTGTCACACCCCAACCCGGACTCACTACACGGAGCCCCGAATTAGGCATGAGCGCTTCTTCTCAAATAAAAACCTGTAATATGATGAGCTAACTAGGTCATGAAAACCATAATTCCAAAATTCATCAATTCCACAACAACAACTATAACTCCCTCGACAGCTATAACACGAGCCAGAGAACCACAATACAACTACCATAAACAAAACTACATCATCGAGCTACACTGCTCGGTATTGACTATCATAACTGAACTGGCCACACGGCCCAACCATCGCATACATAATATACAATACCCAATCTTCACAGTTATAATATACCTCGATAACACATGTCGGAACAAAATACCACAACTAACTATATAACAATACAATACCTAAACGAGGATTACAACATTATACAATCGTTTAAACCCAAATACATTTAAATACCAAAAGGGTTACTAATGAACCAAAATACCCAACTACCGCGTACAAACACCTCGTCAGCCTCACTAACGGCCAATACACATGTTCCAGCGAACTAAGGAAAAACAAATGGAAGGAATGAGTCGAAGAGCCAGTAAGTTATTACTATACAACTACATGGCATCCTGACATGCAACACAATTCATATATCAACAGTATCATGATAAAACAGTTCTATGTAATAACAACATGTAACAGGTAGCATGTTAGAACCAGACAAGCCTCTCGCATATAACAGGTAGCATGTTATAACCAGACAATCCTATACTACCACGAGAGGCTCAGCTGTAGCCAACTGTCCCATACCGGTTGGAAATTGCGACTAACTCACTCGTACAGGGAGCACATAATGAACAGTAAAGTAAACACAATGAGTGGATACGGGGGTCGAGGTACACCTCCAACCGCTTCCAATCTTATCATCACTTCATCATATAAATGCGGAACTGACTCAATCATGTTGTTAAGCGTGCTCTGGACCAATGTGCCCTAGATCCCTACGACTCACAGAGTCACTCAGTCCGGTCACCACCTCAGCTAGCTTGAGATGTGCCAAGTTTTAACCATCCGCTAGGGCCAGTACCGAAAAGTCCCAAATTCATCAATAGCCCCAACAACGGCGTTTCACTAGCTCTTCGCCCTCATAAAATATCGGTGGAACTATGACTTACTGGTATCATTTATGAATTCCAATTGTTCACATATCAATTGATGGCATTCCATCGAATTACCATGTTGTTCGAATTCAATCCAGTATGGTACTACACATCTCATTAGAGTCAAACATCTCATTTTCACAAGTTGTCCACATAACATTATCAACATCATCTCAGACTTTGTAAATTAAACATCTCATTTTTACAAGTAGTCCACATAACATTATCAACATCATTTTTGGACTCCGTAGAGTCAACATCTCATATTCACAAGTAGTCCACGTAACATTATCGACATCATTTTCGTACTCTGTAAAGTCATATAAACCAATTTCACGAGTCAAGTCACTTAATCAATTATCCACATATTTCAACATGTTTTGGTTATGTAGACTAAGTCACATATCAATAACAACGTATTTCAAGTATATCGCGGACTCCGTAGAATCCGACATCACATTTCACTATCTCGTAGTTAAACACGTATTTCACAAGTACGGCTAAATTCACATATCATCATTTCATAATTTCTTTTTCATGTAATCATCGATTATCATGAATATCATCAATTCACCGTATCGACATGAAATACGTGTTATATAGCATGAACAATTACTACGAACAAGAGACAAAAGTAGTAACTTACTCAAATACAACAAAAACACCAAGGAACGATGTTGGGATGGATGAAAGTACTCTCCCTGGTGATATCTACGATGCTACATAGTCCCAACGTCGATCCCGCTCTCGATCTTGCCCGATTCAACTCTTTTTCACTCTAAAATACACTTTCTCTTTCTGAAATGTGTGAGAAAAGATGGGGTTCGTGATTCCTCAATAGATCGGACAAACTATTCATCTAGAAATTTGCTCCTTGTTTCCCTTTATTCTACGGCGAAGATGGATCGTCAAACCGACAAGCAGAGCTCAAGATATTGTGATTTTATCTCTCTACTCTCTCTCTTCTTTCTCTCTCTAATCCAAGGCGTGTGTTTGATGAAATGAGGGGAGGAAAAGGGTTATGATCTTTTATTTAATCCATGGGTAAATGTTTGGTCCAATCCCGGGCTTGTTTGAGAATTTTAAACCACTTAAAAACGTTAAAAATTGAGAAAGAACAAAAACATGGAAAATAGAGGTCGGGCTTGAGCGGCTGCCTAGGCGCTCGCCCTCTCTCCAGCCCATACATTCTGTCACTTGGGCGGCTGCCTCCTCCAAGGATTTCCAATTTTTCCTATTTCGCTCCCGTTTGATCACGAAATGTCCTGAAATGATCCTAGGTTGATTCTAACATCAAATCAAGGTCAAAATACACATCAATTCTTTTCACGTCACGCTTAACAAGTATGATAACTCTCTCGACCTAATCACGGAAGTCCACTCATCAATATACAAGGTCTTTTAAGCGAATACGAAGTGTCTACGGACTAAATGAGAAGGAAATAGGAACAGGACCTCTAAACTACGGCATGGTTCAACTTATTGGGCTCACGAATAAGCGTTAGGGACAGATCATGAACACGTAAAGGGTTCGCAACCCTAGATAAGCACACGAGGGGATGAATAAGACTATTCTAAGTATGTCGAGTTGTTGGGGTCTTACATCCTCCACCCCTTAAAAAGAATTTTCCCTCGAATTCCTACTGGTGTACTAAAGAAGGAAGGGTACGTCCTTATTAACTCTTACAGCTATGCTACAATATCAAAGGTTGGTTCTCATAATCCATACTTCGCGGTTATGCAACTACGCTCAACCAAACGACAATGTACTACCACGCCAAGTCATGCATTACTCTCAACAATTTAGTGCTCCAATCAATATACTTAATCACATAAGAACGCAAAAATGGGCAACTTTTAACTATACCGAGGCTAGTAAGGGTGAACCTACAAAAGGCGATAGTCACTATGTAAACGCAAGGCGTAATGATGCCACAAACCCATAACCGACCGTCACAATAAGAATCAATTCTCAATTAACACACAATAGTAAGCCTATTACCCAATCAGAAGTGACGTATCACTATTGTTGATCTATTTTCCCAAGTAGTTTTGCCAAACAATTCACTAGTTCCCACAACAATCACCTCTTTGCTTACATACTAGGTTGTCATTCGCGATATTCATACAAGTCTATTACCAGGGTCTACGAGGTTTCCCCCTCTATCTCGGTTGCTCTCGAAATTCCATCAACACCTAAGCAAGTGCAACAACACCCAAAACAATTTTCATGAGGAATACGATCACAATTCCACTGGCCCTTATTATGCTCGATTCCTTCACTAAAATACCACAAGTTATTATTCACAATTATCACACAGATCACCCACATGATCCTATAAGGTTCATCAACCTTTTAGATTAATCTGAGTATCAAATCATCATCCCTGCACATGGAGCCATTCCCGTAAATGACTTTCTCAAGATTGCACCAACTCACGTCCCACTTGACCTTAATCGTTTTCGAGGTGGATATTTGACCTTAGGTCCATAATATTACTCACACAACTGGTATACACCGAGATGCATTATACTAGCATTAGCCACAGGGCTATGAATATATGTATCTATATGCACATGATGAATTTCATGAATGCGATGCTATACACAAACATTTTACACAACATGTAACATTTGGAAAACGAGCTTTAGTTTAAAAATGGCAATTCCATTTTATTGTTTCGTTCCGCTTGGTGATAGGGTCGGTAAATTTCGAATTATATACTAGCCAACTTAGTTCTCCGATGAATACCTCTTGACAATCAATTCAGAGCGCCTACTGAAGTGACTTCAAAACCTTCCATTGTAAGGGCACTGGGGACATGTGGTAAAACTGTGCCCGTAATATCGGTCCCATACTTGCACCTACTTATAAACGAGAATTTTAAGATGAATGTAACAAATGCAACTCAATCCTACCGTGGATGGTATGCCGACACTATCATGTGATATGCAACCGTGATGAACTTGGTGAATGTGAACATATGGATTCATGTAACGTAACAAGGTACCTCCTATTGATGTCGCGGACCCGGACATATAAGACTTATCATCTTTGAACCTTAGGTTTACCTCGATTGTCTCTCTTAACGCCAAGGGTTTGCGATTTCAAACCTTTAACACATTTCCTTTTAACCTTAGGCAATTCTTCCTAAAATGCCCACCGTCTCCGCAATTCAAACACTTTCCTTGTTTCTTCCAACAACTATCCTCAGTATGACCTATCCTCAAGCAATGGTTACATTTATCCCTGGGTTTCTGTGAACTTCGAGGAACAATTATCAAAGATAAGTAGGGGAAGTCTGAAAGGTTCGGATTTGTCCTTCTATCTCGAGATATCTAGGGTGCAAATGTAGAAGAGAAAAGACTGTTCCAAGCAAAAATACAGATGCAGAGGCGAGAGCCGCGGATCCCATTGGTCTTGACCCGAAGCCAGAAGCTATTAAGGAGGATAGCCCAGTGATTCGGTGCGACCTTTTTGGAATCTCCATTTGTGGTTGGGGCTACTTATTCTTACAAGTGTCAGGGTTGTTACTAATACCCAAATCCTTCCCAGTTTCTCCCTGACGCTTTATTTTCGCAACAATCATCCTAGCGAGTTTTCGAAACATGTTCATCACACCCTTAGTCTGGTTGCTCAGTACCTCCACATGGGAAACATTATTATGGGCACTAGTCCCAGCCCTATCCATAATAGCTCCAACACCTACAATTAATAACTCGACATCAATACCCAAAGTCAAACATAACAACACTACACCATATATTCACCAATCACTTTAATCACAGATAACATAGTAAAACGGTTACCCTCCATTCCATCAGACACTTCACGACTCAACCCAAATCTTATTCACACTTATAATGCGGTGTGGTAGTCTACCCCCTACTACTAACCTTAATTCCTCAATAGCCGAACCACAAACAACTATACCATTAAGTCCTTAATCCTTAACTCAAATTCCTATTCAAGGAACTTATGCTCTAATACAATTCTGTCACACCCCAAACCGGACTCACAACACGGAGCCCCGAATTAGGGCATAAGCCCTTCTTCTCCAATAAAAACTTGTAATATGTTGAGCTAACCAGCTCATGAAAACAATAATTCCAAAAATCATCAACAACAACAATTATAACTACCTCGACAGCTATAACACGAGCCAGAGAACCACAATACAACTACCATAAACACAACTACATCATCGAGCTACACTGCTTGGTATAGACCATCATAACTGAACTGGCCACACAGCCCAACCATCAGATACATAATATACAATACCCAATCTTCACAGTTATAATATACCTCGACAACACATGTCGAAACAAAATACCACAACTAACTATATAACAATACAATACACAAATGAGGATTACAACATTATACAGTCGTTCAAACCTAAATACATCTAAATACCAAAAGGGTTACTAATGAACCAAAATACCCAACTATCACGTACAAACACCTCGCCACCCTCACTGACTGCCAATACACATGTTCATGCGAACTAAGGAAAAATAAATGGAAGGAATGAGTCGAAGAGCCAGTAAGTTATTACTATGCAACTACATGGCATGCTAACATGCAACACAGTTCATATATCAACAGTATCACAATATAACAGTTCTTTGCAATAACAACATGTAACAGGTAGCATGTTATAACCAGATAATCCTATACTACCACGAGAGGCTCAACTACCGCCAACTGTTCCATACCGGTTGGAAACCGCGACCAACTCGCTCGTACAGGGAGCACATAATGAACTGTAAAGTAAACATAATGAGTAGATACTGGGGTCAAGGTACACGTCGGACCGCTTCTAACCTTATCACCTCTTCGTCATATAAGTGCGAAACCGACTCAATCATGTTGTTAAGCACGGTCTGGACCAATGTTCCCTTGATCCCTACGACTCACAGAGTCACTCGGTTCAGTCAACACCTCAGCTAGCTTGAGATGTGCCAAGTTTCAACCATCCGCTAGGGTCAGTATCGAAAAATCCCAGATTCATCAATATCCCCAACAACGGCGTTTTACTAGCTCTCCGCCCTCATGAAACGTCGGTGGAACTATGACTTACCGGTATCATTTATCAATTCCAACTGTTCACATATCAATTGATGGCGTCCCATCGTATAACCTTGTTTTCTGAATTCAATCCAGTATATAGTACTACACATATTCTCACATATGCTAGCACATTAATAACAAACTCCGTAGAGTTAAATATATCATTTTCACAAGTAGTCCACATAACATTATCGACATCATTTTCGAACTCCGTCAAGTCAAACATCTCATTTTCACAAGTAGTCCACATAACCTAATCGACATCATTTTCGGACTCCGTAGAGTCATATCAACCAATTTTATGAGTCAAGTCACATAATCAATTATCCACATTTTTCAACATGTTTATATTATGTAGACTAAGTCACATATTAATAACAATGTATTTCAAGTGAATCACAGACTCCGTAGAATCTGACATCACATTTCACTATCTCGTAGTTAAACACGTATTTCACAAGTACGGCTAAATTCACATAGCATCATTTCATAATATCCTTTCCATGTAATCATCGATTATCACGCATATCATCATGTTCACCGTATCGACATGAAATAAATGTTTTATAGCATGAACAATTACTACGAACAAGAGATAAAAGTAGTAACTTACTCAAATACAACAAGTACACCAAGGAACGATGTTGGGTTGGATGAAAGTACTCTCCCTAATGAAATCTATGATGCTACAATGTCCCAACATTGATCCCTCTCTTGATCTTGCCCGATTCAACTCTTTCTTACTTCAAAACCCACTTTCTCTCTGTAAAATATTGGAGAAGAGAGGGGGTTCATGATTCCTCAATAGATCGGATGATATATTTAGCTAAAAATGTGCTCCTTGTTTCCCTCTATGCTACGGTGAAGACGGGTCATCGATCCGACAAGCGAAACTCAAGGAATCGTGATTTTATCTCTCTCCTCTCTCTTTTCTTTCTCTCTAATCTCTAGTGTGTTTGATGAAATGAGGGGAGGAAAAGGCTTGTGATCTTTTATTTAATCCATGGCTAAGTGTTTAGTCCAATCTCGATCTTGTTTGAGCATTTTAAACCACTTAAATACGTTAAAAATTGAGAAAGAACGAAAACCGAGAAAATAGAGGTCAGGCTTGAGCGGTCGCCCAGGCGCTCGCCCTCCCTCTAGCCCATACATTCTACCACTTGAGTGGCCGCCCAGGCAGCCACCCTCCTCCCAGGATTTCCAATTTTTTCTATTTTTCTCCCGTTTGATCCCAAAATGTCCCGAAATGATACTAGGTTGATTCTAACATCAAATCAAGGTCAATACACACGTCAATTCTTATCACGTCACGCTTAACAAGCATGAAAACTCACTCGACCTAATCACGGAAGTCTAATCATCAATATACAAGGTCTCCTAAGCTAATACGAAGTGTCTACGGACTAAATCAGAAAGAAATAGGAACATGACCTCTCAACTACAGCATGGTTCAACTTATTGGGTTCACGAACAAGCGTTAGGGACAGATCATGAATACGTAAAGGGTTCACAACCCCAGATAAGCACACGAGGGGATGAATAGGACTATTCTAAGTATGTCGAGTTGTTGGGGTCTTACATCCTTTGTAGTGACCCGAAGTCACCACCTTCTTTTTAATACATCCAAATCAACTCTTAAATAGCAGCGGAAATAATTAAAAAGAATGTTTCCTTAAAAATCCATAAAACACCAATTCTCATATTTAATAAAATCTGATACAACTTGATCAAAACCCAAAATTTATAACATCACTTCTAATAACCACACTAGGCGCGCTCTCTACCCCACCTCGCAGCCAGCCACGATTCCACTACGCATCTCTGATCAAATTAAACCTACAAAACTCAAATAACTGGTGGGGGGTGAGCTTGTGAGCCCAGCAAGGGAGGGAATATACAATGCCACAACATAGAATGGAGACATACGATTCAAATATCACTTTGCCCATGAAATGAAACTATGGACAATAACTCATAAATCAATAAAATCATGCTCTTGGAAAATCAACGTTCAAAGAACAAAACATAGTATACATGCTCGAAGCATCAAAATATACTGCTTAATCATATATCATAGTATAGTATACTATCGGGTTCGGGTTCAGTGGTAAAATAATAACCGAATCAACCATTGGCGCTCAATCATTTGAGCCCACCAACTTATAAACAATAACAATAATGGGCTCACTGAGACCGATACACCGACTAGTATCACTAAACTATTCTATATAATCATGCTTTTACGCAAATCACAATAAATCACGGTACATCAATATAAACGGATTATTTCAAAATCCATTTGATAAATAAGTTGAAACGATATCAATAAATCATATTTCAAGATATGGAATAATTTGGAAACGAACACGTGATCAAAATGACATGAAATCAATACTGCATAGTCTCCCTTACCTCAAAAATGCTTAAAACCCAATACCAAAAATCAGCGGTGTAACATCATGTTTCCCGATATAATCGATCTATACCCCAAGCATGTCGACCCTACAAAGTCAGTTCGTCAAAAGACTAAAGCATCGCAAACCAAATCGACATCGTACTCAAAATATAATGTATGGGTGTAACGCCCGCACCATTTGTATCATTCGCATTCATTCGAGTTTTACGTCTCTTACATTGACAACCTCATTTCATGTGCATATATCATTCAAATATACATGCATTTGAGTTTGTGGTACACTTTTAAAGTGTATGGATATGTGTTCAAGTGTATGGATATGTGTTAGGAGTTTCATAGTCATTTGCATTTGATTTGGTGTACATCTAAAGCTTTATTTTATGTGGTTTGTATTGTGTTATAGTTGTATTTTAAACCTTGTTTGAGTTTGGTATCATCTTAGGATGAGTTGGGAGTGTTTTAGGATCACTTTGGTTTGGTTTTGGAACCTTTTGACCTGAACCAGTCACTATGCAGCCGCATAGTGCTAATGCCCAACATTCTGGATCCCATGCGGCCGCACAAGGCGCCCGCATAAGACCCATGCGCTCGTATAAGGCTAGCTACACAAAAACCCTAAGGTTACTGGATTCTATGCGGCCGCATAGCGAGCTCGCATAGAAGCTATGCGTCCGCATAGGGCGGCCGCATAGCGTCGGACTTTGTTATTTTGTTAGACGCATTTTTATGTTGTTTGACCATTTGACCGCCATCCAATGGCTGAGATTGATCACGACCTTTGACCCCTTTTACTAGCCTTACTAAGTTTCTAATACACACTTATAGTCTCATTTACACACAACATTTGAACATTTATCCTTGGCAAAGTTGAGAGAAAGAGAGAATAGTTTTGTGTTAGAAATCCTTGTTTATTGATCATTTGGAGACCAAATTGCAATCCAACACCACCATTGTGAAGCTTTTGGTTAGGAGAAGCCATTCCTAGTCTTGCATGTGGCTTTGCTTGGGTTAAATCTTCAAGTGGTAAGCTACTACCCCTTTTTCTCCCTCAATTATGAATTGTTCTTCATCCTAGACTTGTTAATTGATGAAACATGTTAAAAATCATCATTTTTTAGTATGTTTGACCATGTTGACTTGTTAAATTCGTGGTTGACTTTTTAGATGTGTTTGGAGACTTATGTTTACATGTTAGAAATGTAAAGTATGATTAGTAATTGTTAAGTTTACGGTATAATTAATTCTCGTAAACTCGAACTCATTGGAAACCAAAAAATGACTCTAACGGAGTTCGTTAGGATTTCATAATTTATGAGACCACGTGTGTGATTTGGGAATTCTTGGACGATTCGAGTGACTCGTTTGGAAATTTTGGTTACACCGGTTGTGTGTATTGATATTACATTAATTGTCGTAATTTACATAAGTTGGTTATTTGTGGTGTGGGATTATTATAACTCACTTGAGACACTCGTATCATTGTTGAATGTTATTGTTGTGGTATACCCCCTACTTTGGAGTATGACCGTTTATTTTAAATGTCGAGTAAACATCTATTTGTGCATTTAGTTAAGTCCATGGTATTTGTGTTGGCGGTGTATTGACGCTCGATTATTGCGGGAGCTGGGGCTACGTAATAGTCGAAGGCCAATACATCGGGCCACGCCCTACCGCTGGCCACGGTAGGGGTATAGCGCTATTTTTTGTACGGAATAAACGCAACCATGGTAAGCTATATCCGTGGTTGATTCTTGGGTTGTAGGGACCAAGATCACCCGTCGATGTGAATACAGAAGATGGTTCACACAGTGTTAAGTTATTTGGTATTCTTAATCGAGCACGTCAACAACGACTCTACATTTGGTATTATATTGGTTGGTTGTTTGGAAGTATTGGTTTCGTCGGAGGTGTACCTCGATGCCGTATCCTTTGTAACTTGTCTATTTATAGCCTTTATGTGCTTCCTGTATAAGCGAATGTTGGTCACGGTTTCCAACCGATATGGGATGGTTGGCGATCGTTGAGCCTCTCATGTAGTATGGGGTTGTTTGGCTATCTGCAACACTTGTTACTTTCGTCTTGTATTAGGATTGTTTCGTGGTGGCATGAATACTTGTTATAAATTCTGTCTTGCATCTAGAATGCCATATTGTTGCATTAGTAGCTTATTGAGTTTCGACTCACCCGTTTCGTGTTTATTTGTTATCCTTAGATCAAGGGCCGGCGAGGAATCCTTAGTTGCTCGGGTTCAGTTCCATCTGATCGTTCTTCTTTTGGTAGTTACACGTTGTGCCTTGTATTTTCTTTTGGTGAGGCCGAGGGTGTACTTGTTAGATCAACAATGTATTGTTGGGTAGTAGTCTCGTTTGTTACTTGTTATATTTTTTTGATGTGCCGGCATGGTTGTCGTGCTGTTGTATATATTTATTAACTTTCATTTCCGCGCACTCTGAAATGGTTTATGCACGTACCGAGCCTGTTAGCTCGTGGTAATTGTTTCTAGGTAACATGTTGTTTCTCCGGCTTGTTGTTTCGCCGTTGAGGTTTAGTCTTGCTTTAAAGATCTTGTTGTTTTTAAAGAAAACTTACACGTGCATTACAGGGTTTTCACATGACTTTGCATTCATTTTAAAAAGGAAGTTTTGAGATGCTACTTTCGTGTTCCCGTCATCACGGACCGTATGAGATTCCACATCGGATCTCGGGTCGGGTCGCGACAGTTGGTATCAGAGCTTAAGTTAGCTAACCGGGAGAGAATCTTTGGCTTAGGAGGGTTGCTTGTGTGCTTAAGACGTAAACGTCGAGTGTTTATTACAGGTGTTTACTTGTTAGGTCCAAGGTTGCTCAAGATAGGCTAGAAGGGGGGGTTGAATAGCCTATGTCCAATTTTTGAAATTGATTCAAAAATCTTACTTCACTTAAGTTTAAAAAGTTTTGCAGGCGGAAGTCTTGTGAAGTATAGGACAAGTTGGGAATGGCTAATCTTCACAGGACAAGATCAGCAATTCTCAATAGTTTGGAAATCTAGAAATTTAAAGCAACACAAGCAAATCACAATCACACAGGTAGACAGAGTATTTAATATGGTTCACACTTATGAATAAGTGCTACGTCCACAACCAAAGTGGTCAACATTGGATTTCAAAATCGTGTACTAGGTTTTTCCACTAGATATTTTACAAACTAAATCTCTAATGGATTGTGTACAAAAATTTTGTTGACCAAGTGTTTGTGTGGAAGAATTGATATCTATATGATACAATTCTCGTGAGCTATGAAAGCTAGGTGTTGCAATCAATGAAGAGCTTTAATGGACTAGACGTCTAAGTGTGAAGCTCTTCAATGAATAAGTACAGATAGGACGTTTAAGCTTTTATGAACTTGAAGAAGATGAAGATTGAGAGTTGGAGTAGTTGAAGAGTGTTGAATGCAGCAATGAAGTCTCCTTTTATATGCAGGAGGAAGCTTGGAGCCGTTGGAGACCTTCTTGATTTAAATTTAAGAGCAATTAATGCTCTAATCTAGTTGTTGATCTCTGATAGGCTGACGTTGCAGGAGGAATGTCCTTTTCTGAGTGTATGCCAAGAATGGAAACCATCATTGAATGATGCTTGCAGGTTAACGTTGCATCGAAGTCAATGAAGTCTTCAAATTAGGACATGTCTTCGGCAAATCTCTATCGGACGTTCTCGGGTCTTCAACATAGCTGATGAAGCTTGGCTGATGCGAGCTTGTCCGATATCAAAGGAACACTGCTGATGCATTCTTAGCCTGTTGTACATAGGACATCCGATGTCCTATAGGCTATCTTCTTCAAGACATTTACAATAAGCAACCCTAAGCTATTCAAGCTATGCCTAAGTACAAGTTGCCACACTAACAGACACGCAGGCCCATTAGTCACCTTGACTTAGACTTAGGTTATGGATTCAAGCAAATCTAAACTAAATACAACAATCTCCTCCTATTTGCTTGAGTCCATGACCCTATGAATACAATATCAGCTGACCATGTTCAAGTCTAGTAATAACATGCTTGTAAGATTGATATATTAAATAAGCTTGCCCTAGATTAACTTACATAAAGGTCATTGTATTCAAAAATTACAAAGTGTTTACAAGTAATGAAATGAGGCATAAGACACTTGTAATAAGACTGAATTTAAAGACATGCAAAATAGGCAGAATGGGCAGTATAGGACATGTCTTTAAACCAGTGGTTTAAATTTCATGCAATCATATAATAGGCAGTTAATAAGCAAAGCATGAAGATAGAAAAAAATTGACATTGTTAATTAAACAAGAAGTTTAATTACAAAGTTTTCACAAAAGATTATTGGCCAGTTCGAGAGGATGATCGAGATGAAGCATGACCTTTGCCCTTGCCTGTTGAAGATTGCCCATAGCCTCTAGATGCCCATTTAGAGTCAACAGTAGCCTTAAGTCTTGTAATCTCTTCTTTGGCGTCTGCTAACTCCTCTTTAGTATCTGCCAATTCAGAGGAGAGATATCTGTTCTTCTCTTTGAGCAGAGCATTTCGCTCAATGAGCTCAGTCCGCTGATCATTGTTCATTCGGCTCATCTTCTCCTTCATGGACGCAAGCGAGGTATCAATAAAGCCTAGTCGTTGTTCAGTAGACTTGAACCCCTTGCGAAGGTAGGCAAAGTGACTATCAGTCATCCTGCGCGTCTGACGCACTGAGGAGTGGACAGAGCAGTTGGCCAGGCGTTGAGACTGTAGCACGTGCTTGTAGCTATTATCAATTAGGTCTATGATCTACAGCATTCCCTTGGAGAGATTCTCCCAGTTCTCCTTGAAAAGGGCAGTGTTGGCTGAGGAAGTTGCTGAGATATTGCTGGCTAAAGCAGTTTGAGAGGCAGAGATGGACTGTAGGCAGGCTTCAAAGGCGGCCTTGGCACCCCTCGAAATATTCATGACCTGTGTCAAGCAGTCAGCCTGGATATGTGTTATATGGGACTACTCTACTGACAGCTTATTCAGGGCCGAGGTCAGGTCAGCCGATACTTGATCAAAATTCTTTACAAAGTCCTCTACCTCGAAGGCCTGGTAGAAGACCTGAGGGCTGGCTGGAGAGGAAGATGGACCAGCTGAGGTTTGAGGTTGGCTGGTGAAGGGATGAGGTTGGCTGGTGGCTTGGTCAGGGAAGGTTTGATGACGGCTGGTGGAGGATTGGGATTGGCTGGAGGAGGATTGGCTGGTGGAGGAGGATTGGCTGGGGACTGACTGGAGGAGGATGGCTGGGGGAAGGATGGGTAAGATGCAGGGGACATGGTATAGCCTTTCTATGTAGATGACATAGGAAAGGGGGTGAATGAAATAGGGAAGAGGAGGAAAGAAGGGAGAAAGAAAAGGAGATCAGAAGAGAATGGGAATGAAAGGGTTATAGCCTATATACATGGTTACAACATCAATGAAGTTGTAGACCATGGGCTGTAGGAGGATGGAAGGATGGCAGATTAGGGTAAAGACAGGGGGTTTAGGCAGAGAGAGGAAGGGTGAGATGTCTGATTTGGTTGGAAGGGGAAAGCCTAGGTCCCTATGAATGGCAACCCATTGGTTGAAGATCATGAGATCTTGAACCGCTGAGTTGTGGGAGAAAAAGAGTTGGGACCAGGCAGGAGGAAGAGGGTCATAATAGGAACCCCATTGGAGGATGATTTCACCTGCAGACATGGGCTGGCAGGGAATCCTCTTAGGGTAGTCTAGGAGGGAAAGAAAGGGGTCAGTATCGGTAGGGTTTAGTTTAGGTCTGCTGTCTCTGAAGGACAGCAGATCCTGCACCTCTGGGTGTAGGTGGCTGTATGGGTTGGTTTTGATGCGTTTGGGGGTAGGTAGGTCAGACGAGGGAGAGAGAGAACGTTTTGAAGATGGCTTATGAGAGGTGGTGGCTGGTGAGATAGAGGGCTCTTGGATGGGAGTTGGTTGGATGGGAGTTGAGTGAGGTGAGGAGGAAGTAGGTGAAGTGGAAGTGGCTGTAGGCAGAGGTGGCGAAGGTGGAGGAGAAGAGGGTTCAGCAGTAGTCCCTGCGAAGTGCACCTGCTTCTTGGCACTCCTCTTGTAGCGTTTGCCATGTTTAGACTTTGTAGGTGTGGAGGAGGCAGAAGTTGGTGGTGGAGAAGTTGTAGAGGGAACTGCTAGTGGAGGAACAGCCGATGGAGGATCGGCTGAGGTTGAAACTGCTATTTTGGAAACAGCCGATGTAGACACGGTTGGTGTGGAGGAGGTTGTGGATGAGACTTTGGGTAGGCCAAATGATTCATCTGTTGGCTGGAGGGTTTGTTTGGTTTTTGGTTTGGATGGTTTGGAGGATGTGGTGGTGGTTTTAGGAGGGAGGTCAGCTGGTTTGGAGGGTTTGGTGAGGTCTGCTGGTGTGAAGGTTGAGGTGTCCTTCTCAACCTCAGCCTTGGTTCTGGCAGGTTTGCGGGATTGTTTATGTTTTTGAGTGGGGATAGGAGAGTGTTTGGGCTTTTTGGAGGGTGACTCAGCAGGCTCATAATTAAGGATCATGGTCAAGCCTGGAGTAGTCAAAGTTCTCGGGCAACACAGCCCCTATTGGTTTAGGCTCCTCCTCAGCAGGTAGCCCAGCTGCAGTGTAGGTGACCTTCCTCTTACCCTTTTTAGCCTGGGTAGAGGGGCCAGCAGAAGAGAGAAGAGCAGCAGAAGAAGCAGCCTTCAGCGCCAGCAGCCTTCAGGCGTTGGTTGTCCTTTTGGCCATATCATCCCGGTAACGGGTGATGTTGTTAGCCGTGAAGACATAGGTGTTGGACACCTTGATGAGGTCATCATGAACGACCAGCTCATCAATCTCCTCATAGCGCCTGAGGATAGCATTAATAACCTTTACGAAGGGCCTCTTCATGGAAGGATGGGCTTGGACCTCAGCCACACTTTGATATAACATGGAGAAAATGATTTTTTCCCAGTTGAGCTGCTTGCGGAGGATGACTGCTTTGGTCCATATCAGCTGCTGGGAGGTGAATATATCCCTAGAGCCATTCTTGAATAGAATGCTCTTATCTAAGAGATGGCTGATGTGGTAGGGGTTTTCTGGGAATAGGTTCCTGGACATCTCAGAGAACCTTTCAGGTTAGGCAGACCCCCTCATCATCTCCCAAGCAGTCGCCGATTCTTCATCGGTCAAGTCCAGCTTGCCTTCTGTAGGCAGTCCCAGCATTTCGCCTATGTCCTTATAGGTCAACTTAATGTAGTAGCCTCTGATGAAGCCCTTAATATAGCTCATGTTCACCATTTCATTGGCAGAGGCAGGAGGAGGAGGTAGGATCATCCTTGTATAAAATTCCTCAGCAAGAAAGTTGTTGTAGTGGGTGTCGTTGAGTTGGAACAGAGGAAGAAGCCCACACTCTTCCAAATCCTTAAGCAGAGCAGCACCAGCAGGAGACTCAGAAATAGAGTTCTTGTCTATAGTCATTCCCGGGTGGTAACTTGACCTGGGAAGAATATGTAGTGGTAGCTCAGCAGCCTTTGCAGCCCTAGTTGGCTTTGCAGAGGCAGAAGATGAAGTAGTCGCGGCAGCCTTTGAGGATTGAGTTTTTGCCTACACAATCGGCAGATGTGAGAACAGCAGATATAGAAATCGGTAGATAATAACACAAACAGGCACTGTTCAGATTTAAACCCAAAACATAAGCAATTTAAGACATAAGATAAGAACAGTACGTTTTCTGGGTTTCACAATAGCTACGGATTTTGTCATTTTCAAGCAAACAAAGTGGCATAAACTGAAAACATAGTATCACATAAAGCTTTAAAACGCATTTTTACACCAAATAAGCATGATTCAAGCAACAATCGCAAGATATCACAGTTCATCAATGGCGGACAGTTTAAAGACGCAATTTAGGTCAAGACAAGACCGCAAAACTGGATTTAAATGAATCAAAAAGGTGTAGAAATCCTTACCATTGATGATTTGAAGCTTAAAGACTTGAAATTTTGGAGATTTGAGAGGATTTGAGCTGGATTACAGATTTGAAGGTAGAGAGTTTTTGAAAGTTTGAAAATGGCGGTTATGGAGAAGTGAAAAGTCACTGTACGATTTTGCCTATTTATACCTCTGTCAGGTCAATAAATCGCATTTGATAAAATTTGAAGTCCGCATTTATGACTTACTGAGTGACTGTACACATTACGTACTTAGTCTGCCTATTTTATTGAAGACTGCCGATATGAGATAGAAGTACTTACTCAAGGTTGTCTATATACTCGGCAGAGTTGCAATAGGCTGTTTACATAGGCAATTCTATATGGGCAGTTTATAAAATAACTTAAAGAATTTGCAAGAAGGATTTAAGGATTGAGGTCAAGCATATCAAGCTCTCCTCTTAGATAGGCAAACCTGGTTGAATCAAGTGGTTTTGTGAAGATGTCTGCTACCTGATGATCAGTAGGCACATATTGCATGCTGATGTTACCTTTTTCAACATGGTCTTTCAGAAAGTGATATCTCACATCAATGTGCTTTGTCTTGGAGTGCATGACAGATTTTGAGAAACAGATTGCGATGTGTTGTCACACATTATAGGACAATCGCAGCCTTGATCTCGTAGTCAACAAGTTCTGTTTGATCCACAGTTGAGGCACCACAGCCTATGTATTCTGCTTTTGTTGAAGTTAAAACAAGTTTGCTTCTTTGGCCCATGAGACAAGTCTATTGCCTAAGAATTGACATGTCCCACTTGTGCTTTTCTGTCAACCTTACATGCAAAAAATCAAGATCGAATAGCCTATAAGATTAAAAGATGAATCTCTAGGATACCAGATTCCCAAATTGGGAGTATCTATCAAATATCTGATGATTCTCTTAACAGCTTGTAGGTGAGACTCCTTTGGATCAGCTTGAAATCATTAGAACTTTGTTGAATTTGAAGACCAAGGAAGAAGTTGAGCTCTCCCATCATGCTCATTTCAAATTTACTCTGCATAAGCTTTTCAAACCTTTTGCAAAGATTTTCATTAGTAGAACCTGTTGTATTTAGTCTAGAATTGCTTGAATCCATAACCTAAGTCTAAGACAAGGTGACTAATGGGCATGCGTGTCTGTTAGAGTGGCAACTTGTTCTTAGGCATAGCTTGAATAGCTTAGGGTTGCTTTTTGTATGAGTCTTGAAGAAGATTAGCCTATAGGACATCGGACGTCCTCTGCACAATAGGCAAATAATGCTTCAGCAGTCTTCCTTTCTGAAAATCGGACAAGCTCATATCAGCCAAGCTTCATCAGCAATGTTGAAGACCTCAAGAACGTCCGATAGTCATCAGTCTAAGACATGACCTAACTTGAAGGCCTCGTTAATTGCAAAGCAACATTAACCTGCAACTCTCATTTAATGAGAGTTTCCATTCTCGACAAATACTCAGAAAAGGACATTCCTCCTGCAAGCACAGACCGCCTATTTTTAGCAAAAAGTCAGGAGACAGACTGCAAGTTGCAGGACAGCCTATCAGGAGTCAACAACAAGATTAGAGCATTAATTGCTCTTAAATTCAAGTTTGAAGATCACCAACGGCTCCAAGCTTCCTCCTGCATATATAAGGAGACTTCATTGCTGCATTCAATACGCTTCAACCACTCCAACTACTGAATCTCCATTAGCTTCAAGTTCTTAAAAGCAAAAACTTCCTATCTGTACTCAGTCATTGAAGAGCTTCACTCTTAGACGATCAGTCCATTAAAAGCTCTTCACTGACCGCAACACCTAGCTTTCATAGCTCACGAGAATTATATCTTTTAGATATTAATTCTCCCACACAAACACTTGGTCAACAAAATTTTTGTACACAATCCATTAGAGATTTATTTTGTAAAACATCTAGTGGAAAAACATAGTACACGATTTTCAAATCCAAAGTTGACCACTTTGGTTGTGGACGTAGCACTTATTCATAAGTGTGAACCATATTAAATTCTCTGTCTACTTGTGTGTGATTGTGATTATTTGTGTTGCTTAAATTTCCAGATTTCCAAACAGTTGAGAACAGCTGATCTTGTCCTGTAAAAATCAGCCATTCTCAACTTGTCCTATACTTCACAAGTTTTCCGCCTGCAAATCTTTTCAAACCCTAGTGAAGTAAGATTTTTGAATCAACTTCAAAAATTGGAGATAGGCTATTCAACCCCCCCCCCCTTCTAGCCTATCTTGAGCACCCTTGGACCTAACAATTGGTATCAGAGCCTAACTCTTTGAAAAATTGTTTTTCCAAGATTAACCTCTTGAGAGATTAAAGATCATGGCTGCTCACCAAATGTTGGAAACATCAAATGTGAACCATTGTCCAGTTTTGGATGAAGTTCACTTTGACATCTGGAAAGATAAAGTCAAAAGACATATGAACTCAATTGACAAACGTTTGTGGAAATGTGTCACAGATGGACCCAGAATTCCCATGAAGCCAAACACACTGGCCACGGTAGATCCAACTGCTGAACCCGAAGTTCCAAAGCCAGAAGAAGAGTGGGATGATGAAGACAGAAAGAATGATGCACTGGATGGAAGAGCCATCAACGTTATTACCAGCTGTGTTGATATAAGCACTTATCGCCAGATTATCAACCTGGATACAAAGAAAAGAGATGTGGGAAGCCATCCTTGAATATCTGGAAGGTGATGGTGAGACAAAGAACAACAAATTATACACCTGCATCCAGAAGTTTGATTCCTTTAAAAAGGATCCCAAAGAATCTCTACGAAGCGCCTATGACAGATTCTATGAGGTAGTCAACTCTTGCTACTCCTTAGGAAAGAAGTATGAAAAGAAAGAAATAAACATGAGATTTCTAAATGCATTAGACAGTCTATGGCATGTTAAAATTACTGCCATGAAAGAGTCAAAAGATTTAAACAAATTGACTCTTAGAAACCTTTATGCTAGTCTATCAGTATATGAGCTTGAAATTCAACAAGCTCAAGAGATAGAAAAGAATTTCAAAAACTTGTCATTACCAGCCATGTCCACTGAACCTTCATGCTCAACACCTGATGAAACCCCATCTACACTTTCCAATGATGGTGATGATATTCTTTCTGACGAAGCATTTGCTATGTTTGTAAAGAAATATCAACGTTTCAAAAGGTTCAATAAGTCATCCTCACACAGGCAGTCTTCTCACAAGACTGTAGTTCCTCATAAAACAGCTGCTCAACCTAAAAGTTTTGCTCCTTATAAATCAGAAGACTATCAAAAAGATAATGAGCTTGTCTGTTTCAATTGTAGGAACCAGGCCATTTTGCCTCACAATGTCTAAAGCCGAAATATGAATTTTATAAGAAACGTCCCGAATCTAAATTTCAAAGACAAAAAGGGATGGTGGCTGAAGACATTGATGAAAGTAATCTGCCTACATGGTGTGACACTGACACTGATGAAGAGGACTCCTGTGACTTTGCTGAAGAAGCAGACATATGCCTTATGGCCAGGGAGTCACCACATGATTCAGTGAAGTCACTACCATTTCAGCAAGATGATAGTGATGATGATAATGAACTCAATGACCCATCAAAGGGAGAGCTCATTAAAGCAAACAAGGACATGCTGGAAGAGTTTTTAAAATTCAAGGCTGCCTATGTAAAATTAGCCAAGAAGCATGAACTAGCTGTCTCTGAGAAATCAACCTTGATGTCTAAGATCAAAGATCTTGATAGACAGCAAGCTGAAATTATCAAATTGCAAAAAGAGAACAAAGCTTTGACTGAAAAAGTAGACTTTCTACTTGAACATGTCAAGAAAATAAATTCTGAGAAAGATGACCTTCAAAAGGTTGTCAATACTTGGAATAACTCTAAAGGAAACTTTGATACCATTCTTTCAAACCAAAAATATCTTGATGACAAAACTGGTATTGGTTTCCAAAGTAAGTTCACTGTAGAAAGTTTCTCTGGTTCTCAAAAGGTTGAGACAACTGGAGTCATCGCTGATGAAATGGCTGAAGAAGTTTCTTATAACCAGCAGTCTCCTAAAAGGCAAGGACTTGGTTTCAACAAAAGTTCCTTTTGTTTATCCCAGGAATACAAAGGACAAGTCCAAGGGCAAGCAATCTGCCAAAATTGACTATGCTAATAGAGAGTCCGAGCAACTTAAACCTGCTATTAGTCACACTAAGAAAACAGGGATGACTAGTGGCAAGTCAAAGAATACTCAGCTCAAGCCTATTAAATTTGTCAAGGGCAAGACTGCTGATCCCAACAGTGCCTATAAAAGGGTGAAAGGAGTGAGCACTGCCGATAAAAAGCTTAAAGGAATTGTGCCTGTAAATGCAAAATCTTTTGATAAAAGGTCTACCTATAGTAAACCTAACATCAACAAGAAAAGGCATTATCAGCCTAAATCCTATAGGCCAGTTATCAGCACAAAGGTCATTCCAAGGACTGCTGATAATAAGAAGCCTCAAAAAGAAATCATCACTCATGTTGAAGGATTTCACAAATGTTATTTCTGCAAAGGCTATGGTCATGAGATTCATGAATGTCTTATGAGATTCACACCTAAATCTAGAGGATTTACTCCTTCAAAAGTTACGCAGGTGTGGATCCCGAAAAATTGCTAACCTTAAGGACCCAAAAATGAAAGGGGACCATATTCTTAAATGTCTATATTTCAGGAATGCTTTATGGCTGTCAATGAAGAAGAGAAAGATCTATGGTATCTAGACAGTGGATGCTCTAAGCACATGACTGGTGATCCAAATCTTCTCTCAAATATTGTTGAAGCAAAGGGTCCCTCAGTTATTTTTGGAGACAATTCAAAAGGAAAGACCATTGGATATGGAAGTATAATTAGAGGCAATCTCTCCATCAGCAAAGTCTCTCTGGTTGAAGGTTTAAAGCACAATCTGCTGAGCATATCACAATTTTGTGATAAAGGATTAACCTGTCAGTTCTCCTCAAGTCACTGTCTCATAAAGGACAATGAGACATGCACAACTATCCTGACAGGATTCAGAAAAGGGAATGTCTATGCTGTTGACCTTAATGCTGTTGGAAGAAAGTCAAATCTATGCTTGGTTGCAAGGTCATCATCTGACAACGGCTGGTTATGGCACAAAAGGCTTATCCATCTCAACTTCAAATATTTGGAGAAGCTATCAAAGGACAATCTAGTTGTAGGTTTGCCTAGAATATCGACTGAACCACACAGTCTCTGCAAAGCATGTCAACTAGGCAAACTGCACAAATCTTCATTCAAAAGCAAGCCTTGCTTGTCAACATCAAGACCTCTACAACTGCTGCATATGGATTTGTTTGGACCTGTCACTACTATAAGTCTTGGTGGCAGCAAGTATACCCTTGTGGTAGTTGATGATTACTCAAGATTTACTTGGGTAGAGATGATGTCCTCCAAAGATGAAGCATATGACATCATTACTGAACTCTTCAGAAGACTACAAACTCAGAAGCTGGATGATATCTCTGATGTCAGATCTGATAATGGAACAGAGTTCAAGAACAATGGTATTGCCAAATATTGTGATGACCATGGAATTGGTCACAACTTCTCTGCAGTTGGCACACCTCAACAAAATGGAGTTGCTGAAAGAAAGAACAGAACTCTCATTGAAGCAGGAAAGACAATGATTGCTGAAGCCAAACTGCCTATGTATTTCTGGACAGAAGCTTTGAACACTGCCTGCTTCACACAAAACAGGTCTATCATAAACAAATTTCATAACAAAACTCCATATGAAATATGGAGAGGCAGAGCTCCCAACATTGGATTCTTTAAAATATTTGGTTGTAAATGCTATGTTCTTTACAATGGTAGAGAACATAGAGGTAAATTTGAATCCAAAAGCGATGAAGGAATTTTTCTGGGATATGCAAAATTTTCAAAAGCTTATAGAGTTTACAATAAAACCTCACTTAGAGTTGTTGAAACTGTACATGTTTCTTTTGATGAATTTGATTTTATCGGGCCACACTTGGCTCCTAAGGTTACTAATGATTCTGATGAGTATGAGATAGGTACAGAACAGCCAAGTCCCAGATCTGCTGATCCTTCTTCTTCACAAGATCCTCCAAGAGTCATCTTGTTAGAAACCTCAAATGTGCAAACAAATGAAAACTCTGAAAACCCTGAATCCACTTTGCCTTCCACACCAGAAATCATACAACCTACCTTGGAATTAACTTATCCTTCTGAAAACCAAGCTTCAGACACCTCCTCTCCTCAAGAACCAAACTCTGCTGATGCAACAATAGGACAAGTTCAACCCGCAGAAGTTAGAGAAGTAAAAGATCATCCTATTACTCAAATCATTGGAGATCTCAATGCTGGTGTTCAGACAAGACAAGCTTCAAGGAATGAATGTATGTATTCTACTGCATTTGTATCTAATATTGAACCCAAGAAGATTGATGAAGCCTTGGAAGATCCAAGCTGGGTGGAAGCTATGCAAGAAGAGCTAAACCAATTTGATAGATGCCAAGTCTGGACACTTGTCCCTAGACCTAAAGGACAAGCTGTTATTGGTACAAAGTGGGTGTTCAGAAAGCAGATGGATGAAAATGGCAACATTACCAGAAATAAGGCAAGACTAGTAGCCCAAGGATATAGATAGGAGAAGGGTATTGATTATGATGAGACATTTGCTCCTGTTGCAAGATTAGAGGCTATCAGATTATTCTTGGCCTATGCCTCTTACAAAGACTTCAAAGTATATCAAATGGATGTAAAGAGTGCATTTCTGAATGGAGAACTTCAAGAAGAGGTCTATGTAGAGCAACCTCCTGGTTTCATAAATTGTTCAAGAAGAGAAGATGTCTACAAGCTGAGGAAAGCCCTTTATGGACTCAAACAAGCTCCAAGAGCCTGGTATGAGACCCTTTCAAAGTTCTTGACATCTCAAGGCTTTGTAAGAGGTCAAATTGACACTACTCTTTTCATTATGAAACATAAAGGTCATTCATTACTCGTTCAAATTTATGTTGATGATATTATCTTTGGTTCTACTAATAAAAATCTTTGCAAAAGGTTTGAAAAGCTTATGCAGAGTAAATTTGAGATGAGCATGATGGGAGAACTCAACTTTTTCCTTAGTCTTCAAATTCAACAAAGTTCAAATGGTATCTTCATCAGTCAAGCCAAATATGCAAAGGATGTTATCAAGAAATTTGGTCTTGAGAATGCAAACACCTTCAAAGACTCCTATGGCTACTAACTGCCATCTTGATAAAGATGAAAAGGGCAAGAAAGTGGACATGACTCTCTATAGAGGCATGATTGGTTCACTTTTATATTTAACTGCTAGTAGACCTGATATCATGTTTGCTGTTTGTGTTTGTGCTAGATTTCAAGCTGATCCAAAGGAGTCTCACCTACAAGCAGTCAAAAGAATCTTTAGATACTTGATAGACACTCCAAATCTAGGAATCTGGTATCCTAGAGATTCATCTTTTAATCTTATAGGTTATTCCGATGCTGACTTTGCCGCTTGTAAGGTTGACAGGAAAAGCACAAGTGGAACATGTCAATTCTTAGGAAATAGACTTGTCTCATGGGCCAGCAAGAAGCAAACTTCTGTTTCAACTTCAACAACCGAGGCGTAATACATAGCCGCGGTAGCCGCCGCCACAATTGCCGTGGATCAAACAAAGAACTTGTTGACTATGAGATCAAGTCCGCCGATTGTCCTATAATGTGTGACAACACATCAGCAATCTCAGTTTCTCAAAATTCATGCACTCCAAGACAAAGCACATTGATGTGAGATATCACTTTCTGAAAGATCATGTTGAAAAAGGTAACATCAGCATGCAATATGTGCCAACCGAGAATCAGGTAACAGATATCCTCACAAAACCACTTGATTCAACCAGGTTTGCTTATTTAAGAGGAGAGCTTGGTATGCTTGACCTTAATCCTTAACCTCTCTTGTAAATTTCTCAAATTATGTTATAAACTGCTACTATAGAACTACCTATGCGATCAGCCGATCGCAACTCTGCCGTTGATATCAACCTTGAGTAAATACCTATCCTCATATCGGTAGTCCTCAAATAGGCAGATCCAAGTGCGTAATGTGAACAGTCACTCTGTAAGTCATAAATGCAGACTTCAAATTTTATCAAACACGGTTTATTGTCCTGACAGTAGTGCAAAAAGCGGCCGTGCACAGTGACTCCTCACAGTTTTCAAAAACCGCCATTTGCTAATTTTCAAAAACCTCTCGACTGCCAATCTGCAATCTTCTCAAATCCCCTCAAATCCTCAAATTTCTATTGTTCTCAAGCTAAAATCATCAATGGTAATGATTTCTACACCTTTTTTCATTTAAATCAAGTTTTATGGTTTGTAGTAACCTAATTTGTGTAACTTCGAACTGTACGCCATTGATGAACTGCGAAATATTCAAATTGGTGTTTGAATCCTGTTTATGTAGTACAAAACTGTGATTTTCAGCTTTCTGTGATATTATGTCTTCAGCTCATGACATTTTGTTTGCTTAAGAGCGACATACTCAGTAGCCTTTGAAAAACCCAGTTCATGAACTGTTCTTGTCGTTTGTCATAATATACTTATGTTTTGGGTCTTAATCTGAACAGTATCTATTTGCGTTAATATCGGCTGATTACATATGTATCGGCTGTCTCATGCATCCCATCCTATTTCTATGTGCTGTTCTCACATCTACCAACTGTATAGGCAAGAACTAAATCTTCCAAGGCTACTGACACTACTTCATCCTCTGCCTCTGCTAAGTCATCAAGGGCTGCAAAAGCTGCCAATCTTCCACTAAAGGTCCTTCCCAGGTCGAGCTATCATCCTGGAATGACAATTGACCGAGACTCCATCATCAGTTCAACTGCTGGTGATGCTCTGCTAAGGGATTTGTCAGAATGTGGGCTTCTTCCTCTATTCCAACTTCATGATACCCATTACAGCAATGCATTAGCTGAAGAATTCTATACAAGGATGATCCTACCTCGCCCTCCAGTAAATGCCAATGAGCCGGTCAACCTAAGCTATATAAAGGGCTTCATCAGAGGCCACTTCATCAAGATGACTTATAAGGATATTGGGGTAATCCTTGAACTGCCTATTGAAGGAAAACTGGACTTGACCGATGCTGAATCTGCGCTTGCTTGGGAGATGATGAGAGGATCTGCACAACCTGAAAGGTTTTCTGAGATGTCCAGGAACCTCTTCCCTGAAAACGCCTATCACATCAGTCATCTGATCGATAAGAGCATTCTCTTCAAGAATGGCGCAAGGGACATCTTTACATCTCAACAACTACTGTGGACCAAAGCTGTTATTCTCCGAAAGCAGCTTAACTGGGCCAAAATCATTTTCTCTATGCTATCCCAGAGTGTTGCTGACGTTCAAGCTAACCCCTCCATGCGACGACCCTTTGTACGGGTCATCAATGTCATTCTTCGCAGATATGAGGAAATTGATGAAAAGGTCATCAATGATGACCTCATCAAGGTGTCCAACACCTATGTATTCACGGCCAACAACATCACCCAATACCGGGATGATATGGCCAAAAGGACAACCATTGTTGCTGCTGCTGCTTCATCCACTAGTGGCCCCTCTACCCAAGCCAGCAAGGGTAAGAGAAAGGTCACCTCTTCTGTAACTGAGGCACCTGCTGAGGAGAAGCCTAATCCCATAGGAGCCGACCTACCTGAGGACTTTGATCTCAGTAAACTCGATCATGATCCCTATGAGCCTACTGAGTCTCCTTCCAAAAAGCCCAAACATTCCTCCACTCTCACTCTACGACTCAAGCAAAATTGCAAGTCTCGAACAAGATCTGAGGTTGAAAAGGATATCTCCACATTCCAACCCGCAAATCTGTCCAAACACAAATCCCAACAGACTCTCCAGCCTACAGATGAATCTTTTGGTCTGCCCAAAGTAACATCTGCAGCTCCCTCCACACCAACAGTCTCTATCCCTGCTGTTTCCCAAACAGCAGCTTCAACCCAAGCTGATCCTCTATCGACTGTTTCTCCTTCGGTAGTTCTCACTACCACCTCTTCCACACCTACAAAGTCCACCCATGGCAAACGATACAAACAGAGTGCCAAGAAGAAGGTACATTTTGCTGGACCTACTGCTCCTTCCTCTTCTCCATCCTCACCTACTCATACTCCTCCACCTTTACCTACTCTGCCTAACACCACCTCCACTTCACCTATTCCCTCCCCTTCTCTATCTCACACCACCCCTATTCAAGAACCATTCACCTCACCAGCCACCACTCTACATCAGCCATCTTCTAAACGTACTCTCTCTCATTCTTCTGATCTGCCTACCTCCAAACGCATCAAAACCAGCCCATACAGTCACCTACACCCTGAGGTTCAGGATCTGCTGTCCTTCAGAGACAGCAGACCTAAACCCAATCCTGCCGATACTGACCCTTTTCTCTCTACCCTAGACTACCCTAAACGGATTCCCTGCCAGCCCATGTCTGCAGGTGACATCCTCTTTCAATGGGGTGCTTATTATGACCCTCTTCCTCCTGCTTGGTCCCAGCAATTCTTCTCCCACAACTCAGCGGTTCAAGATCTAATGATCTTCCACCAATGGGTTGCCATTCACAGGGACATTGGCCTTCCACTTCCAACCAAATCTGACATCTCTCCCTTTCTCTCTCTGCCTAAACCCCCAGTCTTCACCCTCATCTGCCACCCTTCTGTCCTTCTTCAGCCTGTGGTCTACAACTTCTTTGATGTGATCACCACCTTTTTAGGCTTTAATCCCCTTATTCACATTCTCTTCCGCTCCCCTCACCCTACCTATATCACTACTCCTTTCTTCATTGGCCGTCTGAGGACTCGATCCCCTGCCCCTCTCGTCCTTCCCCACTATCCTTCCCTTCGTCTAACCTACCCTAGCCAACATTAACCCTCTCCCAGCCATATTTCCCTATCCTCCTCCAGTGATTCTCCCACATCCTCCAGCCCATCCCAGTCTTCTACCAGCCAACCTCCAGCCAGCCATCCTGACCCCTCAGCTGGTCCGTCCTCTCCTCCAGCTAGTCCTCCTGACTCTTCTGATACATACCCTGTTGCGGTGGTTCATGACTTCTTGAAACAGTTTGAAGTCATCTCTGTCGACCTCACCAAGGCTCTGCACCAGCTTTCTGCCGATCAGTCTCATATCACCCATGTCCAGGCTGAATGTCTAACCGAAGTCCTGAACATCTCCAAACGTGCCGAGGCTGCCTTCAATGCGCCGACACCCATCTCGCGCCGATTGCTTTAACCAACCGTCTCTCAGCAACCTCCTCTGCCAATGCTGCCCTCTTCAAAGAAAATTGGGACAATCTGTCCACCTCGATTCTGAAGACCATAGACATGGTTGACCTTGGATACAAGCTCGTGCTTCAATCCCAAAAACGTGCCAATCGCTCTGTCCACTCCTCCGTGAGAGTGACGCGCAACCTCACCTCCAAGCACTTAGCTTTCTATCGCCAGGAACACCAACATACTGCCAACCACATATCCTTCATTCACTCCTCGCTTGCGTCCATGAAGGAGGAGATAGCTAGACTCAACAATGATCAGCGGACTAGGCTCATTGAGCATAATTCTCTGATCAAGCAGAAGAACAGCGATCTCTCCTCTGAATTGGCTAATACAAAAGACGAATTAGCAGAAGTCAAACAGAAGAACAGCGATCTCTCCTATGAATTGGCCGACACAAAAGAAGAATTAGCAGAAGCCAAAGAAGAAATTGCAAGACTAAAGGCTGCTGTCGACTCTAGATGGGCATCGCGAAACTATGGATACGCATCAAGAAGCTATGGGCAATCCTCATCTGGCAAAGGCAAAGGCCACGCACCATCTAGGTCATCCTCTCGTACCGGCCGATGAACTCTATGTTTCTTTAACCTTGAATTTAAACAACTTGTTTAACTAACTATGCTTGGTTTTAAAAATTCACATGCTTTATTATGAACTGCCTATTATATGAATGCATGAAATTTAAACCACTGGTTTAAAGACATGATCTCCATTGCCTATTCTGCCTATCTGCATGTCTTTAGATTCAGTGTTATTACAAGTGTTCTATGCTTAAAATTCCTAATTGTAAACACTTCGTAATTTTTGAATACAATGACCTCTTTATAAGTTCATCTAGGGCATGCTTACTCAATATATCAGTCTTACAAAGCATGTTATTACTAGACTTGAACATGGTCAGCTGATATTGTATTCGTAGGGTGATGGACTCAAGCAAATAGGAGGAGATTGTTGTATTTAGTCTAGATTTTCTTGAATCCATAACCTAAGTCTAAGACAAGGTGACTAATGGGCCTGCGTGTCTGTTAGAGTGGCAACTTGTTCTTAGGCATAGCTTGAATAGCTTAGGGTTGCTTTTTGTATGAGTCTTGAAGAAGATTAGCCTATAGGACATCGGACGTCCTCTGCACAATAGGCAAATAATGCTTCAGCAGTCTTCCTTTCTGAAAATCGGACAAGCTCATATCAGCCAAGCTTCATCAGCAATGTTGAAGACCTCAAGAACGTCCGATAGTCATCAGTCTAAGACATGACCTAACTTGAAGGCCTCGTTAATTGCAAAGCAACGTTAACCTGCAACTCTCATTTAATGAGAGTTTCCATTCTCGACAAATACTCAGAAAAGGACATTCCTCCTGCAAGCACAGACCGCCTATTTTAGCAAAAAGTCAGGAGACAGACTGCAAGTTGCAGGACAACCTATCAGGAGTCAACAACAAGATTAGAGCATTAATTGCTCTTAAATTCAAGTTTGAAGATCACCAACGGCTCCAAGCTTCCTCCTGCATATATAAGGAGACTTCATTGCTGCATTCAATACGCTTCAACCACTCCAACTACTGAATCTCCATTAGCTTCAAGTTCTTAAAAGCAAAACTTCCTATCGTACTCGGTCATTGAAGAGCTTCACTCTTAGACGATCACCCATTAAAAGCTCTTCACCGACAAAGAACACCTAGCTTTCATAGCTCACGAGAATTATATCTTTTAGATATTAATTCTCCCACACAAACACTTGGTCAACAAAATTTTTGTACACAATCCATTAGAGATTTATTTTGTAAAACATCTAGTGGAAAAACATAGTACACGATTTTCAAATCCAAAGTTGACCACTTTGGTTGTGGACGTAGCACTTATTCATAAGTGTGAACCATATTAAATTCTCTGTCTACTTGTGTGTGATTGTGATTATTTGTGTTGCTTAAATTTCCAGATTTCCAAACAGTTGAGAACAGCTGATCTTGTCCTTTAAAAATCAGCCATTCTCAACTTGTCCTATACTTCACAAGTTTTCTGCCTGCAAATCTTTTCAAACCCTAGTGAAGTAAGATTTTTGAATCAACATCAAAAATTGGAGATAGGCTATTCAACCCCCCCCCCTTCTAGCCTATCTTGAGCACCCTTGGACCTAACAGAACCAAAAATAAATAATATCATCAACATAAATTTGAACAAATAAGGAATGACCTTTATGCTTCATAATGAAAAGAGTAGTGTCAATTTGACCTCTTACAAAGCCTTGAGATGTCAAGAACTTTGAAAGGGTCTTATACCAGGCTCTTGGAGCTTGTTTGAGTCCATAAAGGGCTTTCCTCAGCTTGTAGACATCTTCTCTTCTTGAACAGTCTATAAAACCAGGTGGTTTCTCTACATAGACCTCTTCTTGAAGTTCTCCATTCAGAAATGCACTCTTGACATACATTTGATATACTTTGAAGTCCTTGTAAGATGCATAGGACAAGAATAATCTGATAGCCTCTAATCTTGCAACAGGAGCAAATGTCTCATCATAATCAATGCCCTCCTCCTGTCTATATGCTTGGGCTACCAGTCTTGCCTTATTTCTGGTGATATTTCCATTTTCATCCATTTTGTTTCTGAAAACCCACTTTGTACCAATAACAGCTTGTTCTTTTGGTCTAGGGACAAGTGACCAGACTTGGCATCTGTCAAATTGGTTTAACTCTTCTTACATAGCTTTCACCCAGCTTGGATCTTCCAATGCTTCATCTATCTTCTTGGGTTCAATATGAGATACAAATGCAGTAGAGTACATGCATTCATTCCTTGAAGCTTGTCTTGTTTGAATACCAGCATTAAGATCTCCAATGATTTGAGTGATAGGATGATCTTTAACTTCTCTAACTTCTGCAGGTTGAACTTGTCCTATAGCATCGGCAGAGTTTGGTTCTTGAGAAGTTGAAGTTTCTGAAGCTTGGTTTTCTAAAGGATAGGTTAATTCCAAGGTAGGTTGTAGAACTTCTGGTGTGGAAGGCAAAGTGGATTCTGGGTTTTTAGAGTTTTCATTTGTTGGCTCATTTGAGGATTCTATCAAGTTGACTCTTGGAGGAACTTGTGAAGGAGTGGGATCTGCAGATCTGGAGCTTGTCTGATCTGTACCTGTCTCACACTCATCAGAATCATTAGAAACCTTAGGAGCCAAATGTGGCCCAATAAAATCAAATTCATCAAAAGAAACATGTACAGATTCAACAACTCTAAGTGAAGTTTTGTTATAAACTCTATAAGCTTTTAAAAATTTAGCATATCCCAGAAATATTCCTTCATCACTTTTGGATTCAAATTTACCTCTATGTTCTCTACCATTGTAAAGAACATAGCATTTGCATCCAAATATTTTGAAAAATCCAATATTGGGAGCTCTGCCTCTCCATATTTCATATGGAGTTTTGTTATGAGATTTGTTTATGATGGACCTATTTTGTGTGAAGGAGGCAGTGTTCACAGCTTCTGCCCAGAAGTACATAGGCAGTTTGGCTTCAGCAATCATGGTCTTTCCTGCTTCAATGAGAGTTCTGTTCTTCCTTTCAGCAACTCCATTTTGTTGAGGTGTGCGAACTGCACAGAAATTGTGACCAATTCCATGATCATCACAATACTTGGCAACACCATTGTTCTTGAACTCTGTTCCATTGTCTGATCTGATATCAGCAATGTCATCCAGCTTTTGAGTCTATAGTCTTCTGAAGAGTTCAGTGATCACTACAAAAAAAAGTATTATTTGTGACCCTCTCTATTTGGGAGGGCCAAAAAACTGTCCCAAATACTATTTTTTGGGAAGGCAGGGTTAGCGGTACCAAATACCAAGTATTTGGCACTCTTTGCCACTTCCCCTCCCAAATAATATCTTTTTAGCACTCTTTTTCATTTACCCGTCCCAAATGTTATGACTTTAACAAAAAAAATAAAAAATAAAAAATTTCTCTATCCCTAAAATTTCAGCCCGAATTTTCATTTCCCGCGATTATTCCCTCCACCTTACTAGTCTCTCTCTTATTGCGATCTGAAACTCCTCTCTCTTCGTAACTCTCTCTTTCTCTGTTCGTGCTAACCACATCGTGCCCTAATCTCATTACTATCGCAAACTCTTCCCTCTCTGTTCGTGCCCTAATCTCGTTACTATCGCAAGCAACCACGAGCAATTGTTCAGGTAACCTCCCTCTTTTTCTCAGTTCGTGCGATTGTTTGTGCCCAAGTCTCACTCTTCTCTCTTTCTCAGTTCGTGCGATTGTGCCCTAACCTCCCTCACGAGCAATTGTTCAGGTAACTCTCTATCTCTCTCTCGTTCTCTTTCTCAGTTCGTGTGATTGTGCCATGGTTAAGATTCCCATTTTAAATTCATATTGCTCTACAATCAGATTGTGAGAAATTTTAAGAATACACAGATTGTGCCTTGGTTAAGATTCCCATTTTAAATTCGTGCGATTGTGCCATGGTTAATCAATTTTAAGAATACACAGATTGTGAGCGAGTGGTGCTGCATTTGTACGAGCAATAGGGAGTTGTCCAATCGCTCACTTCATTGCCAGCTGTGGGTGGATTCCTGCTCTTTTGGGTTTAGTTGCATTATGCCAGTAAACGTGCATGATCTTTTTCAATGTTGCATAGTAGTTAGGAGACAAAGGCTGAGATGGCTAAATGCTCCTATTTGTTAAATAAATGAACTTCATGTTGTTAAGCATTGTTTCCCCTGTAAGACTAAGGACCAAATTTCTTATCAATTTCCTTTCTCTTTAACGACTATCGCCTCGTCATGTTCTGTTGCAGCGAGTACTAGTTCTTAATTTTGTTAAGCATAATAGGAAAACAAGAGGGAGGGCGCTTTGACTTAATACGTCCAAAAAAAAATTTCCTTTATCGATTACATTAGATATATGCATTCATAGAAGAACCTTTTCTTGCATTCTTTTACCCTTTAGTACTTTATTACTTTCCTTGCCTATGCATGTTTGTTCTTAAGATTTAGGCTCTTAACACCCATTACTATAAACATAATTTTGGCAATAAGGGGTGTGAAGGATATATGTTGATTGGAAATTAAGGCCAATCGATGGTTCACAAGGTCTTTTAGTGCTTGAGGAGTTGAAAACCCAAACTAGATGAAAATATCTAATGATATTGGATTAAAGTTTGACAAGTCATGAATTAGTTAGACAATGGATGTTAGAAGTTTGGTGGGACTCTTGAAGGAAAAAGATCAGCACTAGAGACATTAACATTAATCATTTCATGAGTGTTCTGAGAACTCCAAGCAAAAATCACTTGAACACTAACAAACTCCAATACTGAATGCTGATGAACACTATACCAAAACGAAATCCCACTCAAAATATATAGAATTATAAACCGAGAGGATGCTCAAAACTCCAAGAAAGATCCACTCGAATACTAACAAACTCCAAAATTGAAAGCTGACGAACACTACAGAACATCAAAACAAAATCCCACCCAAAATTTATAGAATTATAAATGTAAAGGACGCCCAAAGCTCAAAGAAACAACCAATGGTGATTGAGAATTCTAAACGAATTCTAACTCACAACTCTAGTGAACTGGCAACAACAACCACCCAAGAGAATCCAAAAGCTAGAAAACAAAATGGAGAAGAAAACTCGGTGTCACTATTATCAAGGTTACAATTTACATGACAGATTTTCAAACTTTAAAAATGATAAAAGTAGTGACATGTATGACTTCTCAAAAAAAAAAAAAAAGTAGTGTCATGTATGTTTTTTGGGAGCTTCTTACTGAAGCAATTTAATACATCTAGGTTGCTCGGGATGAGGAACTATTCAAACAGATTGGAAATGATATATATATTTTGATCTTGTTGATCACGACAAAGTCCACAATTTCAATATCCAAAAACAGACGCCGTTTGCCCTTTTCAAGGTACCTGTACTTGTATGCTTTGTACATGTGTTAAGAATGTTTCATTTGCATTTATGATTGGAACAATGTTTTTCAGTTTTAATTTTCAATACTAATTATTAGTTTTACTAATTTGTGCTTGTTGGAGTTCATGAAACTTAGATACGTGTACGTGTACGTGTATGTGTATGTGTTTGTGTTTGTGATTGTACATGAAAAATCAACAGAACTGTAATTTTTTTATGGACTTGAATTTTGTTGGCCTAGTTCTAGTGGGAGACATTTGATGGTGCACTATTTTTATTGTGATTCAACATACATTGCTCTTCAGTTGATGTGTTTTGAGTGTGGGTTTGACTTAACATTGGGTTTTCATGATGTTCGTTTCGCCAAGTCTTCGGCCAAGATGTATACGATTAAGTCTTCTAGTAACACTCAAGGAGGTGCAGATGAACTAGTATCAACACCTATATCTTATAGTTAAATCTTCCCCTTTTTTTGAAATTCAGATTCCTATGGTTCAACGTTTTTTAGTTGATATGTACAAATATCTTAAGACTGCCCTACTCTCACTTGTGCCATCTTAGTAATTGCAAGACTCATTTATATGTTAGTCATTATTCTAAGAATTTGCCATAAGCATGCTGATATGAGGCCCTTTCATGAACCAGCCTAGCTCTACAATTGCATTAGAATCTAAAGCAAAAATTGGGGAGCGAAAACAGACTTGTAAGGCTAACAACGTAAGATCTCTGTCTTTGTTCAACTTGATAATACTGAAATCTCTTCTTGAGCAAATTTATTCTTACCATTTTTGTTTCTGTCCTTCACTTTTTATCTGATGATGTTTTCTTGGGTGCATTGATCATGTTGTGATTAGCTGGATCAATCCGTTGTTATAAAGATTGCGTAATTTCATTGCTGCAAGAACTATGTCATCATTGAAAATGTTTCTTTTGTGCAGCTTAAATATTTTGGCAGAATTTTACTTTTTTGAATTTCCTCTTGCTTTTTATGTTTATTGTTGGGTTGTTTCATGCTTATGGGTTTATCTTATATTTTGCTTTTTCCAGGATCTTACTCATATATCTTATCTAATGGTGTATACTGTGGATGCATTTATTGTGGTTTTGAAGCAGTTAGTTGAAATGGAAATGGTATGTTAATAAATCTCAAATAAGTGGACCCTTGAATATTTATTGATCTCTTTGCTTTCCTTTTCATGCCATCCTAGGGTATGTATCTAATTCAAATGTACACATTTATTATATAAATTCCAACTTACTCCCTGAATTCACCTCACCATGATTGCAGCTGGTTCACGAAGCTCGATCATGTGGAGTGGAACTGCTAGAGGTCATCTCTTCATTACACACATATCTTCACAACAGCTGTGGTGGAGGTGAGTTTGAGATGGCAAGGCGCTTATTGGTGCTTCAGAGAGTGGGGTGCTGAACTCAAACCTCAAACCATAACTCTATTACAGATATTCAAATAGAGTGAAAGCAGAGGCTGAACGGCTCGACGAGCTTGAACTTGACGACTTAGAGGTTTCATAGCTGAATATCCTTTTGCAACCATTACTGCATTTTACTGTAACATAGAACTGATGGTCTTCCTTGCTATGGTAGATGGATGAAGATGAGAAGTACAATAGAAAGCTAGAATCTGGACTCTATTCTCTTCAGGTTAGAGATTTAACAGCAGTTGGCTTTTGTAGACTTTGTGAATAGTTTTTCTATATCTTGTTAGCTCTTTTGGTAGAGTATACTCCTAGTGTATACAGGATGTGTCACCTGTTTTGACGCCTTTTATATGTAACCTTACTTATCAAAAAAAAAAACCAAACAAACAATAATTTTGCATAAACTGTTAAGCAGGAGATATTGGAACCTCCTATTTCACAGGCTTTACAATAATGAAGTTGATACTTCGGATCGTTTTAAAATATTTTATGACATGTAATAGAATGCCATTATATCTATTGACCCATTAGAATTTAAGAAATCAGAGTGTAATACATTTCAGCTGCCCATACTTGTAATAATTCTGACATAAACCAGTTTGAAAACACCAAATGAACAATCTCAAGAATCTTTTCCCATGGTTAAATTTCTCTTGTTGGTTACTTGTTTCAATTGATACTAAGCAGGCATTTGATTTCTTAAGAACTGATTGAGTTTCACTGCAAGGATAGAGCTGCATATATGTGGGTTCATACTTCTTGTTGTTTAGTTGTTAGTATTTTCAGTATGTAGAAGGTTTATCAGCTTTGTGCTTACGTCTTACTCCCTCCGTCCCAAAAGAAGTTGATTGACAGGTTATTATTAACAAAAGGCATCTAATACTTTTGATGTAAGACCTTATAAACTGAATATTTGAAAGACCCATTCCTTTACATAATATTTTTGCTTTACTTCAAAAGACCCATTCCTTTACATCTATCCTTGTGAAGGATCCTTTATAAACTGAATATTTGAAGAATTTGTCATATGTCAGTACCTTAAAGTAGATTTGGGCATCTAATCAACATCATTCTTGTAAGTTACAGATTTTTGTTGGAAAGGTTATATGAATGTCTTAGTTTGTTTAATAACAAACCAAAAAAGTGTATGTATATTCCTACAGGATTGGTGTTTATGTGGGATCACAATAATCCATATTATATGTAAAGTTGTGATTCGATGTACGATAACTCCTTTATCTTTGCTTTTGTTTTTGTTACATCATCCTGCTACTAATATTTCCAAAAAAAACTAAGTTGTGTCCTGAAACTTGGTATTTAATGAATTGTAGCTGATTCTTTCTTTTATGTTTCATAGAAACGAGGAAAACCTCCATCACTTTTATTTTTTAACTCTGACTTTGCAGTTAAATCATTTGGAACTGAAGGGCGTAAGAAGGATGGCCCACATGTCCCTCCAAGTGACAAAGTTTATGAGTATATTTTATTCGTGGAAGTGACATCAAGGTATTCCAAATTTTACTTGGATTTTGTGTACGATTTAGTGTGCGTAACGCACATATACAATAATCGTACATGCCCATATACGTGAACAGAGCAAACGCTATAAAAGCTATCTCATTTTGCATTATAGCTACTTCTTTTATATGTACGTTGATAATGACAAATGTCGGGCATAATGCATTGGTGTTCGAAAGACAAATGAAGGCGATGGATCCATCATGACATGGTTCAAACGGCATTATTGAGGCTTTCTAGTGAATCACCTTATCACACTGATCACTTCCAATGTCATTCACCATTAGTGAAATCCACATACCATGAGCTTTCTTCTCGCATTCTTGGTCTAATGTATGATTAGATTCACTTCTAAACCCTTCATGTGATTGTTTTATCACAGGATTTACAGGTCAAATCTTCGCAACCTGTTGAATCTCTATCATCTTTATACAATGATCCTGCTATTATAGAGGTACTTAACATTATCATGGATATTTGAAATTCCTATCAACGAATCAGTATTTAAGGGCACCCAAGATAACTAAAAGTTGAACTTATTGCATCTTCAGTCTCACTATTCACAAGGAGCAGCAACTTCTACAAGTTCCCAGACTCCACAGGCACCAATACTGCCTCTACCTTCGCCGCATGATATCAAGGTACTACTCTCACATGTTATTTCTACTAATAAAAGGTTCCCACACTTGATTTAGGTCATAATCATGGGCAAACTTCTTTTAGACGAGGCTCTCTCTCTGGAGAAGGATCTGTTCGTCATCAGCTAGCTAAATGATAATCTTCGTCTAACCTTTTCTCTGTAGTATGTTGTGGGGAATTATGAATGAGTTAACGCGAATTGTTAAACTTTTTGAAAGTTTAAAACAATGAAATTTGTGTAAGGTGTATTTTCAATGTTGATATCTTAGATTCTTCCACACACATTAATAATTTTTACAAATATCTACAAGATTTGGGATCCAAGTGGACGTGGTTCAACTAATTCGGTGAGATGATCTTAGAGAAACTTCACCCCGCTTGTTCATTTTTCTTCTTGTGTTCTATATATCAGCTTATGATAAGGCTAGATTTTTTTGCATCAATGCCACGTTCTGCTTTAATCAACTTATCTGTTTTAGAGTAGTTTGTAATAAGCTAGTGCATGCTTATGATGCTGTAGTAACTCTCCAACTCTCTTTGTGATAGAGGAATTTGTAAGATTACGGTTGATTTCCATTAATCGAGTACTCTAAGAAGCTTTTCTTTTATTTATTTTTAATCTTCTTTTATGATTCTAGGTAAATGGGCATCATTCTTATGCTCGTTATAACAATCGAGGACGTGATGACCGGAGGACATGGGGTAAATGTGTTACTTTTTCCATGCTTTTTCGATAACATTTTAATCTCTTATGCGGTAGTACTATACGAATTCCGGTGATGTTATATCGTTAGTAGTCACTGCATTTTTGTTTGTGTGTATCATTTTCATGGTTGATGGGTGATATCATTCACTATTGCTTCATCGGAAAAGATGTCATGTAAGGCGCTTTGTTCACTTAGGATCTGTAAAATTTGATTTCCTTTTCAAAATCATCTAAATGAACCCGATTCATGTACTAATGACCGTTGGACTTTGTAAAATATCGAAATGTTAACTTCAAGATGATTATTGAACTCGCCCTTTGTCCCAATCACTTGAGGTCGGCTGTCTTCAACATGATTAACTTGCTTAGTTTGGTCTTGCCGCTAATCCACGACAGATTTTGGTGGTGCACCACCGGAATGCATGACAAACCGGTTACCGTCCCGTGTTCAACCTTCTTGCGAATCCAACATTAAGTGCTACATATTTGCCTTCTACTTGGCTACGTTATGCATATTATTAAAAGGTCAATTGCGCGCATGAAGTTGGTAAATGTGAGCAAAGATTATAATAGGGAGATGAACTCCGTGCACCGTGCCGCCTTCAATTGCCTTGTGATTGCTCCTAATTGTATTTTTCTCTATAAGCCGGCAACTCATTCGTTATTACACAAATCGTCATTGTGCCAATTTAGACAATTTTTCTGCTGCAATTCTCGCCTATATTCGCATCTCCACCGGTTATTTCATATTGTTATATATTATTTGGACTTGCTAGGTAACCACATTGTTTTCTCTCTATTGGGTCTCATATATGTATTCATTTTCTGTTTGGGTGGCAAAGGTAGCTTCACCTTATGCAATCCTTTTATTCCCTTTCTTCTTCCTTTTCTTTTAAGAGTTTCTTTTGGAAGCCTGATTAAATTTTATATTTAATTACTATCTCCTCAGGCAGCAAAATTGAATGTTATTATACATTTTTGTGCAACATTTCTGTCCAACCGCTCTCTGGAATATTTTTTAGGCCTTATACATTTCATAAAATCAAGTGATAATTTTGAAACTAATATACAACTACTTTTTATATATTGTAGGGCACAAAAGGCGTACAGATATGAATGGGGTTGCATACTCGGAGTTATGTTAGTGAAGAGTAATCATTTCTTCATGTAGTTCGTTGTCTCGTCAATTCTGAATGATGGCTTTGATTTAGATACATTGATTTAGAAACATGTTTATGGATTTATGACTTGAAGTTGTGGATCTATGTAAAATGATATTGAAATGAGATTTATGATAATATTTTTAATTATAATGTGGATGCAATTTGTTTCCCTTGATTTTTGTATGGTGATATTTAGATTGATTTATTATAATGTGATATCCATAAGAAATACATTTAGGAAAGTGGAAAAGAATGCCAAATGTATCTGTGAGCGCAAAAACAAAATGTCCCAAATGTTTTTAGGAGGGCGTAAACAATCGTGTCAAAGCAAACCGTGCCAAATACTATTTTGGGAGGCAAATCAACCGTGCCAAATACTATTTGAGAAGGCAACAAAACCGTGCCAAATACTATTTGGAAAGGTAACAAAACCGTGCCAAATACTATTGGGACGACTCACACAAACCGTGCCAAATAGTATTTGGGACGGTTGTCAGAAACGTGCCAAAAGTATTTGGGAGGGATGTTAAAACTGTGCCAAATAGTATTTGGGACGGCTGTCAAAATCGTGCCAAATACCCTATTTGGGACGGTTATTACAAAACCGTCCCAAATACATGACAAGTGGCACACTCACACAGAACCGTCGCATTTGCCGTGCCAAATACCTTTTGGGACGGTTTTTGGCCGTGCCAAATGTATTTGGCACCCTCGTATTTGGGAGGGAGCCAAAACCGTCCCAAAACCGTCCCAAATACTATTTGGCACGGTTTTGGCAGTATTTGGGACGGTTTTTTGCCTTCCCAAATACCTATTTTTCTTGTAGTGGATGATGTCATATGCTTCATCTTTGGAGGACATCATCTCCACCCAAGTAAATCTTGAGTAATCATCCACTACCACAAGTGTGTACTTGCTGCCACCAAGACTTGTAGTAGTGACAGGTCCAAACAAATCCATATGTAGAAGCTGCATAGGTCTTGTAGTTGATAGGCAAGGCTTGCTTTTGAATGAAGATTTGTGCAGTTTGCCTAGTTGACATGCTTTGCAGAGACTGTGTGGTTCAGTCGATATTTTAGGCAAACCAACAACTAGATTGTCCTTTGATAGCTTTTCCAAATATTTGAAGTTGAGATGGCTAAGCCTTTTGTGCCATAACCAGCTGTTGTCATTTGATGACCTTGCAACTAAGCAAAGATTTGACTTTTTTCCAACAGCATTAAGATCAACAGCATAGACATTCCCTTTTCTGAATCCTGTCAGGATAGTTGAACATGTCTCATTGTCCTTTATGAGACAGTGACTTGAGGAGAACTGACAGATTAGTCCTTTATGACAAAATTGTGATATGCTCAGCAGATTGTGCTTTAAACCTTCAACCAGAGAGACTTTGCTGATGGATAGGTTTCCTCTCACTATGCTTCCATAGCCTATTGTCTTCCCTTTTGAGTTATCTCCAAAAATGACTGAGGGACCTTTTGCTTCAACAATGTTTGAGAGAAGATTTGGATCACCAGTCATGTGCTTTGAGCAGCCACTGTCTAGATACCATAAGTCTTTCTCTTCTTCATTTACAGCCATGAAACATTCCTGAAATATAGACATTTAAGAACATGGTCCCCTTTTATTTTTGGGTCCTCAAGGTTAGCAACCTTTTGGGATCCACACCTGTTTAACCTTTGGAGGAGTAAATCCTCTAGATTTAGGTGTGAATCTCAGAAGGCATTCATGAATCTCATGACCATGGCCTTTACAGAAAGAGCATTTGTGAAATCCTTGAACATGAGTAATGATTTCTTTTGAAGGCTTTTTATTATCAGCAGTCTTTGAGATGACCTTTGTGCTGATAACTGGCTTATAGGACTTAGGCTGATAATGCCTTTTCTTAGTGACATTAGGTTTACCATAGATAGACCTTTTATCAAAAAATTTTGCATTTACAGGCAAAACTCCTTTAAGCTTTTTGTCGGTAGTGTTTACTCCTTTCCCCTTTTTATCGGCAGTGTTAGGGTCAGCAGTCTTGCCTTTAACAAATTTAATAGGTTTGAGCTAAAAATTCTTAAACTTGCTACCAGTCATCCCTGTTTTCTTAGGGTGACTAATGGCAGGTTTTAGTTGCTCAGACTCCCTATTAGCAGAGTCATTGTTGGCAGATTGCTTGCCCTTGGACTTGTCTTTTGTATTCTTGGGATAAACAAAAGGAACTTTGTTGAAGCCAAGTCCTTGCCTTTTAGGAGGCTGCTGATCATAAGGAGCTTCTTCAGCCAATTCTTCAGCAATCACTTCAGATGTCTCATCTTTTTGAGAACCAGAAGACCTTCCTACATTGAACTCACTTTGGAAACCTATACCAGTTTTGTCATCAAGAGATTTCTGGTTTGAAAGAATGGTATCAAAGTTTCCTTTAGAGTTATTCCAAGTGTTGATAACCTTTTGAAGGTCATCTTTCTCAGAATTTATCTTCTTTATATGTTCAAGTAGGAAATCTACTATTTCAGTTAAAGCTTTGTTCTCTTTTTGTATTTTGATACTTTCAGCTTGCTGTCTATCAAGATCTTTGATCTTAGACATCAAGGTAGATTTCTCAGAGACAGCCAGTTCATGCTTCTTGGCTAGTTTTACATAGGCAGCTTTGAATTTTGAAAACTCTTCCAGCATGTCTTTGTTTGCTTTGATGAGCTCTCCCTTTGAAGGTTCATTAAGCTCATCATCATCATCACTATCATCTTGTTGAAATGGTAGTGACCTCACTGAATCATGTGGTGACTCCCTGGCCATAAGGCATATGTTTGCTTCTTTAGCAAAGTCACAGGAGTCATCCTCATCAGTGTCAGTGTCACACCATGTAGGCAGATTGCTTTCATCTATGTCCTCAGCCACCATCCCTTTCTGTTTTTGAAATTTGGACTCGGGACATTTCTTATAAAATTCATATTTTGGCTTTGGACATTTAGAGGCAAAATGACCTGGTTTCCTACAGTTGAAACAGACAAGCTCATTATCTTTTTGATAGTCTGCTGATTTATAAGGAGCAGAACTTTTTAGTTAAGCAGCTGTTCTATGAGGAACGGCAGTTTTGTGAGAGGACTGCCTATGTGATGATGATTTGTTAAACCTTTTGAAACGTTAATACTTCTTTACAAACATAGCAAATGCTTCGTCTGAAAAAATATCATCACCATCACTGGATGATGTAGATGGGTTTCATCAGGTGTTGAACATGAAGGTTCAGTAGACATGGCTGGTAAAGATAGGTTTTTGAAACTCTTTTCCATCTCTTGAGCTTGTTGAATTTCAAGCTCATAGACTGATAGACTAGCATAAAGTTTTCTAAGAGTCAATTTGTTTAAATCTTTTGACTCTTTCATGGCAGTAATCTTTACATGCCATAAACTGCCTAGTGCATTTAGAAATCTCATGTTTATTTCTTTCTTTTCATACTTCTTTCCTAAAGAGTAGCAAGAGTTGACTACCTCATAGAATCTGTCATAGGCACTGCTCAGAGATTCTTTGGGATCTTTCTTGAAGGAGTCAAACTTCTGGATGCATGTATAAAGCTTGTTGTTCTTTATTTCACCATCTCCTTCAAGATATTCCAGAATGGCTTCCCACATCTCCTTAGCTGTGTCCAGGTTGATAATCTGCTGATAAGTACTTATATCAACACAGCTAGTAATGATGTTGATGGCCTTTCCATCCAGGGCATCATTCTTTCTGTCTTTATCATCCCACTCTTCTTCTGGCTTTGGTACTTCAGGTTCTGCCGTTGGATCTATTGTGGCCAGAGTATTAGGCTTCATTGGAATTCTGGATCCATCTGTGACACATTTCCACAAACGTTTATCAATTGAGTTCATATGTCTTTTGACTTTATCTTTCCAGATGTCAAAGTGAACTTCATCCAAGACAGGACAATGGTTCACATTTAAAGTTTCCAACATTTGGTGAGCAGCCATGATCTTTAATCTCTCAAGAGGTTAATCTCGGAAAAACAAGTTTTCAAAGAGTTAAGCTTTGATACCAATTGTTAGGTCCAAGGTTGCTCAAGATAGGCTAGAACCCCGGTTGAATAGCCTATGTCCAATTTTTGAAATTGATTCAAAAATCTTACTTCACTAAAGTTTAAAAAGTTTTGCAGGCGGAAGTCTTGTGAAGTATAGGACAAGTTGGGAATGGCTGATCTTTACAGGACAAGATCAGCAGTTCTCAATAGTTTGGAAATCTGGAAATTTAAAGCAACACAAGCAAATCACAATCACACAGGTAGACAGAGTATTTAATATGGTTCACACTTATGAATAAGTGCTACGTCCACAACCAAAGTGGTCAACTTTGGATTTAAAAATCGTGTACTAGGTTTTTCCACTAGATATTTTACAAACTAAATCTCTAATGGATTGTGTACAAAAATTTTGTTGACCAAGTGTTTGTGTGGGAGAATTGATATCTATATGATACAATTCTCGTGAGCTATGAAAGCTAGGTGTTGCAATCAATAAAGAGATTTAATGGACTAGACGTCTAAGTGTGAAGTTCTTCAATGAATAAGTACAGATAGGACGTTTAAGCTTTTATGAACTTGAAGAAGATGAAGATTGAGAGTTGGAGTAGTTGAAGAGTGTTGAATGCAGCAATGAAGTCTCCTTTTATATGCAGGAGGAAGCTTGGAGCCGTTGGAGACCTTCTTGATTTGAATTTAAGAGCAATTAATGCTCTAATCTGGTTGTTGATCTCTGATAGGCTGACCTGCAACTTGCAGTCTGTCTCCTGACACTTTGCTAAAAATAGGCGGTCTGCGCTTGCAGGAGGAATGTCCTTTTCTGAGTGTATGCCAAGAATGGAAACCTTCATTGAATGATGCTTGCAGGTTAACGTTGCATCGAAGTCAATGAAGTCTTCAAATTAAGATATGTCTTCGGCAGATCTCTATCGGACGTTCTTGGGTCTTCAACATTGCTGATGAAGCTTGGCTGATGCGAGCTTGTCCGATATCAAAGGAACACTGCTGATGCATTCTTAGCCTGTTGTACATAGGACGTCCGATGTCCTATAGGCTATCTTTTTCAAGACATTTACAATAAGCAACCCTAAGCTATTCAAGCTATGCCTAAGTACAAGTTGCCACACTAACAGACACGCAGGCCCATTAGTCACCTTGACTTAGACTTAGGTTATGGATTCAAGCAAATCTAAACTAAATACAACATTAATCATGGTTGAGACTCGACATGGTACTAGTACTGAAGAAGGTGGCTCGAGTGGAGCCGGGATTACTTTGGATGAACAGGGTAATGATCCACCACCTACCCAGCCTAGAGTTCAACCAACGGGACAACCGAATGTTCAGCCTCAGATACCGGTAAATCAGAATGAGGGAATTGTGAACATGATGCAAGGGTTCATGCAATCAATGATAGAAATGAATAGGCAAAACATAGAGTCGCAATAGCAGGCCAAGGCAGGTTTGGGACAGATAGGAGGTAACAGGATAGCTCAACTAGCTGGGGGCAATGGGGATTATGATCGAAGGTTAGGAAGATTCTTAAAAATGAAGCCTCGAAGCTAGGACGGCGAACCTGACCCAATGAAGGCGGAACGGTGGATAGAGTCACTAGAGAAAATATTTACAGCAATTGATTGTACTAATGGTGATAAGGTCAAGTTTACAGCATTTAAGTTAGAGGACGCAGCTGAACATTGGTGGCAAGTGCTCGAAGCAAGTTGGGTTCAAGAAGGTGTGAATCGAACATGGGAACTTTTCTTACGACAGTTTAGAAATCATTTTGTTCCTGATGTGGTGCAAGCTAAAAAGGAAGTAGAATTTCTCAGCCTATCAGTGGGTCAATATTCTGCTAGGTTCACTGCATTAGTGAGGTATTGCGCACACTTGATTCCAATGGAGGAAAAGAAGGTTTATCGTTTTGTGAAGGGTTTAAGGACTGAGTATCGTAAGCAACTTTTACCGCTTGATCTGCCAAGTTACCAAAGCGCAGTTGATAAAGCCTATAAGATTGAGCATGACATCGAGGAGCATCGTAGTAAGCCGAGTAACACAGTTGGAAATCAGCAAGCATCACAAGAAAACTGGAAGAGACTGAATGTGGGTGGGACTTCTGGCAAGGGAAAGAATGTGAGTCGTCAAGCAGGCCAAGCGTGGCAGCAACCGGGAGGTCAAGGACAACGAGAACCAAGGTTTGTAATTTTTGCAAGAAGTCGGGGCACACTGAGGTGAGGTGTTGGCTGAAACAGGGTAAATGTTTATTGTGTGGTGGCAACAAACATTACCAAAAAGACTGTCCAAGGAACAAAAGGTTACCTCAAGGGGGTGCACAACAAAATGTGGGAGTAAAGAGGAACAATGACGGTCGACCGAGGGTTCAGGGTCGAGTGTCATATTGGGTATGGATTGGTTGCACACTCATCATGCAATGGTTGATTGTCGTAAGAAAGTTGTCACTTTTGAATTGCCTGATATGCCTTCGTTTATGTTTGAGGGTGATAAATGCATGAGTGGTATTCATACGATATCAGCCTTGAAAGCTCAAAAATTATTATCACATGGGTGTACTGGGTATTTGGCTTGTGTAGTCGATAAATCAAAGAAAGTAGTTGTGTTGGAGGATGTTACAATTATGCGTGAATTTTTGGATGTATTTTCAACTGAGTATGATTTGCCTCCAGATAGGGAGTTGGAGTTTTGTGTTGAATTATTGTCAGGTACCGCTCTATTGTCAAAGGCACCGTATCGCATGGCACCGGCAGAGTTGAAAGAATTAAAGGTACAATTGGAAGAATTTCTTAGTCGGGGTTTTATTAGACCGAGTGTATCGCCATGGGGTGCACCGGTATTGTTTGTAAGGAAGAAAGACGGTTCTTTGAGATTGTGTATTGATTACAAGGAATTAAATCAGGTGACCATTAAAAACAAGTATCCTCTTCCACACATTGATGATCTATTCGACCAACTTCAGGGCTCAGTCGTGTATTCCAAATTTGATCTTAGAAGTGGTTATCACCAATTGAAGGTTCGGGCGGAAGATATTCCGAAGACGGCATTCAGAACTCGATACGGGCACTTCGAGTTTGTCGTGATGCCATTTGGGTTGACTAATGCACCAGCTGTGTTTATGGATTTAATGAATATGATATTCGTGCCTTATCTGGATTGTTTTGTGGTGGTATTCATCGATGATATTCTTGTGTACTCAAAATTCCGGGAAGAGCACGAGAAACATTTGAGGTTAGTGTTGACAGTATTAAGGAAAAAGAAGTTGTTTGCAAAATTTAGTAAGTGTGCATTTTGGCTTGAGAAAATCTCTTTTCTAGGCCATGTTGTTTCGGGTAATGGTATTTTGGTAGATCCAATCAAGATCGAAGCAGTAGTGAATTGGAAAAGACCCGAGTCGGTAACGGAGATTCGAAGCTTCTTGGGTTTGGCGGGTTATTATCGGAGGTTCATCGAGGGGTTTTCTAAGATTGCAACTTCGATGACGAACTTAACACAAAAGAATAAACCCTTTGTATGGAATAATAAATGCGAAGCGAGTTTCCAAGAGCTGAAAAGGAGATTGACCACGGCTCCAATCTTGGCACTACCGAATGGACAGGATGGGTTAGTTATATACAGTGACGCTTCGAAAGAGGGTTTGGGTTGTGTTTTGATGCAGAATGGGAAAGTGATAGCGTATGCTTCTTGGAAGTTGACTCCATATGAACAGAATTATCCAACCCACAACCTTGAGTTAGCTGCGATCATCTTTGCTTTACACAAGTGAAAACATTACCTTTATGGAGCTAAGTTCGAAGTATTCACCGATCACAAGAGCCTCAAGTACATATTTTCTCAAAAGGAGTTGAACAATAGATAACGGAGATGGATGGAACGGCTTAAGGATCACGATTGTACTATCTTGTATCATCCAGGAAAAGCCAACGTAGTAGCGGATGCACTTAGTTAAAAAGCGTACATGTCTTGCTTGATGACTCGTGAATGGAAAATGATTGAGGATGTTCGAGATTGGGGTCCTTATAGATCGAGACAGGGGGTAATCTTTGCTAACCTTCGGGCTACACCAATATTGCTCCAAAGAATTAAAGAAACACAAAAGGACGACCCGGAATTGAAGACATTGATTGATGAGTTGAATGAAGGAAAAACAACAGATTTCACAAAGAACAGTGAAGGTGTCCTTATGTTTCGAAATAGAGTTTGCGTACCGGCAATTGATAAAGTTAAACGACAGGTATTAGAAGAAGCTCACAAGTCTAAATACATGATTCATCCGGGGAGCACTAAGATGTATCAAGACATGAAGAAGAACTTTGGTGGAACGGTATGAAGAGAGAGGTAGCCGAGTTTGTGTCAAGGTGCTTAACTTGTCAAAGAATTAAAGCGAAACATCAGCGACCGACAGGATTGTTACAACCATTGGAGATTCTGGAATGGAAATGGGAGAATATAGCGATGGATTTTGTGACAGGGTTTCCACGGACTCGTAGAGGTCATGATGCGGTTTGGGTTATTATTGACAGGTTGACCAAGTCGGCACATTTCTTTCCTATTGCGATGACTTACCCGATGGAGAAACTTGCTACCTTGTATATACAGGAGATTGTGAGGTTAAATGGAGTGCCAGTTAGCATAGTGTCGGATTGAGATCCACGGTTCACTTCGCGATTTTGGCAATCACTTCAGAATGCTTTAGGTACGAAGTTAACTCTTAGCACGGCATTTCATCCTCAGACAGATAGACAATCCGAGAGAACCATACAGATACTTGAAGATATGTTGCGAGCTTGTTCGATGGATTTAAAGGGTATTTGGGATTCACATATACCATTGATAGAATTTGCGTACAACAACAGTTATCAATCGACTATTGAGATGGCTCCTTATGAAGCTCTTTATGGAAGAAAGTGTCGTTCTCCAATTTGTTTGGATGAAGTCGGTGAAGGAAAGTTATAGGGTCCTGACATGGTTCATGAATCAGTTGAGAGTGTAAAGCTTATTCGGGAAAGGTTGAAAACGGCTCAAAGTCGACAAAAGAGTTATGCGGATCATCGACGAAGGGATCTTAAATTCGAGGTTGGTGATCATGTATTTTTGAAGGTTTCGCCACGAATTGGAGTCAAGAGGTTTAGTAAGAAAGGGAAATTGACTCCAAGGTTCATTGGTTCGTATGAAATTTTAGAAAGGATTGGGAAGTTGGCCTATAGACTTGCCCTACCACCGTCGATATCGGGCGTTCACGCGGTGTTCCATGTGTCTATGTTGAGGAAGTACTTGTCGGATGCATCGCACATATTGGAGTATGAATCGGTAGACTTGACACTCGATCTTTCAAATGTTGAGCAACCCGTGAGAATACTCGATACAAAAGAACAAGTGTTGAGGTCAAAATCGATTCATCTCTTATGAAAATCTTGTGGAGGAACCATAATATTGAGGAGGCCACTTGGGAATTAGAACAAGAGATGCGTGAAAAGTACCCTTCCCTATTCGTTGAGTTTGGTAAGTAAATTCGCAGTTGAATTTATTCTAAGGGGGTGAGGATGTAACGCCCGCACTATTTGTATCATTCGCATTCATTCGAGTTTTACGTCTCTTACATTGACATCGTCATTTCATGTGCATATATCATTCAAATATACTTGCATTTGAGTTTGTAGTACACTTTTCAAGTGTATGGATATGTGTTTGGAGTTTCATAGTCATTTGCATTTGATTTGGTATACATCTAAAGCTTCATTTTATGTGGTTTGGATTGTGTTGTAGTTGTATCATAAACTTGGTTTGTGTTTGGTATCATCATAGGATGACTTGGGAGTGTTTTAGGATCACTTTGGTTTGGTTTTGGAACCTTTTGGCCTGAACCAGTCACTATGCAGCCGCATAGTGCTAATGCCCAACATTCTGGATCTCATGCGACCGCACAAGGCGCCCGCATAAGACCCATGTGTGCGCATAAGGATAGCCGCAAAAAAACCCTAAGGTTACTGGATTCTATGCGGCCGCATAGCGAGCTCGCATAGAAGCTATGGGTCCGCATAGCGTCGGACTCTGTTATTTTGTTAGACACATTTTTAAGTTGTTTGACCATTTGACCACCATCCAATGGCTGAGATTGATCATGACCTTCGACCCCTTTTACCAGCCTTACTAAGTCTCTAATACACACTTGGAGTCTCATTTACACACAACATTTGAACATTCATCCTTGGCAAAGTTGAGAGAAAGAGAGAAGAGTTTTGTGTTAGAAATCCTTGTTTCTTGATCATTTGGAGACCAAATTGCAATCCAACACCACCATTGTGAAGCTCTTGGTTAGGAGAAGCCATTCCTAGTCTTGCATATGGCTTTGCTTGGGTTAAATCTTCAAGTGGTAAGCTACTACCCCTTTTTCTCCCTCAATTATGAATTGTTCTTCATCTTAGACTTGTTAATTGATGAAACATGTTAAAAATCATAATTTTTTAGTATGTTTGACCATGTTGACTTGTTAAATTTTTGGTTGACTTTTTGGATGTGTTTGGAGATTTATGTTTACATATTAGAAATATAAAGTATGATTAGTAATTGTTATGTTTACGGTATAATTAATTCGCGTAAACTCGAACTCATTAGAAACCAAAAATTGACTCTAACGGAGTTCGTTAGGATTTCATAATTTATGAGACCACGTATGTGATTTGGGAATTCTTGGACGATTCGAGTGAGTCGTTTGAAAATTTTGGTTACACCGGTTGTGTGTATTGATATTACGTTAATTGTCGTAATTGACATAAGTTGGTTATTTGTGGTGTGGGATTATTATAACTCACTTGAGACATTCGTATCATTGTTGAATGTTATTGTTGTGGTATACCCCCTACTTTGGAGTATGACCGTTTATTTTAAATGTCGACTAACATGCCCAAGCCAAACTTCATCAACATTTGTCTCATGAAGAAGAGTATTGGCGTCAAAAATCCAAAATAAAATGGCTTCGTGAGGGCCAAAGTAACACTAAGATGTTTCATGCGTCGGTCAAGCAATCGCAGCGTCGTCTCTACATTCACTCGATCGTGGATTCTGAGGGGAAGTTACTGGATAAAGAATCAGACATTAAGCAGGCAGCGGTGGGCTATTTTGAAAGCCAACTTCGTGCTGAAGGTCACTTTATGGATAATAATTTAGATGTGATTCCTAGGCTGGTGACGGAGGAATGGAATGATATATTGACGACTCCTCCTACCCTTGATGAAGTTAAGCGCATTATTCAGGAAATGAGCGGGTCTAGTGCAGCAGGTCCTGATGGCTTCACAGGCTTGTTCTACTCTTCTTGTTGGCCAATTATTGGTACAGATTTTCATGCCGCGGTGCTTGATTTCTTTGCTGGCTTCTCTCTCCCTCGGAATTGGACTAGTACTTTAATTGCGACTATTCCAAAAGTTGACAAGCCGTCCTCTTTTAAAGATCTTTGGCCCATCAGTCTCTGTAATTTTTGCAACAAAATTATATCTAAAATTCTGTCATCTCGTCTTGCTGTGGTTCTACCGTCTATTATCTCTGAAAATCAAAGTGCCTTTACTAAAGGTCGTATTATTCAAGACAATATTCTTCTGGCTCAAGAGTTGATGCATTACCTTAAAAAGAAAGTTTCTGGTTCCAATATTATTCTCAAGCTAGACATGGCAAAGGCGTTTGATCGGGTTTCATGGATTTATCTAACCCAAGTTCTTCGCAAATTTGGATTCTGCGAAGTTTTTATTGATATGATTTGGAGATTGATCTTCGATAACTGGTTTTCTGTTCTTCTTAATGGTGAATCTGTTGGGTTTTTTCAGTCTTCCAGAAGGCTTCGTCAGGGTGACCCTTTTTCCCCTAGTCTGTTTATTATTGCTGCCGAAGTCTTAAGTCGTAGCCTTAACAGTTTGCATAGCTCTTCAGCTAGAGTTGCTTATTCCACCATGAGTGGTTGCCCTATTATTTCTCACCTTGCTTTTGCTGATGATGTCGTTATTTTCTGTAATGGTAGCAGGGCATCTCTTCTTAAGCACAAAGCCTTGCTGCAAGATTATGAGAATTCTTCAGGACAGCTTATCAACTTCACTAAAAGTTTAGTTTATACTGCTCCTAATATTCCAGAAAACAGGCTTCATTCTATTGTTTCCACTCTTGGGTTTCAATCTAGCCAGTTTCCTATCAAGTACTTGGGGTGCCCTCTCTACTGTGGTCGTAAACGTAGGCAACTTTTTGATCCTCTCCTTCTCAAGTTACAAAATAAAATTGGGTCGTAGATGGGAGGGTTTCGGAATGCGGCGGGTCATATTACTCTTATCAATCATGTTTTGCAATCTATTACTGCTTATCAGATTGCTTCTCTTGATCCTCCTATTTCGGTGATTAAATCTATTGATCGTCTGCTTTCTAACTTCTTTTGCGGTCGCATCGATGGGAAGAATAAGTCTCATTGGGTTTCTTGGGAGCGCTGTTGTCGTCCTACCAGTGAAGGAGGTATAGGCATCATTTCTACTAAAGTTCTTATTAAGGCTTTCACTGTCAAATTATGGTTGAGATTTCGGTCCCAAACGAATCTCTGGTCCAGCTTTATGACTTCCCGATATTGCTCTTCAGTTCACCCTGCTCTCAGTCTTTCTAAAGGCAGCTCCCATATTTGGCAACGTCTCCGTAGCATTCGGCACATTGTAGATCCTTATATTTTCTGGTTGATTGGGGGAGGTTATTGCTCTATTTGGCATGATAATTGGATTGATGGGGTCTCCTTTTTAAAACTAGCCGGCTGCTCTCTTTAGACTGTTAACGAGCTGTTCGCAGACAGTTCCTCCATATCTCTAACTGCTGCTCGTTGGCATCCTTCTTCCGTCCAACAGGTTATTACTCACAATAACATCTCCATTTCTTCGCATGAGGATCAACCATGTTGGAATCTTAATCCGAATGGGGTCTTTTCCCTCTCCTCGGCCAAGCTGTTGATTACTTCCTCATCTCCCAAATTGCTTTCAGCTAAGTTCGTTTGGAATAGGCTGCTGCCTCCCCAAATTAATGTGTTTATGTGGAGGTTATTTCTCCGTAAGCTTCCTCTTGATGAAGGGCTTTGGACCAAAGGTATTCACCTTGTTTCTAAGTGCTCATGTTGTGCCTTTGGAGAAGTTGAAACTTTCGATCATATTTTTCTTAAAAGTTTTGCTGCAGCCTCGGTTTGGAGGTTCTTCAATAAGTCCTATGGGATTTCGTTATATTCCCATTCCATTGAACAAAGGTGTTTCTCTTGGTGGATGGATTCTAAATCTAAGATATATATGCTGTTGCCCTCCTTAATTCTCTGGCATATTTGGAAACGGCGCGATCTTGCCCTCTTTGAGAACTCTATTCAGCCTGTCCCTCTTGTTATTTCTTCTATTCAACATGACTTGCATCTTATCCTTGTGGCCGCCAAGTTCCAGTTCACTAGTTCTTCTTCGGGATGTTTCTCCTATTCTGGGCCTAGAAGACAAATTATGATTCGTTCTGTTTATTGGGAAAAGCCTCCTTCAGGCTCTTTTAAGTTGAATTCTGATGGTGCTTGTAAAGGGAATCCTGGGATTGGCGGTGGTGGTGGCATTATTAGGGATTTCAGAGGAGATCTTGTTTATGCTTATGCTTCTTATTATGGGGAGTGTACTAACAACTTGGCTGAATTAAAGGCTCTCCATCAAGGAGTTTTATGGTTATATGGTCAGAGTGTTGATGATGCTATAATTGAAATTGACGCCAAACTTATTTGTGATTGGTTTACTAAAGGCTTCCGTCCTCCTTGGAGATGCATCTATATTTATCGTGACATCCTCCGTATGCAAAGAGATAAGAGGTTTGTGTTCAAGCACCGTTTTCGTGAAGCCAATTCTGTAGCTGATGGCCTGGCCAACTATGCTTGTAGTTCTAGATCAAACTTTTCTCTTTTATCTACTAGTTCTCTCCCTCCGTCTGCTAAGGGATCTGTTATTCTGGATTCTAGGGACACTCCGTATGTTAGAATTTCCTAAGTTGTATTTTCTTTTCGAGGTTAGGCTCCTTTGTCCTCCCATTTATAAGGGTCAAGTTGGTTGTCCCCCTCAAGTTTGTATTTCTTTTTATTATTTAATAAAATCTAGCAGGGTGCCGCCCCTGTTTCTCTAAAAAAAAAAAAAGTTTTGGCGGTGTATTGACGCTCGATTATTGCGGGAGCTGGGGCTACATAATAGTCGAAGGCCAATACATCGGGCCTCGCCCTACCGTTGGCCACGGTAGGGGTATAGCGCCATTTGTTGTACGGAATAAACGCAACCATGGTAAGCTATATCCGTGGTTGATTCTTGGGTTGTAGGGACCAAGATCACCCGTCGACGTGAATACAGAAGATGGTTCACACAGTGTTAAGTTATTTGGTATTCTTGAACGAGCTCGTCAACAACGACTCAACATTTGGTATTATATTGGTAGGTTGGTTGGAAGTATTGGTTTGGTCGGAGGTGTACCTCGATGCCGTATCCTTTGTAACTTGTTTATTTATAGCCCTTATGTGCTTCCTGAATAAGCGAATATTGGTCATGGTTTCTAACCGGTATGGGACGGTTGGCGATCATTGAGCCTCTCGTGTAGTATGGGATTGTTTGGCTATGTGCAACACTTGTTACTTTCGTCTTGTATTAGGATTGTTTCGTGGTGGCATGAATACTTGTTATAAATTTTGTCTTGCATCTAGCATGTCATATTGTTGCATTAGTAGCTTATTGTGTTTCGACTCACCCCGTTTCGTGTCTATTTGTTTTCCTTAGATCAAGGGCCGGCTAGGAATCCTTAGTTGCTCAGGTTCAGTTCCAGCTGATCGTTCTTCTTTTGGTAGTTGCACCTTGTGCCTTGTATTTTCTTTTGGTGAGGCCGAGGGTGTACTTGTTATATCAACAATGTATTGTTGGGTAGTAGTCTCATTTGTTACTTGTTATATTCTTTTGATATGCCAGCATGGTTGCCGTGCTGTTGTATATATTTATTAACTTTCATTTCTGCGCACTCTGAAATGGTTTATGCACGTACCGAGCCTGTTAGCTCGTGGTAATTGTTGCTAGCTAACATGTTGTTTCTCCGACTTGTTGTTTTGCCGTTGAGGTTTAGTCTTGCTTTAAAGATCTTGTTGTTTTTAAAAAAAGCTTACACGTGCATTACAAGATTTTCACATGACTTTGCATTCATTTTAAAAATGAATTTTTGAGATGCTACTTTCGTATTCCCGTCATCACCAACCGAACAAGATTTCACATCGAATCTCGGGTCGGGTCGCGACAATGAGAACTAAAATAAATCGAGGAGGGACGGACGCATTTGTGTGAGAGAATTAATCTCTCACACAGTAATATATATACTCCCATGTTCCTTAGCTTCTAAGTCATCAAATGGGATGCTTAGGTGTCAAAATAGAAATCCTCCGTGGAGCCCACGAAGGTAGTAAACATATCTTCCTCATTTATCCACTCATTTATCCGTACACCTCAATACAAACCATATTTGTTTTACACTTTTAATACTAAAATAATATATATGCTAGTATATCTATAAAATATTAAGAGAGAGTCAAACATATGACTTACCCTTAAATAAAAACTACTAGTTTATTATCTAGGATAACAATAAAAAGTCAACAAAATATTTTTAAGTCAAATTAATCAAAATTAGTATCCAAATTCGTTAATATTTTTAAAAAAATCAAAATAGGTAATATTTGGGATCTCACAACCTCTCCTCCTTAAAAAGAATTCGTCCTCGAATTCAACTTAATTCTTACTTTCGAATTAAAATCATCACTTAATACTATATCATCAAATTTCCAAATCAATATCCCGGACGATGTGTCACCACACACTTCCGGCCGGGCCTTGCTCTGATACCATTTGTAGTAACCCGAAGTCACCACCTTCTTTTTAATACATCCAAATCAACTCTTAACTAGCAGCGGAAATAATTAACAAGAATGTATCCTTAAAAATCCTTAAAACACTAATTCTCATATATTAATAAAATCTGATACAACTTGATCAAAACCCAAAATTTACAACATCACTTCTAATAACCACACTAGGCTCGCTCTCTACCCAACCTCGCAGCTAGCCACGCGTCCACTGCGCATCTCTAATCAAATTAAACCTGCAAAACTCAAATAACTGGTGGGGGTGAGCTTGTGAACCCAGCAAGGGAGGGGATATACAATACCACAGAATAAAATGGACACTACTGGAAAACACGTATTTACTGTCGGAGAATTCCGACAGTAATTCAAAAATTCCGACAGTAATTACGTATTTTACGTCGGACGAGCTCAGACGGTTCCGACGATAAACCTTCGACGGTAATTATATTCGACGATGTCGGCAATGATCCGGGTAATTCTTGGACATTCCGGCGATATTCTTGTCGGACTATATCCGCGTAATTCGTCGGATTCTCCGACGATAATGCGTCGAAATTCTTGTTGGATATTCGCGGTAATTCTGTCGGATCCTCCGACGATAATTCTTGTCGGATATTCTTGTTGGATATTCCGACAGTAATTACTGTCGGATCCTCCGACGATGTCGACACTTGAACAGTGGCGGATGTCGACGAATATCCGACGATAATTCTTGTCGGAATTTCAACGATAAATAATTATTAAAATAGTATATTAATTACTTCGGAACTTCCGACGTAATTTTTAATTAAAATAAAAAAATAAAATTTGAAATTTAAAAATTTGTTATTTTGCACGATATAACAATTATATATATACACAAATCACACACACACACCGCAACAAAACTAATTCAACAACTAAAAACATAAACTAAATTAAAATTAATATATATACAAATTAAAATATTAATACGGTACTAAAATAAATGTGTCTCTTGTGGAGGGGGTCAAATATATTACGCCTAGTAGGCTGCCCCATAACCGGTCGTCGCAGTTCTAGCTCGGCTCTGCCGCATCGGCTCTCGCGTCTGCTGCGCCTCGTGCTCTATCTGCATCCGTGTCGCGTCGCCGCCTCCTCCTCTCTGCTGCATCATTGTCGCGTCTGCTGCACCTCCTCGGCTCTTCTTGCATCGCTCGGCCTCTTCTGCAATTGCTCGAGAGTCTGCGTCTTCTCGAGCGGGGCACGCTCGGTAGCGGCGGTTCCGAGCACCGAAGACGTGGTCGCCGAGGAAGAAGTCGATCCGCTGGTCTAAAGGCGGCGGCGCCGTGGTCACCAAAGCCGTAGAGCGATCTCCCTCTTCTTCCTTGACTCCGCGGTGACCGAATGCCAAATGTCGGAGACAAATGGCGTCTGCACCTCGGGGTCGTGCGGACAAGCCCTCGGCGACTGCGTGGACATAGAGTCCTTATAGGCTCTCTGTGTCACAAAAAACATAAAAACATTAATATTAACATTTACCTTACCATTAACTAATAAACAAAATAGAATTAAAATATTTTAAGTAATACTTACAAATGCTCTCTCTGCCGTCTCATCGACAAAGACAAGCGGCGAATCGGCACCGGGAGGAGCGGGAGTGGTGTGGGTCGCGACAAATAAATCGGTCATCGGTACCTCGGTACCGTAGTATTGATTCTACAAATATAATGAATTAAAATTAGCAAAGAACACATATTAAGCTATAACACGATCAACTTATAAGAAAACAATAAAAACGACTATATATACACTCAAACCCTACTAAGATAGCCTATTTGAACTCAATTCATTCTCATAACAACCTATTAAGACTCAAATCGTTATAAAATAGTCTATTGACCCTCAAACCCCTTCTAAAACAACTTATTTACACTCAGAACCTTCAAAAACAATCTATTTGCACTCAAACCCTTCTAAAGCAACCTATTTAAACGAAAAACCCTTTCATAAAGGCTTTTGTACACTCAAACCCTTCTAAAACAACCTATTTACACTTAAACCCTTCTAAAATAACCTAATTGTTACCGATGCCCTTTGACCATGGATTTCATAGCATCCACATGGCTACCCAACAAATCAATTTAAATCATAAGTAAAACAATAACATATAATATGTATGTTTTGAGGAATTCATAAAGGCATATTTACACTCAAACCCTTCTAAAACAGCCTATTGACATTCAAACCCTTCTCAAACAGCCTATTGACACTCAAACCCTTCTAAAACTACTCATTTACACCCAATCCCCTTCTAAAACAACCTAATTGTTACCGGTGCCCTGCTTTCAGCCATGGATTTCATAGCATCCACATGGCTACCCAACAAATCAATTTAAATCATAAGTAAAACAATAACATATAATATATATGTTTTGAGGAATTCATAAAGGCCTATTTACACTCAAACCCTTCTAAAACAGCCTATTGACATTCAAACCCTTCTCAAACGACCTATTGACACTCAAACCCTTCTAAAACTACTCATTTACACCCAATCCCTTCTAAAACAACCTAATTGTTACCGGTGCCTGCTTTCGACCATGGATTTCATAGCATCCACATGGCTACCCAACAAATCAATTTAAATCATAAGTAAAACAATAACATATAATATGTATGTTTTGAGGAATTCATAAAGGCCTATTTACACTCAAACCCTTCTAAAACGACCTATTGACACTCAAACCCTTCTAAAACAACCTAATTGTTACCGTGCCTTTCGACCATGGATTTCATAGCATCCACATGGCTACCCAACAAATCAATTTAAATCATAAGTAAAACAATAACATATAATATGTATGTTTTGAGGAATTCATAAAGACCTATTTACACTCAAACCCTTCTAAAACGACCTATTGACATTCAAACCCTTCTAAAACGACCTATTGACACTCAAACCCTTCTAAAACAGTACATTTACACCCAATCCCCTTCTAAAACAACCTAATTGTTTCCGGTGCCTTTCGACCATGGATTTCATAGCATCCACATGGCTACCCAACAAATCAATTTAAAGCATAAGTAAAACAATAACATATAATATGTATGTTTTGATGAATTCATAAAGGCCTAATTTCACTCAAACCCTTCTAAAACTCTACATTTACACTCAAACCCCTTATAAAACAACATATTTGCAGATCGGTGCCACCTTTCACCATGGATTTCATAGCATCCACATGGCTACCCACCAAAACAATTTAAAGCACCGCTAAAACAATTAAAGCATGTATTAATTAATTACAATACAACACATTAAAGTCCTTACCATGCGCAAGTGGTGCTCGGAGGTGTTGATCGACCCCGGTGTGCTTCACCCCCCTCCCCGTGCCGCTCGGCCTATTGCCTGTTGCGATCGGCGGCGGCTCTAGCGTCATCGGAATCCCAACCCTCGGTATACGTGAAAATGTTAAAATTGTTATAGAGATACAATATATAAAAATTTCTCATCTATTTAAGGAATGAAATTAAATCAAGTATATTATTATAATGTACTTGCGCGCCGACATCATCGATGAAATTTGGAGCCCTCACCCTCCTCTCGGTCCACGCCTTCTTCATGCCGTAAATCCGGTCGCGGAACTTCTTCGCGCACAACCTAAACGCCTCGTGCGCCTCGGCGTCGAGTGCGCGGGCCAACAATAATGAAGCCAAGTTTAACCAATTTAAACATATTAATTATAAACTTTGATAGAAATTATTAAATTATTAAACATTAACATATTTTATATATCCTTAGAATCCTTACCCTAAAATCATCCCACCACTGGTCTCGGGTCGCCGTAGGCACGCTAGAGTAATGTGGCGGTACTCCTCGTGCCTCATCAGAGAATACGTCCAAGGAAGCGGGTCGGATCGGGATACCCGCCCGCAAACGACAAATATTAAACAAATATATTATACAAATATGCAATTAACATGTAACCAATGTCGTACAAGCATTAAAATTTTAAAGCGAAATATTATTACTTACTGCTTAAGGCTGGAGATGGTAACGATAATCCGACCATCTTCTGTGTCCATGATCTGAGTCGATGAGGACCCAGCCCGCTCATCGGCTCGTGGGGAGAGTCGGGTGCATCCTCGGGCCGATCCAAGTCGGGATCGGCTCCTCCTGCAGTACAGTAGGTGTACCCGTAATGCATGTAGGTAGAAGTCGGACCTTAGGTGTCCGACTCCTACCTCTACCGGCTCGTCCCGACATGTCTATATATAAATTAGTATATTAATGTTGACAATTAACGCTAAGTTTAGATGACAATTAAGTTAAAATACATAACATAAATTAAAATCTCTCATCTTCATGATAACAAGTAACATACAAATAGCGTTCTACACATGACATTTACTTTCTAACAAAAAATAAAAGAGCCTAAACGGTACATATTGCAAGACTACTCAGAGTCTTCATTCTCAGTGTTTGCATTTTCTTCATTCTCGATTCTCCGGTCTCGGCGTTTGAGTCGCTACTACAAAACTCAAGTTCTTCTTCGGTCTCATCCTCGGACATCCAATCCTCTTCACATTTACCTCGTCGTCTTCTTCGCATCACCTTCAATAATCGGGATTTCGTCTTCGGACGGGGAAGGAGGTGGCAAATCAACGGGCAATACTATCTCCAGGCCCAAGGGAGGCACGGGCATTTCATCCATTGGATGACTATCGAAGATACAACGGGAGGTACGGGCATTTCATCCTCTTGATAACATCCTTCTAGTGACGATTACGTAGTTATGTCGTCGACCGATATGCTATATCAATAGTGCTTCGGCCTTGGTCTTCCAAAGCCCACCATCCCTCTCATCGGCTCGCCGATAAGGGTATGGTGTCATGTAGACTTGTTGTGCTTGTGATGCTAAGATAAACACATCATCACCCGCATGTCTAGACGTGCGCTTCACATCGATTAGGTCAAGCGAGTCGTGCTTTTTATACCTCGCACGCGTCTCGCCAATCACAATTGAATAGGACTATATTTTTCCTCCCGAGATATCGTAACTCGATGACTTCTTTAAGGACACCATAATAGTCAAGGTTGCCTTTAAGATTGACACCGTTATCTGTTTGTTTTCCCTCCCGTATTCCTTTGTATGGAAGACATAGCCATTCACATAATATCCGTTGTATAAAGTAACTCTCATCAACGGATTTGCAGATATGTGAGATAATCTCGCGACTCTCGGGTCATTAGGATGCTCCAAAACCTGAAAAGTATTGCATAATAGACATTTTTAATGGTGAGCCATTAATAAGAGGTCTACATATAAATCGAGCCAGGAAATGATATTTACATATTTGCGTAACCACGACGGAAACTCTTTCTGTCACGATATCTCGCAATTCGTCGGATATATCATCTCCGGCTTGATCTTGAACATACGCATTAGGTTTAGAGTTTATACGAGTTATTTGTGCATCTTGCAACTTTAATTTGAATCGGACGACTATCTAAAATTAAATGAAATTGATAATTAACTTACTTGAGATATTCCTCAACCTCAGGACAATTAAGGAGTATATAGAGTCTCGCAGCTTCATACTCCTTATTGCTTAGCATTCGAGTCTTAACCGGTTTACCGAGTGGCCGACCCGGAGCATTAAATACTGAGATGTCCTCATTGACATCGGGCTCTCCACCATCGTAATTGCGCCCAACCCGAGTCAATCTCGTTTCAATATCGGGATGAAAATATTGCGCGGCAAAGGCAACAATTTCCTCTATAATAATAGCCTCGCATATTGAGGCCTCAACCTTTGCCCTGTTTCTCATCTTCCTTTTCAAATGACCGAGATACCTAATTCATTAATGAATGACAGGATTAAAAAAATGTTACTCAATCTATAACCGACTTTTAAATATGTTATAGATCATGAAAAATATCGATTGTTACATGATTTCTTATCAAAAGCTAAAGCCTTGAATTATCATGTAATGGAATGATTTCATAGTTTGCTGGCTAAGTGACCCTTAAGTAAGTGTTTAGAATTGGAGTCAGCTCAACTCGAGGTAAATTAGATTAGATTGGGAAATATCGATTGCTAACTCAAGGCTGTGACGTTTCGTTTGCACTAAGGGGTCCAAGTACTTAAAGACCTTCATTGTAGTAAGTTATATTATGTTACAATTGGAATGCGCAGTAGAAGCATAATGCATAATTTTTGGGGTTATAAAATTTTAAAATAGGTGAGGAGAAGGTAATGACACGAAAGTCAAGTATATGAACCATGTTTACAAATATTGAAGATGATATTTTGGGATAGGGACTACATCGTGGATGTTTTTGAGATTTAAATAGGATTTAAAAATTATGACTTCTTGTAAGTGCTTTGATGCTACTTGGGAGCTCGAGGAAGAGATGAGATTAAAGTACCCCGAGCTTTTTGTGTAATCAGGTACGAGAAGTTTAGAGGACTAAACTTTTTTTTAAGTGGGTGAGAGTGTAATATACCCAAAATTTCTATAATTTTATAATTATATTATTATGAATCAGAATATCTATTTTGGGCCAAACTATAATTTATTTTGGGCCTAGTTTGTTGGGTACTCAATTAATTTGTTTTGTTGATTTTGAAATTGGGCTTGGCCCAATAATTTAGCCTCTAGTAATAATAATAATAATAATAATAATAATAATAATAATAATAATAATAATAATAATAATAATAGTGGTAATAAGTAAAACATTAAAAAAAGGGGAAGGGGCGTCATCCATTTTGGGTCGTGCGAGAACGATGATTTGCGGGAATAGAGGGAGGTGAACGGCTGAGTAAAGGACGTTAATGGCATCGACCGGTAGGAAGGCGGAAAGGTCGGGCAACCAGTATAAAAGGAAGTCTTAGCTCTTCTTAGATGGATTCCGTACAAATCAAACTAAGAGAGAGAGAGAGAGAGAGAGAGAGAGGGCTGTTGTGATTTCTCCGAAAGTGGAGTTCGAGCAGCTGCGAAGTCAAATTTGGGCGAGTTGCTTTGGTGGGTTCGAAGGAAGAAGGGAATCGAGTTACTCAATTTTTGAAGGTGAGTGCTTTCCCGTTGCTTAAACGTGTAGTAATTTAGATAAAATGGGTTGAGAATTTCATCAAACGGGCAAAGATAAATTTTTGATTTTATATTGCCTATTAGAGAAGATTATATTCTGATGCTATGGGATTATGGAATGTGGTTAGGCTTGGTTTCTCTTTGGTGGGGTTATGTGTGCCGGACTTTGGGGGTGGGGGTTTGGAAAGAGAGCAGGGGAAGAAAGAAGAAAAAAAAAACAGTGCTGAAGGGTGTATGCGCCGGTGAAGTGGGGGAAGAAGGAGAAGAGAAGAAGAAAGAAGAAAAAGGGAAAGGAAAGAAAAGAGAGAAGAAAAGAGGGAGAAGGAAAGAAAAAGAAAGGGGTAGGGTAAACTAGGTGGGGGTTTCTCGGTGTGTGTGTGTGTGTGTCTTGAGTGGGTGTATCAGTGTTTGTGTGTGCTGGGGTGTTGTCAGTGTGTGTTATAGAGTGTGTGTGCTAAGTGTGTGTTTGTGTTAGAGTGTGTATGTTGAGTGTGTGTGTGTGTGTTGAGTGTGTGTGCTGAGTGAGCTGTGAGGTTTTTGTCCTTTATAACAATTAAATAAAATAGTATATGTATAGTGCTAGATAATTGTAGTACTTTATTTATAAATTTAGTAACATGATATAGTAGGAAAGCTAGATGGTTTTTAAAAGAAAAGAGTTTTATTAAAATATTATTTAATTTTGGATTAGCCTATCTAATGTTTATTAGTATAGTTGGGTGATTAGTATTTATGTTTTGAATATTAGGTTCAGACAAGCGCGTGTAACGACCCTAATTTGTGTACGTGTTAATTCGCTTCGCAACTAGTAACAGTTAAGGGATTATACATCTTTTAAGTATTTGAATTTTATTTTCATTCGATAGGCTTCTGCTGTATTCTAGTTGATAAACGTCATTTTATACGCTATACCCGACTCTAGTGTCGGTAATTGTTTTGAACTCCGTCGCACCGTTTCTTTTTCAAATCATATTACGACTTATCGTTAATCCTATGTACGAATCATTCTCTTATGAGAAATATCTTTTTGTGAAAATCATTCAATTGTGATATATCTCAACTTGAATCTATGATGTACTTTATTGAAAATCTTACTATGATCACTAAGTCAACAACCTGTCACAGGGGTACTACGATACAACGAGATACGAATTGATACGAATTGTTATGAATTGTTACGAATACTTTACACCACCTGGCCCGTGGTGCGGTTATCCGGATATACCCTTTTGTTTATGCGAATTTGTAAATCATCAAAACTCTTTGAATTATTAGGTTAATTAAGGTCTTGAGACCACTTATGTGATCGTAGTGTCCGCAAGTTGGACGCTATCTCCAACTGGTATGGGACGGTTGGCGGTAGCTGTACCTCTCGTAGTCATTTTGTAGTCTTTAGCTTTCGTTTGGAATTCCTGTTTGCTCATATGATATTATGAGTATCCGCGAGTTGGTCGTTGCTTCCAACCGGTATGGGACGGTTGGCGGTCGTTGGACCTCTCGCTATATTTTTGTATCTCTTGTCTTTCGTTTGAAATATCGTATTGATATACATTATATTGCTTTGGACATTTGCTTTCTTGATCAAAGATTATTTCATATTACAGATGATGGAGAATCATCCCTTTTGTTATTTGAGCAATAAATCGTTTTGACTAATCGTATTCCCTTTGAGTCAACTCCTCCCTAGAAACCGGAGGGGTTGTATATGAACTTGCTGAGCATTGTTCGCTCACCCTTTTTCTATTATTTTCTTTCAGGACATTACTAGGTATGGAAATAACCCGGTTGGACAAGCAGACTTCGACGGGGACAATCGTTAATTAAATGTTCTGTTTATATTTCTTTTCAGTTCAAAATTTGTAATGACTTGGGATTTTAAGCTATGTTAAGTTGAATTGTAGTATTTCATCTACCGAGTTTGTGTATGTGATAAGGTTTTTAGGATGTTTAATTTCAATGGTTTTATTGGGAATAGCATTTGTTAGTATTTATTGAATAGTGACGTGGCCAAGCGTGGGCCGGGATATCGGAACCTAATTTGGGGCGCTACGAGATGAGCGTATGCTACGGACCTTTGATTATCGAACACTTAAGAATGTCATTAAAATCATTTATATTAAAAGGTAAGATAGAAGATTATTAATCTATGTTCTTAAGTGATCTCACTCCATTCTTAACATTTGGTTATCAATCTTATGGATACACTAAATTGATTTCAAATGGATCACTATGAAAACCACTTAGCATATACCTATCTGACCATCGTAACTCTGCGTATATACTTGAGCATCACAGAGAAGATCCCAGATAAGATTTATCAAATGTCCAGCAAGCATCTGGTAAATAGTTGTTTCAAACAACTCGTCTGGTCATATGTAAGTATACCAGCCATCACCCCAACGATGGGCGATGCGGATAATTCGGCTTGATGAATAAAGTAGCTAAGGAAGTGTTGTCAAAGATTATAAACGCCAATGACTACTTGTCCATTTATGCGCTCTTCCCTAAGGACTCGTAGTCCATGCAGTAAATCCTTGACGGCTATCACCCTGAGGTTCTTCCTGAGTAATCTCTTAGTGTGAACGTGTTCTTCCTCCCCCCAGAGTTAGAGGAGATCAAAAACGGACACAGCCAACTTGATCCATTCCGAACTCCATGACTAATGACCTCTCAATATGTCCTCTGAATTAGGATATCTTGGATAAAACTCTGTAACAAATTTTCTATTTCAAATTGAATCATTGTCTATCTTTATCCCGTGTCTGCAGTTTAGTCAAATTCTTGTTGTATTGTTCTTGTAATCGGTGATCCCTAATGAGAATTATTCAAAACTGTTTAGATTATTGAATACAAGTTTTGCAATTTTCCTTCATGTCTATCTATTTATCGAATTCTTCTAATAACACGAATTAATGTGTTTTAATTGTGTTGATCTAATATGCTGCACTTCTTCATAATCTTATCTGCAATCTTCTGATGATTGAAGAATTGACCATAATGAGACGATCACACAATTCTTACACAAACTCTGCTGAGACCCCATCAGCAAACCCGTCCTATAAAATCTGCTATATTGAGAGTACTGGTCTATTCCTAAAGTTTACCTTTTTGCCTTAGTCATTTAGATAATTGCCTTTCTGAAATAGATCATCTCACCATGATCAAATTCTAGGTCTGCTGGACGCACTACTTATTCAATATAGTTAGACTGCAGTTACTCAAAGGATGACTTATTATGTCTACATCTCACCTTCAAGTAAAAGAAACGCAAATTCATTATTTAATCTCTAATCCTCTAGTTCAACCTACAAGATTTCTTGTAAATCTACTTTGAACCAAGTTGTCATTGTGTCAACCTAAAGATTGCTGAAAGCTTTTGAATCTATAAAGGATTATTTCATCAAAGTATATGACAATACATTCGTTCTTTAAAATTTCAAAATCAAATGCTTCTACCTTCTTTTAAATAGCTCAACAGTAATTTGTACTCTCAGTTATGACAACTACAAAATTTTGTATAACCTTTGAGATTATAGTAATAAAAGGCAAGGTTAGCTGTTTTTCATAATGATATATCAACAATCGCTATATCTATAAATAACAATTGGTATCATCTTGATTAACAACTAATTAGCAAATAGATTAAATTCAAAACACTCTGTTATACTTTATCATATGCCTAATTGTCAAAGGGATGTTGGTAAACTTTATGTAACTTGACCTATCTCAGAAAATAGCTAGAAATATTAGGATTCATAGGAAGACTGTTGTTTCCAAAAACTAGTCTTTCCCCAGGAGTGAATGGCTGATATAACCCCTGTTGTATATACTTTATGCCTCACTCTCATCAGACATCGAAGAACAGGTCAGTATGAAAATACACTTCAGCAGAATCCCTTCTCTGCTAAGGAATGATATGACCTGTTGCAAGGAAAGAAGCTCGGATATCACTCCAGGTATGTATTCACTACATCACTTGTGCCTTCTCTCATCAAATACAAAAGAGTTTTCAAATAAATTTTCATCATTAGTAGATCTTTGCCTCACATGAAAATATCTCTCTCCTAGTTATGATGAACATCGCAAGACACTTCACCGATTCTTCAACTTAATATCTCTTCTAATAGAAATGGTTGTCCTATATCTGTGCGAATATAAGATTATTCGGATATTGAATCTATAACTAAACAAACCCAACAATATTCCCAAAATTAGTCAAACCTTTTTCAAGGTAAATACCAGACAACCATCTTTATCAGCAGTTCTCACTTCAGCAGATACCCAACACTAACTGCTGATAAAGCCTAAATCCTTGAAGTCCCAACCAATTCTCCATATTTCTATATATAAAATTTCAATTGGTATAAGACTTAACCTAAATTCAATGCACATTGCTCTTCAAAGCTAATCATTATAAGTGTATTTAAAAATTGATAAAAAAATTGATATTCTATTATTTTTCTCTAACAATTGGTATCTGCCAAATTTCCTTGAGAAAAATATTTTTTAACAGAAATTTACTCTTAAAAGCTGAAATAGCACTACTCAAAATGGCTGATAGCTCAAGCAAAAAGTTACAAACTTCAACTCAGCTGGTATAACCATTCTTGTCCCTTCCTTTGTAAATAAATTATTTTGATGAAATATTGTTTTAAGCTTCTCGTTTAACCATTCAATGCATATCTTTTCTAGACTACCTATATGATAGCTATACCCACTCTCTGCACATCTACATAATCTTTAATTAATAACAGTGCATCATTGCTAAGTCATTAAATACATTCTTTCTCTTAAGCCTCAATTATGTCTTATCAAATTCCTTCACCCGAGGAATCTCTTCAAATTCTCAAAACCATTAGAAACCTGTTATCAGATCCATTAAAACTACTTTTAATCTTCATCTCCTACTACTTCAACATTTCTCTACCATTGCTTACTCATCTTCCAACATAATGAGTAACACAAATTTGTTAAGACCCGCATGATGACTATCTTGGCATCACAACCTCAAATGATTCGAAGACCTCGTCGAATCAGTCGTCGGCTGAGAAATCGTCTTCAAGATCCCAGGAACGATGTTTCAAACTTCATTCCCTGGATTCCCACAAGACATCTTGTATCACCTCCAGAGTTTGATTATTCCACATCTTCTTCCTCCATTTCCTCGAATGTTCAACTCGAGCAATCTCAAATTCAGGAGGAGCATCAACTCATGAATGAAAATTCTGCACAAAACTCAGTGACTAACATTCTCAAAGATTAGGAAAGACAACCTACTCCTCTTAACTTGCTTTATTAGGAAATCTCGTTTATCGTTGTTTTGCTAGACAAACACTTCTGATATCTACATGCTCTCTTTGTAATATATTCCTTTTATCTTTTATCTCTGTTATTATGACTGCTATTTTTATTCCTATATGTCCTACTTGTTCTCCTTGTCCTACTAAGCTTTCACTCATGCTTGCCATCAATATTCATGCTATATGTGTATATTCTTGCTTATAACCATTAATATGTATATCTTATACATTTTGAGATTTACATAAAGAAAATTATATTCTGGACCTAACAAATGCCTTATATTTTAAAAGAAGAAATATATTCTATATATCATTCTTAGATGTATGTCTCGTACATCCGATCAATTTTGACATATTAAAATTTCAATAATATTGTCCTATCAAAAGGAAAAGTACTGTATATATCCCAGGAGGAGAGTACTAAAATCATAAATTGACATATTCATTCTGAAATCATCCTGATATATATGACTCATATACTCTAAAATGAATAGATACACTTTGTACAACGTCATGTCAACATGCTTCTATTCAGAGGAAACGTCCTATTAAAAATAAATAAATAAAAATAAAATAAAAAATTTGGTCTCAAGTATTTCCTTTCGTGTGAGATCCCTTTACACCGACATTATTCACTCTTACCTCTAATAAAGAGAGTTTTGCTTGTAACTTTTAAGGAGAAGAATACTTTAAAATTTGAAATATACATTAAGAAGATCTATACATTAAGGAGGAGAGTACACTCCAATCTGTATGTCTTACACATTCAAGAAGAGATACATTCTAGGTACTATATAATAGAGACATGTAGATGCACATATTCAAAACACGTGATACATCTCTTAAAAAGACGTCGATTACATTAACTTCTAAAACTCTACATCAACTTCCACACTTGTAAAACTCCTTACAAGAGACAACTTCGCATCTATGATATTGAAAAGACATATACATTAATGTCTTAATGATGTTTCTTAAGGAGAAACTATTTATTAAACTCATGCTAGCACTATTTCTCAAAACCTCTGTCCGATCTTTAAAACTTCTAATTTGACCGTTAAGGAGGAGAAATATACATTTTGACATCTAAAACATTAAAATCATTCCCTCCCGCTTGTGTACTTTAACACATATTTTGCTTGTGACCATTAAGGAGGAGAGTTCTATACTTTGTTGACTATTTGACATATACATCAAGCTTTATAACTTGTCTATTCGACATATACATAAAGGAGGAGAGTTTTATAATTTGACAAATACCTATAAAGAGATATCACAAGTTTAAAAAACTTTTGTTAAACCTATCCGATGTCAATAAAAGCTTCATCTCAAATTTCTCTACTCAAAGTTGTTTCTTCAAAAGTTGATTTCTTCTGCAATGATACTTAATATCCTTTCAAATCTTATATCGGCAGAACTTCTAAAGACTACTTATATCAAACAACAATGATTATTTGTCTTTGATCCTTGATTACTACTTCAATCTACTTTCTCATAAAAAGTCTAAACAAGAAAGGGATTGTTCTTAAATCATTTGATACTTAATCAATTCAAATAAGTATTTTTAAACCTGCTGATTACTATAAGATTTCTACATATCCTATTTTGAAAACTAATTCAAAATATTATCTTGCTCAAAGTGCTTCAATTTTTCTTAAATCTTTACATCGCAAGATAACTTCTTCTCAAGAACATCTTTATGGCCTACTTATCAATTATATCTCATAGTTGCCTAAGAATGTTTATTATTGCTTCGTATTTTTACTTTCACTTATCGAGTCTATAAATACTTAGCAAAAAGTGACTATACATTATCGCTTGTACATTCATCTTAGGGCATGTCTCGAGATATGATGATCATTCATTAGAAGGCATGTTATTACTAAGGATTAAACACCTGCTTTAAAGAGCTGTATGTATATGTCAATTGTAGTAATGGTCCCAAGCAAATAGGAGGAGATTGTTAGGAATATGCCTATGAAACAGATACATATGTTTGCATATTCCAACACGGTAATTTGCTTGTTCCCATTACAACGCATGTTTCACAAGTGGCTAAAAGGGTCGTGCAGGTTAGTGTGGCAGCTTGATGAAACAATGCATAGGTCATTAGACTAGGAAGTCTTTGTACATGTCCAAGTCTTTGTCCTACCGAGAAAAGATGACTCTTCACATGGATTAGCTCTATAAGCGTCAACAGACATGTCTACCAGTAATGTCTCACCAGCAGACATCTCCACCAGCTATGTCTTATCAGCAATCTTTACTTCAGCAAACTTATATCAGCAGATCTCAGTATCAGCCATGCCCTTCATCGATAACCTAGAGAGAGCGATTATTCACAAGAGGAACATCGGTCGTTGCTCAATGCTACAAGTCAAAATAGATCCGTTACATGATCTTCTGACACTCAAAAATATGCATCAATGTCTGTGCTTTCACTATTAATCAGAAGATATTTCCTCTTTCGTGTATTAGTCATAGTCTCCAAGGCTACATTCCATAAAAGGCCAAACACAGTGCGCTACATCCCAGGCATGCTTGATAAGTCCTATTTTGTTAGCCTGATTCACGGACCAACTTCAAGACAGAAGCTTAAACGGAAGGTCTTTGCTCAACAGTTTGAACAATGCACTCTGATGCATTAATGATTTAAATCGCTAACGGGCAAAAACTCATCCAAGCTCCAACGACTACATCATCTTCTCCAGCCTATAAAAGAAGACTCTCATTCTCACACTAAGCGTGAGTGCACAAGAGTGTTGGTGGTTGATATTGTTCTTAATTCTTTCAATCGAAACCACACTAAAAGTGAGAAAACACAAGTGTAAGAACAAACACTTTGTGGGAGAGAAAATATAAATTCTAAAGGCTAAGAAGCTCTACTTGATCAAGAATTTCTTTCTTGATTTGAGTTCTTTCTTCCTTCGAAAGACTCTGTCTCTTCAGTAGCTGCATTTCAAATCCACAGCTAGAAACCAAGTATCCTACAAATCGTTGAAGACTGACCAAGCTTGAAGACGTCCGATGAAGAACCAGAGCTTAATAATCCATATTGCATTCATATCGGCAGACTTATACTACATTATAAGGGCTGTCGATTGTGCAATGAATTGTCATCACTCTTGGCCGAGTGCTAAGGTTAGAGTTCTAGTTATGAGTCTTCCTGGCATCCCAATTGACTTTCCTTCTACCCCGGGGAGATTGCTAGGATAGAGAGTCTAGGTTGATGTATTAAGCATGTTTGTTTTTTAGCAAACCTCTGATGAATTTTAATATAAATCATATTTTATTACACTCAGCATTTACTTATCTTTCCTGTAATTTATGATATAAATCTCATGCAATCTAGTTGTGAAAAGTAATTGATGCATCTAATACAAGATTTTAGCTTGCTGTTATGATAAACTTGTACCTATTTGTTTACAGTTGCTTTAATCTTGTATGCTATACTTATGCTACTTATTCTTCCGCTACTTAAACTCCTCTATACCAGCTAAGTATAACAATATCTTCCTATCAGCTATTCTCCAAGTCAGCTGATGCATATCAGCTGATTCCACTATATCGGCTGTGTTGCTTGAACCAGGAAGATGACCTATTCATGTTAATTATTTCATCCATGTTTCTCAACTTAAACTTTAAAAATAGGATGAAATTCTTAATAAATATTATATAGGCTATTCACCCCCCCTCTAGCCTATATTCTGAGCACAAACTTATGGACTAACAATGATTTAGCAGGCTCATAGAAATCATGATCCAGCCTGAATAGGTCAAAATCATTAGGGAGTTCTGCATCAAGTGGTTTAGCCTCCTCTTGAGCAAGTAGCCCCTCAGACATGTAGACCACTTTCTTTTTTCCTTCCTTGTCCGGAGAAGAAGGACCAGCAGTAGTAGCAGCAGCCAGATCCTCTCTGTACCTTATGATGTTATTGAATGTGAAGACATAGGTGTTGGTCACCTTAATAAGATCATTACCGGCCATCTTGTCATTTATCTGTTGGAAACCCCGCATAAGGACATTAATTACCCTCACAAAGGGTCGCTTCATAACCGGGTTGGCTTGAACTTCAGCCACACTCTGAAAGAGCATTGAGAAAATTATTTTTGCCCAACTTAGCTGTTTGCGAAGAATGACAGCTTTTATCCACACCAGCTGTTGAGATGTGAAGATATCCCTGGATCTATTCTTGAACAAAATGCTTTTGTCAAAAAGATAACTGATATGATATGGTCCTTCAGGAAAAATATTTCTGAACATCTCTGAGAAAAGCTCAGGTTTGACAGGTCCCTTCATCATTTCCCATGCTTGGTCAGATTCTTCAGTGGTTAAGTCCAATTTGCCTTCCATAGACAGGCCTAAGATAGTTCCTATATCTTTGTAGGTTGATTGAAGTAAGATTCAATGCTGATGAAACTCTTGAGTTCTAAGATATGTGAAGATCGATGAAATAAAAGCTAAAATGAAGAAATACATAGAGCCAAGGAAGACAGAAAGAAGAGAAAGAAAAAAAGTAAGAAGAAGAAGTTGACTACTTCAAACCACTACAAGTAGTCATGCCTGAAGAAGCTCCACTACCAATTTGTTATGTTCCCACCTCTGTTTAAGAAGACAATGCAGCAGTTGAGGGTAAACTACACCAAGAAGAATTCTTTCTATTAGACACTTTAATTGCTGAAGTGGAAGCTCAACAACAACAGGAGCAAGTGATAGGTGAAGAATTAATGATCAAAGAAATACTGGAAAGGAGCAAGTGGGAGAAAACTTTAAAAGGTGAAGAGTGCTCTGAAGTAGACAAAGAAGGAGAACACTTCATCACTACAGGACCAGCTATGTGACTCCAATTCCAGCCCTACCTCAAGCTTAAGAGCCAGAAGAAAAAAAGATCGATGGAGAAGATGAAGAGAGGGCCCAACTGGAAAAAGACATTGATGATCCAGTTTACTGGGGCCTGGATGAAGATTTAAAATTTTATTGAAAAATAATTTGATGTTTAAATTGCAAAAACGATTTATGTTTTTTTTTCATATTCTAAATTCTCCCTTTGCAGTCATGTTTAATGTGTTGATTCTATTGTATATTGCATGCTATCATGATATAAAAACACTTGGCATCATGATAATTCCATCGCTAATTAGTGACGGAATATTCCGTGTCTAAATTCCATCACTAATTAGCGCACAAATTTAGACACGGAATATTCCGTCACTAATAAGCGATGGAAAATTCTGTCTCTAATTATATGTTTCCGTCGCTAAATCCATATTAGCGATGAAAAATATTTAGTGAGAGATGAGAATCCCAACACAAGACTCAATATTTAAGCCCAATACCAGTCAACACCCTCTCCAAGATTTGATCACTCCCCTCAAAATCCCCATCCCACCACAACTATTGAACCACCACCACTGGCGGCACCCCCCAAATCCAACTGACATTTCAGCAAAGAAGCCTTCTTCCTGGATCCCTATTTCCAAAACATCGTTGCCTAAAAGTTTGTCCTCTCCCAAACATGCCTTTGCCCAAAGGATTGCGTCCTTGGCTGCTCCACTAACGCCACCAAACTCATTATACTCAAGAAACAGAGTGAAAACGGAATGCGCCGATGCTTTGGCTCCATTGTCGGCTCTTGTATTTTCATTATCATGACTAGCCAAGAAGTATACAACGACGTCGGCCCAGCCATTGTCCTCTCCTACGCCGTCTCCAACTTGTCCGCCCTCCTATTGGTCATCTGCTACACGAGTTTGTCTTAGAAATTCCCATCGTTGGTGGCTCTTTTTCCTCCCTTCGCATCGAATTGGGCAATTTCATAGCCTCATTGCTACCAGTAATTTTCAAAATTTCACCTTGTTTCTCTTTTATCATTAAGTTTTCTTGAAATTTTGTAAGAGTTACTCCCTCCGTCCCTAAATTATTGTCTTCCTTTCCTTTTTTGTCCGTCCCAGAATAATTGTCTTGTTTGAAAACTTTTCTTTTTAGGACATCACTTTTACCATTTTACCCTTACTTTTTCACCTACTTTAATTATGGACCATATACACATGGACAAGAAGGAAATTACACATTATACCAATATTAATAACTAAGTCAATTATTTTTTCTTAATCCATATGGGTCAAACAAGACAATAATTAAGGGACGAAGGGAGTATTTATTTCTAGTGAATTAGGTAACATTTTCTCAGAGGAATTGTGGGCTTTGCGGGCTTGGCTCGGTCATGGTCATCATACTTTGCTAGATGATGGTGGTGAGGGGAGGGTGATTTGGGCAATATGTAGTGGTGGGTTTGATTTGGGCAATATGTGGTGGTGGATTTGATTCGAGTGTGTTTGATTTGGATTGGGATTGTAGAAGGTGGGAAGAAGGGACAATTTAATTTAAGAAAATAAATAGCTTTTTTGAAACTTTGACCCCTTTATTTAATGTTTTGTAGGAAAAATATCCAATTTCCCTCATGAAAGGCACGTGATGAATTTCCGTTAATTTTTAATGCTCGTCACGACTAGGCAAAGGGAAAAATGGCAAGGTCGGGTATAATTATGGGGCAAATTGAAGGTTGTGGGGACTTTGGAATTTGGTGAAAACCTTGGGGTGATTTTTATATTTGGACCTTCTTTAATGATGTGGCAAATAAAATGGTCGGTCTTTCACCAAGTGTTTTCAAATTTATTTTTGGGTGGGAGACTAGTGAGGAGGGTAAGAGCAACCATAACAATACATTCCTATATCACACTCAACACCTCATTTTTCATTTAAGTTTTACTTTTTCAACACTCTAAAATAAATTCACTCCAACAAGCACTCTCTATATAACCCTCTAAAATTAAATATCTCTTATCTCAACTAACAAATTATTATATTTTCTCTTTTATTTATATTTTTCCATCACAATTAAAATAAAATATTTTAAATTTTAAATTTTATATACTATGAAAAATATATTGTACTCTCTCTGTCCCTAAATTATTGTCTTGTTTGATTCGGCACACGGATTAACAAAAAATAATTTACTTGATTATCAATATTGGTATAATGTGTAGTTTCTTTTAATGCCCATGTGTATATGGCGCATAATTAAAGTAGAGAGAAAAGTAAGGGTAAAATGGTAAAATAATCTCCTAAAAAAGAAAGTTTTAAACATGATAATTATTTAGGACAGTGACAAAAAAATAATTTAGGGACGGAGAGTATATTTTAATAATTTTTATTCTAAAATATTAAACAAAAGTACATTGTGCTCAAATAAAGTGAAGAAAATGTAGAGGATTTGAGTCACAATTCATGTTAAAACTCACTCTATATTTAGAGGGTGATTTAATTGGTTTTAGAGATAGAGGTGGGTAGAGGGACATTTGTAGAATCGGGAGGGTAAAAATCTAAAATTATTTTTAGGGAGCGGTGGGGCTCCCACTGTAGATGCCCTAGGGTGAAAAGTTGCATTTCGCAGTAAGAGGTTATTTAATATCAAGGAATCTAAGAAATGTCGGTTATTCTTTAATGGTGTGCAAACAAAAGGGCTCGGTCAGTGAGTCGAACGCGGGGCTTGATTGCGGGACGTTCAGGGTCCAAAATTTGTACCCGGTGTTCGAGAATCAAGAGGTGAAAATAAATATAGGAAATTCTTGTGCCACCCACTTTAAAAAATTTTCTCTAAATTCACTTTTTTTTAACCGCTAAAGTACTTTGAGAATTTTTTTTCTAAAATGCCCTTAACAACATCGTTGTTTGATTTGAGGTTCGAATTGATGTATAAATGATTTCATGCTGTAAATGTAGTATTTCCTCATGTTTGAGTATCAATTTTCATGCATATAACACGAATTTGATCACAATTTGATCAAATTAAAATTTTTTGCTCATCCCATTATTCTTTGTTCTTGGGTTATTTTGGCCACTTTAATCTATGTTTTAAGCTTCGAATTTGTTTAAAATCAATCTCATATTGTTATTCTAACTTAGTACTTCATTTGTGCACAATTTTTTACAAAAACTACTATTTTCGAGATCAAAATCGAGCTTGCAATGTCTTTGTCGAAAACAGAGGAGATGTTCTTGTCCGATTTTGGGACTTTAATCAATGATTTGAGTTTGAATTTTGTATAATATCAATACCATGCTGTTATAGGAAGTCAATATCATGGTTGTATGTAAATTTTCCAACAAAAATAACAATTTTGATATTATATTAAATTGGGTATTGAGATGTCTTAAATTGGGCACGGATGCCTTTAATTAATCACGATCTTGGGCAACAACGAGAATTGACCGTCGGTTAGGTCAGGGTCGAGACGTTGTCCTCGTGGGGGTTTGGGGGCAACGCCCCCGAAAGGTAAACGAAAATCAAGTTCCCTTTATCGGTTGAAAATCAAATGGTGTCTTGGTTGCTCATCGCGATGCCTTGGTTGCTCATCGCGATGCCTTTATTGCTCATTGCGATGCCTTTGTTGCTTATCATGATGCCTTCGTTGCTCATCGCGATACCTTGATTACTCATCGCGATGCCTATGTTGCTCATCGCGATGACGTGGTTGCTCATCACAATGATTAACACACGCGATGCCTTGAATTACTCATCGCAATGCCTTGAGTTATTGATGCGCGTGTGTTTTTCTTTCATTAATAGTATAATCGTCTTTTCGTCCTAAAAATATTATTTTTTAATTTTAAAAATAAAATAAATAAATTAAAACGATTATAAATATTTAAAAAGGAAACGACCTGAAATTCACCGATAAATATCTACCTAAATACTCACTCTATGCAAAAACTTATTTTCACGGGTGATGAAGCCCCCGAACCAATTACTGTTGGTCCCACTCTGCCTTGCGCGTCACTTTCCTTGGGCAAAACTTTCGTTTTTCTTGGTTCGCCACAATTCATATATCCCGTTTTCCGTGGGCAACACTTTCGATTTTCTTGGTTTGCCACAATTCATATATCCCGTCACTGTCAGCAGTATCCTTACCTTTCAATAAATCTCACTTCATCCCCCCCTCTCATATCAGTAAATTCACAGTAATCCCTCTTCTCTCTCTCTTCATCTACGATGGAGCTCAAAAGCTGGATTGCGTCTGTAGTATTTCTACTTATAGTAATATTGCAGGGATGGAGCTTGTTGAATTGGGTATGGTTGAGACCAAGAAAGTTAGAAAAGTATCTAAGAAATCAAGGGCTACAGGGAAGCAAGTACAGGCTATTGTTTGGAGACTTGAATGAATTGGTGATGATGACAAACGAAGCCAAGTCTAAACCCATCAATCTTCATGACGATATTATCCCCGTATCTTGCCTTTCATCCATAAATCCCTCATCAACCATGGTACAATTCTCGTCCTTTCGTTTCCAAATTTGATCAATTTTCTTTTGATACCCAACAATTATTATCTTTTTCATGTCAATTAAAATTAAATTATTACTCGCTCTGTTCTTAAATGCTTCCCCAAAATTAAAGGAATGGTGTTTAATTATAAGCAGTTCGTTACCTAGTTGGTCACTTTACCCATTTCACATGTGTATGGAAAGCTAGCCTTTCTTATCTGGTACTGTAAAGTCCATCCATCTATGTCGAACATGGAGCATATTCGATAACAAATTAGTTCCTCCGTTACCAGAAAAGTATCCTATTGACTCGACATACAGACTACTCTCTGTTTCAAAATATTTCGTTTTACTAAAAAAAAGATTATCGTTTTAGGTTTAATTGATCTACAAGTATTGATCATCTCTTCATTAAATACTTTATCTTTTAACTATCTCCTTAAATTTATCTTCAATCTAAGAAAATTAAAGATATTTAATAAGGATATATTTGTCAACTTATAAAATTTCTTAATATGTGTGCACAACTCTAAAACGTCAATCTTTTTGAAACAGAGGGAGTAAAAAATTTGATTTTATTATAAATAATAGGATAGTGTGTGTTTTTCAAGAATATACATATGAGATTGGGGTAAAATAGTAAAAAAATTTCTTTAAAAAGTTCAGAAACTGGACATTTTCTTTTAACGAACTAAAAAAGAAAACAAGATTCATTTTGTTTTGCCTAATATCTTAGTTGACAACTTAGATCGGTTGCATGTAGTCACTAACTGAAATTTTGTGTCTAAAATTCTGATTTATTTAGTTGCTGTAGCATTACTAATAAATATTTCATAAACCGGCTGCAAGAGAACTTGAACAGAAGATCTCAAGAAAATTCATAATGTCCCTTAATCACTTGAGCTCTCTGGTTATCTATCTCCTTGGGGTTAGCCTATACCTATCTATTTGTTTATGCCTATCTATATGTTTGTCGTTCAGAGGATCATATCCCTATCAATTGGTTTGTGTGTACTGTCTCATACTTCTATCTATTTGTTTGTGTCTATTGTCTGTTTGTTGTCTAGAGGCTCCGCGGTGTATTCTATCCATGTTTACCTGTTTGTGCTAGTGTTTTTGTTGTTCAAGGCTCACTGCTTAATTTCACATGCTCCTCTTAAACATTTCATTGTGATCATTTGCATGTGTCTTTTTTTTTTCGTAATTAGCGTAGTTTGGGTCAACTTACGCTTGGTATGTGCATTTGGGAATTACTTACCATATTGACCTCAAGAATTGAACTAGCTGGGTAGCTTAGGGGCAAACTCACCAACCACTTGAATTGAACTAACCTGTGTTTACTTGCATGTGCCAGTAAACTGTCATGAAACTAGTTCCTTGCTTTACCCTGCCTAATGGGGTTGAGATGAGTACTTCTAGGGCCATAGAATGAGTATGCAATGTTGTGTACAAATTCTCAATTGACAATTGCTGAATCGTCGAGACACTTATTTACCTGCAACTTAAATAACCAATCATAAAATACCAATTGAAATGACTGGTAGATTTATGCAGAATATTGATGATTAGCATTACCCTAATTGGGTTAGTCACGAGCACCAGGATCCCCTCTTTTCCAAGTTTGGGTTTTCTAGCATCAAACATGGGAAAGAGGTCTTGTACTCAGCTCCCAATTGAACTATACATATAATGGGCCTCTACATTCACTTACTATAGCACCTCGCAAGGATAAAACTCACCATGTTTATTTTCAATTTAAATGCTACTATTTTTTTTCAAAACGAAGCTATGTCCCTTCTACATGTTGCATTTGAGTGGCCATTCAATATTTGGGTGAAGAGCTGCACTGTAACTCTCTGCAATAATTGTCGATACAATCAAATGTTCCAACCCTGTTTACTGCAGCGAAACAAGTTCCATGGTATCAAAGTCAGAGCAATGGTAAAATTATGCTTAAAAGGACATAAGATTGTATTAGGGGTTGAAAGTTTTATGAATTTAAAAGATATTCTTGCAAAATTAAGGGGAGGTGGGCATGTGCCTCCTTCTAATGCTCGTAGCTTTGCCACTGATTAATGCACTATTGTATAGATTTATTATCGTCTTTTACGGATTATCAACTGATGAGGCGAGTGGTCTACTAGATTACGGCCTAACTATGTTTGAATATTAATCAATAGCTGTCTATTTTTGTCTCTGCTCCAAGCTACTGCCAAGGTTTTGATTAGATTATCAATTTTTATAATGATTTCCTCTTAATCTAGGGGGTTATTATTGTATTTGTAGGTAAGAATTTCTTTACATGGATGGGGCCAAAACCAGATTGCACATTATGGACCCCGATCTTATAAAAGAGGTTTTAACTAAGATTTATCGTTCAAAAGCCTAGGGAGGAAATCCATTAACCAAGTTGCTCGCAAGGGGTCTAGTGGATCGGATGGTGATCAATGGGTCAAACACGAAAAATTATCAATCCTACTTTCCATGTTGAGAAGCTCAAGGTTGCCTCTCTCCTCTTATCTTCGAAGAAGTTTTCGTTTCCTGTTTTCCCGATACACTTGTTAGACATGTAATCTAAGCTATTCGAGGGTCACAACATAATGGTAACGCTAACACACTTTTCTCTGTTTTTCTTGTTATTTTCAAAATAATTTAGCATATGCTGCCTTTTATTTTAAGTTGTAGCGAGATGATAAGTAAATGGGAGGCGATGGTGGCGAGAGGTTGGCACATGTGAGGTGGATGTGTGGCGATCTTCAAACAATGTCTAGTGATGTGATTTCGCGTACAGCATTTGGCAGTAGCTATGAAGAGGGAAGAAGGATATTTGAACTTCAAACAGAGCAAACTCATCACATAATAAAGGCTACACAGTCAATATACCTCCCGGGAATGAGGTAAGTTATTTCCTGACAATATTCACATAGTTTTGAGAGGTGGACAAAGCTTAATGTAATGATAGAGATCCTTTCCAAACGATGTTCAATGGAAAAAAAAACATAATAAAAGAAAGAAAGGAGAGAAGATGAACATAAGCTATTCACTAAAGTAAATGGTGGTCTCTTAGAATCCATTTAGATCTTGTGTTTATCAATTCTGAATTCATTTTGTTTGTGTAGATTTTACCAACCAAAATGAACAAGAGGATGAAGGAGATTGACAAAGAAGTGAGGGCCTCAGTAAGGAGTATTATTGATAAAAGATTGAAGGCAATGAACGCGGGTGAAGCTAGCAATGAAGACTTGTTGGGCATATTGCTAGAATCCAATTATAAGGAGATTCAAAAACATGGAAACAATAAATTTGGAATGACAATCGAGGAAGTCATTGAAGAGTGCAAATTATTCTACTTTGCTGGGCAGGAGACAACGGCAAATTTGCTTGTGTGGACGATGGTTTTATTGAGTCAACATCCAGTTTGGCAAGCACGTGCCAGAGAAGAAGTTCTTCAGGTCTTCGGGAGTAATAAGCCGTCTCTTGAGGAGTTAAACCACCTTAAAATTGTGAGTACATTTCCAATTTTCTCTTTTAAGAATCCCGGAAAAGAGCATGTTAAAAAGCTTGTTACATGGCAAAAATTCTAGGATTTGTTCTTAACTAGTAGATGTTTGACTTTATCATTAGGCGTGCGTATAAGAGCCAATGAAAGCTTTCAAAAGTTTTTAAATTTTCAAGTTTCTCAGCCTTGCCATTCTACTTGAACATTTCTTTGGTGTTGCGGACTGTGTTGACTCCTTTTGTCACAGGTAACAATGATATTCCACGAAGTTCTAAGGTTATATCCACCGGGAGTAATACTAGGACGGATGATTCATGAAGAAACTAAAATCGGAAAGATAACCCCCGGTAGAATCTTGATCCAATTGCACGTAATGCTACTACACCGTGACCCGGAAACATGGGGTGATGATGCCAAGGAGTTCAAACCAGAGCGATTCTTGGAAGGTGTGTCAAAGGTCACAAAGGGGCAAGTCTCATATTTCCCATTTAGTTGGGGACCCCGGATATGCATTGGCCAAAACTTTGCTATGTTGGAAGCTAAATTGGCACTGGCTATGATTCTACAACGCTTCTCCTTCGAGCTTTCGCCTTCCTATTCACATGCTCCTCACACCATCATCACACTTCAGCCCCAGCACGGCGCTCACTTAATTTTACACAAATTGTAGTGTAGAAAGATCAAGAATGGCGATTCAAATCACCGACTTTTGTGAGATATGCTTTGGAGATTAGATATCTTTGTAATATTCTAGTAAAGTTATCAATTAAGAGAATAACTAATATGTACTCCGTAGTACTTTTTGAAATAGAAAAGCTACTATAAATTTGTGGTATATATCAAGTACGGCCTTTGATCCGATAAAACAACATATGGCTTTGACTAAAAATTGCAAACTTCCTATAATACCAAACCGCCCTAAAACCTAACTCAATCTCACTCTCTCCCAAATCTAGGTTTCCTCTCTCAAACCACAGTAGTCTTCCTCCCATCGTCGTCGTCTCCCCCTCCCATCTCCAACCACATCGTCGCCATCTTCCTCTGTCTCCGACCACATCGTCTCTCTCTACTGCCATGGATTTGTAAGTCTTCCTCCGTCTTCCTCCCATCTACGACCATGAAGCACTATCTTTGTCTTTCTCCGTCTTCCTCTCATCGTCATCCTTTGAATCGGTTAAAAAATCGGTTAAACGATCCCGTAAATCGTTTAAACGAATCCATGAATCGTTTAAACGAATCTGTGAATCGTTTAAACGAATCCGTTAATCATTTAAACGAATCTGTGAATTGTCGATACAATCAAATGGTCCAACCCTATTTCCATGGTATCAAATTCAGAGCAATGGTAAAATTATGCTTCAAAGGACATAAGATCATATCTAAATTTAATTGCCACTTGATGAAATCTGAAAATATTTTCTATAACAAAGTGAAGAAAAATTGTGACAAAATTTTGACATTCTTCGTACAAATTATTTTCCACTAAAATTTAGGTGGTGAAAAGATATTTTTGCAAAATTAAGGGGGAGTGCCTCACTCTTCTAATGGTCGTAGCATCGCCTCTGATTAATGCACTATTGTATAGATTTATTATCATTTTATACGGATTATCAACTAATGAGGCGAGTGGGATACTAAATTACGCCTAACTACATTTGAATATTAATCATTGGTCGTCTATTTTTGATCTCTCGCTATTTTTTATTAATTTCCCTTTAATCTTGGGTGGGGTTATTAATATTATATATTGTATTTGTAGGTAAGAATTTCTTTACGTGGATGGGGCCAAGACCAGTATTGCACATTATGGACCCTGATCTTATAAAAGAGGTTTTAACTAAGATTTATCAGTTCCAAAAGACTAGGGAGGAAATCAATTAACCGGTTGCTTGGAAGGGGTCTAGCAAGTCATGATGGTGATCAATGGGTCAAACACGTAAAAATTATCAATCCTCGCTTTCCATGTTGAGAAGCTCAAGGTTGCCTCTCTCCTCTTATCTTCAAAGTTTGTTTTTGTTTCCCTGTTTTCTATTGCACTAAACTATTCGAGGGAGGGTCACAACAAACCGTAACACTAACGCACTTTTCTCGTATTTTCTTGTTATTTTCAAAAATAATTTAGCATATTCTGCCGGCCTTTATTTTGAGTTGTAGAGAGATGATAAGTAAATGGGAGGTTGGCACAGGTGAGGTGGATGTATGGCCTGATCTTCAAACAATGTGTAGTGATGTGATTTCGCGCATAAAGATTTGGCAGTAGCTAAGAAGAGGGAAGAAGGTGATGTGCATAAAATGCAACTCAGGCAAGAATACCCGGTCGTATCAAGTAATAAAGTGTGCAAGCACAAGTATCGATCCCACAGAGATAGTGCTAGAAATAAATCCTAAGTACTAAAATTGGGCACACCTAACTTTATCTAAGCTAACGAAAATGAGAATTAAAATAAAAATAAAATAAAGGAAAAGAAAACAAGAAAGTAAATTAAATTAACGTAGCAACAATGAAACGGCTAACATCAAATCAATGTTAAAATGATAGGATTGTGATATTTCTAGTCTAGCCAATGTCTAATTTAACCCTCTCTACTTTTCTTTAACTCAAGTCTTGGTAGTCGGCACGTTGATAATATTCGCTACGGGCTCTCATCTTATAGCAAGTCTAGCTACCAATCCCCACTGGGCTCTCGATCTTATAGCAAGGAAAGAATAGCCGCATTATCGATCAAGCACCCATGACTATCTAAGAACGCTGTTACCTCTCTGGTGCGGCGTCACAAAGACAATTATTGTGATTTTCGAATTATAGGACGGGCTCTCGCATCTTACCCTATAATTCTAGTGATCATCTAATGGTTCGCACTCCATTAAAAGCATTAAGATCACACAATAATAACCAAAATAATGGGTAATACTTTGTAGAGAGATATTCTCTATTTTTCTACAAGTCATGCCGGTAGCCGGAGGTCGCCGGTGTGTGTCACGCACCAACTACTTGCTAGGTCCGAAATGTAAGGTAGCTCTCGCGGATCCAAAACATTTCTCAAATCAATTAATTAATAATAAATCAATTAAAAGCACTAAGCCCATAATTTAGTAACATAGCATGATTGTATACTAAATAGAGAGAGATTAAATTAAAACATCACATTCAACATAGAAAATAATCACAATCCATAAATATATTTAGCTCATCACCAATTCCACATTTACAAGGCAAAGATTCCAAGAAAATACAACATTAATCATGAGATAAAAATAGGAGAAATTAAACCTATTAATGTCAAAATGGTTGCAAAGCCTCGCAAATGCTTCCTTGGGCCTTGATTTGATGCTCCAACCCCTTAGAATGAAGGCATTTAATTTGGTTGGAAGAGTGGAGAAAAGAGTTAGGTTCTTGCCCCAAAATTGGGGCTGCTGCTGAATGTTGCTGCCTCCGTGATGAAAAAATGAGGAGATCTTGTGTATTGGGCAAGCCAAGGGGTAGAATTGGAATTAATTTAAGTTTTAGGGCTAAAAGGGGAGGAAATAGGAGCTGGGTCGTGGCTGGGCATGGGCAGGAGGATCTGGAGCAACCGCGGGTCAAGGAGGTGGATATGGGGCGGAATGAGAGAGAAGGTGGGCTGGAAAAGGGATGGAAATGGGTCGGGTGGAGCTCCAGAAAGGGAAACCGCGGGTCAGGGTTTGGATCAGGGACACGTGGCATCATGAGGGAGCGACAACACATTAATGAACAACTATAGCGCTTTGCAGCGCTACCCCTTAACTTATGTTATTTGCTCCGGTGCCCCTAATCTTTCCAGAAAGCGAGCCGCAGCCCTTCCCCTCCAGGCTTTGCAGTTTAGTCCCAAGGTCAGCCTCCGTTAGACTCCGTTAGCTGTTTTCTTCTTTCATTTTAGTCCTTTCCTTTGCAAATGACTAACGGAGGGCTAATGGACCTCAACCAAATGGCTTTAATCACTTCAAAACTTCGCGGTTGCCTTGAATACTCCCAAATTGCTATGAAATGATCTTTTAAAGCTTGAATTCCACCAAGAAAATCTGAAATATAAAATAATACAATAAAGCACTTTCTTTGGCGTAATATATATGAAACTCATAGAAAATGGAGACAAAATATGGGGAAATAAATGGAAAATTATGCACTTATCAACACCCCAAACTTAGACTTTGATCGTCCCAGCAAAGAGAAATGGATTATGGAGAAGCTCGAGGACAAGATGAAATGAAAGCAGCACTCAATCAAGATCCCATATGTATTACCATCAAAGAAATCAACTCAAAATTACACACATGCATAAATAAGGTACGAAATGGTTCACATGCTAGCTAACAATCCTCAAACACTCACCTAAGGCCATAAAACACAAACCCATTAATAAGTCGCGATGCTCTAGCTATAATTGTGCCGACAAACCGAAAGAGTCCATCAACTAATGCAATCAAATTTATTTCACAAGGCAAGGACACATGGCATGGCAATATCAATAGGACTTTTTCAAAGCTTGTAATGTTAGGCCGAGGTCACAAGCGAAGGATAGGATAACAAATCAAGAGAGCAAAGAATTTGAAATCTTCACTAATGACTTGCTTCATGAAAGCACAACTTCTTCAAATAACCACAACCTCACTTCAACAACCACTTAAACATTAAACTTTGGGTTGAAAGTATACTCTACCACAACAATTTAGCTCCATCCTTATATCTCCTTGAGCAATTGAAGAACAATGGCCTTTTTCTTTTTTCTTTTTGTTGCCTCCTTGACTTTTCTTTTCTTTTGATTTTTTTATTGCACTTTGCTTTTCAAGAGGGCTCGTTTTCCGCCATTCAACATTTTTTCAAACACCAACACCATCAACAATGCACACAAGACTTGCATGAAGCAACACTTCCCAACAAGAATATGAAAATAAAATAATTCAAATCATGCTCTCTTGAAGGGTGGCCATAGTGTATAGGTTCACGGGATAGGATGATGCGGGTATAAGAAAATGAAATCGAATGGGGGTCAATATGTGCTCTAGGCACACACCATTCTATAAATAAAGCTCAACGGGGACACAAGAGATTAATGTAAAATGGGTAGGATAATATGGCACTAACGATCCAAAGATGGCCTATATCATGCTCTTGCCATACACACATGCCCAAGCCAAGCTATTTAATCATCAAAACATCAATCTCAAGATTATCTACCGGCATCATGCACAATCATCACTAGAGCATAACATAAAAATAATTTCCTCCAAAAATGGGCATTATAAATGTAAATGAGGTGAAGCTAGCGCATGAATCATGAACATATCCTCGACTATGCATATAATAATTTCAAAATTGAATCCAAGAAAATAATGCATACACGACTCGACGAGCGCCAAAGTGGGAGGCGAATGATCAAAGCATAAAGAATAGGGGCATTCAACTTCTTCCCATGAATTCAAGGAGCAACAAGTAATGAGTTTTCTAAACTCAACTAACCTCACATTTAAATAAATACGCATATAAATGGAAGAGAAGAGAAAACTCCCGCAAAGTCGATTCACTTGAAGACCGAGCCATGAATACTCCATGAATCTCCTTGAGCTACCCCCAAACTTTGAGAATTGCTCAACCCTACATCAAATCAAGCTCAAAACAAAAGGATGAGAGCATTTATGTAAATATAAAAATAAATAAATAAAAAGAAAAATATTTTTTGTGTGGGGACTCTATGTACACCTACCTATAAACCCACAAACTCGGAAGGGCTAAAAGCGACACGACCTAAAAGACATATAAATACAAAAGAAAGAAAAATAAACCAATTTTTCACCTACGGAAACGGTTCATTTAGAACGCGCGCACATTGTGTTCCCATAAAATCCATAACCAAGGAAGTGTTTTAATTGAAGTCCTTGAAGTTTGAACACTCCCTTATTTGCCGACTCCCTAGAAATAGGCCATTTGAGCACATCGACAATCGGAAATTTCACACCCAACTCACTTAAATGGATATACTCTTCATGATCCTTGGGAGATGGGTGGAGATGAAAAATGTGAGCCTCAATGCTGGTGGAGTGTAGAAATAAGGAATCGGGTCCTTGGAGTCTTCATTTGCCAAAAGAATCATGCTCTTCAACAATGCTTGATGCTCCATCTCATTACCCACATTGACATGAGATTGAGATGTTCCCAACGGGTTGTCCCAAGATACTCAAAATTTCACTCTCAGGTAGAGAGATATCATTGCAAAGCTTCATTTTATTGAGGTAATGACTCAAATGCAATACCCATTCCTGCATTGTAGCTTTCCATATGTGAGGAGGTTCTCGAGTTTAAGTGCTTCGTCAACAAGGCTAGTTGAGCCTCTAAACCTTGAATTCTTTCCTCATTTGTGAGCGCGCATCTTTCAACTCCCCAATTACAATTGTTGCTCTGCACTTGGAAAGAGGGGACAATAGGGTCTTCATGATGATAATGAGAGAAGGAAGCATATAAAGTCGACTCCATCTCAAATTCACAAGGATATGGAAAGTGATTTCCATAACAATTTTCACAAATTAAGCTCGGATGGGGCGGAGAATAATTCATAGCCTCGTTGATGTCATCTCACTTTCATAAATTCCCGCATTTCATTCCATGCCCTTGATCAAAGTTCCGTTGACATTGCTCCAATCCATCGCTCCAAATGCTAGCTACAAAAACACTCACTAAACAAGCAAGATCAAATGCAAGAGAACAAAATAAATAAACAAAAATAAAAGAAAGCAAAAACTATCGACAACTAGAATTAATGCAAATATATACAATGCTTAAATTAAAATTAGGCAAGCTTGGTATTAATATCAAGATAAATTCTAGCAACTATCCCCTAAGAACGGCAAAAAAACTTGATGTGCATAAAATGCAACTCGTGCAAGAATACCCTGGTCATATCAAGTAATAAATTGTGCAAACACGTATCGATCCCACAGAGATAGTGCTAGAAATAAATCCAAGTACTAAAATTGGGCACACCTAACTTTATCTAAGCTAACGAAAATGAGAATTAAAATAAAAATAAAAT
>CM028366.1:50371772-50447773 GCA_016624345.1 Platycodon grandiflorus
CTTTGAAAGCTAGGAAATTGTTATCGCATGGTTGCGCGGGTTATTTGGCATGTGTAGTTGACAAAAGTATTGCTACTCTGTGTTAGAAGAAGTTCCTGTAGTTTGTGATTTCTCGATGGATTCTCTACCGATTACAATTTGCCTCGATAGAGAAGTTGAGTTTTATATTGAATTATTGCCGGGAACTACCCCAATTTCTAAAGCTTCGTATAGAATGGCAGAAGCGAGTTGAAAGAACAATTGCAAGAATTGCTTGATAGGGAGTTTATTAGACCAAGTGTATCACCGTGGGGTGCACGGTGTTGTTTGTTAGAAAAAAGATGGTACTTTGAGGTTGTGTATCGATTACGAGGCAATTGAATCAAGTAACAATCAAGAACAAGTATCCTCTACCACACATTGATGATTTGTTCGATCGATTTGCGGGTCGGTAGTGTATTCTTTTTTTTTTTTTTTTTTTGGCGAAAGGAGGCGGCACCTCCTAGATTTTATTAATAAAGGAGAAACAGTACAAATAAGGTGGGGGACATGACAAACCTCAACCACCAAAAGAATAGCCTAGGGGAGTCCTTACACATGACGTAAGGTCCTCTACAAAAAGGGAGGGAGAAATAGAAAACACATAAAACAAATACAATAGAGATCTCGCCATAAAACTAATGTAACCGAATGTGAGGAGTCTTCGTCTTGTCAGAAGCAAACAATCCTTTGCAATAAGGGGAAGATTAGAGAGCATAGAAACTTGAGAACTGTACCCTCTATCGGCAGCCATATTAGCCAAAAAATCAGCCACACTATTTCCTTCTCTAAGAATATGAGTAACCGGACCACCATAATAGCCATAAGGCGATGAATGTGATCAATAATGTACCATATAGACCAAGGAATGTGATACTCCCGCAATAATCTTCAATAAAACTTGAGAATCCACCTCTAACCAAACATTTTGATATCCAAGAGATTGAGCTAAAGAAGGCCATCCCGTGCGGCTAAAGCTTCGGACATCATATTTGTTGCAATACCATAAAAATTAGCAAAAGCATGAATGAACTCCCCATTAAAATCTCGGAGAATACCCCCACCCGAAGCTCTCCTGGATTACCCCTAGACACACCATCCGTGTTGATCTTAACCATACCGCTCGGAGGAAAATCCCACACAACCAATCTAATCTTTTTAGTGATAGCGCGAGAATGCTTCACCGAAAGATGTTGAATAAATGATCTTCATTAGGGAGACATGAAAATGTTAAAGAAAAAGCCATAGCTATGTTGGATACGATCACAAACTTTGGTAATAATGGTTTTCGAACACATAACAACACCTTCAAATCTGCTCTTATTTCGGGCCAGCCATAACTCCCAAGAAATAATTCTTGGAAGAAGCTTGGACAGCCATTTAGACGCTTTGTGAGCTTTAGGGTGCGACGGACCATTCCACCAACAAAGAAGAGATTGGTTAATATGGCCAAAACCATCCGGATACCACGACCATGCTGAAGTATGTCCACACATTAGATGCAACGAGCCACGAAACAGACACATGGTTAAGAGTTTCCTCACTAGGCACCAAACAACAATCACATTTAGAAGCACATTGGATACCTCTAGAACGAATTCTATCATCGTAGGAAGACCATTATGAAGACTACGCCAAAGGAAAACCGAGACCTTCCTTGGGATATATTTATTCCAGCAATAAGAGAAAATAGCCGCCATAGGTCTTTTTACTCGACATTCATTCCAAGCGAGATGAAACATTAAATATACCATTAGGAGAAGGCTTCCAAACAGGACGTCTGATTATTCGAAAGAGTAATAGAGAAGATTGAATTAAACGCTCAAGAGCATTACCATAGACATCTCGGATGTGATCCAGTAGAGGCAAACCATTGAGAAATAAGGAAGAGACCTCCGTATGTGCGACGGGGAGGCTGCCAACGTCGCCATCCAACCGGTTTTCATGGATAGTGATATCGCCTCTACCAACCCTCCACGCCATCCTGTTTTCTACCAAAGGTTTGGCCGCAATCATACGCTTCCAAATATGAGAAGGGTAGGAAGTAATAATAGCATCCATAGGATGAATATTCCAACAATATTTCGCAAGCATAAGCTCACTCCAAAGAGATGGAGAGCTTCGAATCTCCACCAAATTTTCATAGAAAAAGCCAAGGAAATGTCCTCAAACTTACGTAAGCCCAAACCACCTTCCTCAATAGGCCGCTCATATGTTTCCAAGATAACCAATGACATCTTTTTCACCATCATTATTACTCCAAAAAATCGCACAATGATTTTCTCTAGCGCATGAATGACACCTTTGGGAGGATCAATTAAGGAGAAATAATAGATGGGCATTGCGGATAAGCAAGGCGGATTAAGGTGAGTTTGGCTCCAAAAACGATAATTTACCTTTCCAACATGCAAGTTTAGATTCCATTTTCGAATGAGAGGAGCAAAGAGGCTGATTTTCTTTCGACTGTATACAAGGGGCATCCCAAATAAAGCAAAGGGAGTTCATGTTTAACAAAGCCCGTGATTTCAGCAATGAGAGCATCCCTTGGGCTAACCTTACCTGATAAAACCAGATTTACGAATGTTCACCAATTGACCGAGAAGCTTTGATACCACTCCAAATATTTCATGTGAGCTTCTAGGGAATTCTTGGATCCATTACAAAAGATAATGACATCATCCGCATAAGCAAGGTGAGAGATCATTGGAGTGTTAACGTGAATACGGAATCGAGCTGGAAAAGTAGAATGAAGATGATTGAGGCCTCTACTCATCATCTCATGCAATAATAAAGAGGTAAGGGGATAGGGGATCTCCTTGTCTAAGACCTCTAGTTGAATGAAAGAAACCACAAGCTTCACCATTAATAAGGACCGAGAACCAACTATTTGAAATGCAGCGATAAATTAAATCAATCCAGATCTCATCGAAACCAAATTGGCGCATCACCTTAATAAGCCCAAACCATGATAACCGATCATACGCTTTAGCCATATCTAGCTTGAGAGCCACATTTGAACCCCAAACCTTCTTATTGAGAGATTGCATAATTTCTTGAGCGAGAAGAACATTTTCATGGATAACTCTCCCTTGGACAAAACCGCTTTGTTGAGGAGAAATAATGCGAGGAAGAATAGTGGCAAGCCGAGAAGTTAAGAGCTTTGTAACAACCTTATTGCGAAATTACAAAGACGATCGGTCTAAGATCGAAAAGGAAGACGGAGATTCCACCTTAGGAATAGTCACAATCAACGTACTCGTCCAACTACGAGGCATAGCAAAACCGAAAAGAAATCCCCAATAGCTTTGATGAAATCAGCCTTGATAAGCTCCCAACAGACTTTATAAAATTCTCCCGTAAAACCATCCGGTCCCGCAGCACTTTGACCATTCATCGAGTAAACAACCCCTTAATTTCATCTTCATCGGAACAGCCGTAAGAAGAGAATTATCTTCATTGGTGATGAGCCGAGGAATGAGAAACAGATAATCATTCGATGAAACTTCACACTTGCCCTTGAAGCCGCAGAATAGAAACCAATAGCCTCTTCTTGAATCTCCTTCTTATCGGTAATCCATATCCCTTGGCGATTCGAATTTTATGAATAAACAATCTCTGCCGCTTCTTTTTAACAACACTGGAAATATTTTGTATTTCTATCTCCTCTTTAACCAAGATAAATTAGCACGCCGAGCCCACAAATCCTCCTCAATCTTCGTTTTGAAAGGAGATGCGCTGTGCAAGATTAAGGGCAGCTCTCGATTCCTCATCCCCAATCTGCTGGTATTGAGATTCTCGGAATAAAATTTCATCTTCAGCATTCTTTATTTGTTGATCAACTCGCCATAAATTCTTTTGTTCCAATCGAAATACATTTACGAAGCCTCCCTAATTTCTTTGCAAAACATACCATAGGTCTACCATCCATAGAAACAGCCCAAGAATCCTTGACAAGGTCCAAAAAAGTGGATGTTTCAACCAAATATTTAGAAACTCGAAAGATCCCTTTTACTTCACTTCAAGTTGCATACTCATAAGAAGAGGAGTATGATCGAACATAGCCGAGATAAATGAGTCACCCGAGTATAATGAAAAAGCTGGAGCCACTTCTCATTATAAAGAGCTCGGTCAAGCCTTTGATAAATAGCTCTTCTCCCCAACCTTTTATTAGTCCAGGTCATAATATTTCCTTCATAGCCCGCGTCTATAAGGTTTGCAAATTGAATCATATCCGAAAATTCATCACGAAAGATTATTAATAGGTTTACCTCCCACTTTTTCGATTGATCAAGGACACAATTAAAATCTCCAATCACTAGCCAAGGAATATCCACCTCACTTATACCCATCAAATCCTCCCAAAGATCAATGCGAGTAAGCCTCTTGCAGCTTGCATGCACAAAAGAAACCCAAACAACTTCATTCCACATTGGATGTGAGATTTGTAAAGTTAGAGCCGCCTAGAATCTTGAACAACCGTAGCTTTTAACCCATGCTTCCAGATGACCCAAACCCTATTATTTACATTAGCCAAACCATCCTCACAACCCACTTTACGAATAAGAGATCTCATAGAATTGATATTAGATTTAGGCTCATAAATAGCCATCAAGGACAGCCCATGAGAGCGAAATAAACGTTGAATTCTTCTAATTGTGGCATTATTAGCAACACCACGAGCATTCCAACTTATAAACGACACCATTAAGAAACTCGAAAAAGAGTAAAAGGAAGCAAAAAAGGATGAAAAGAGAAGGGTGCTCACAACGATGGGGATTTCTCCTTCCTTTCTTCTTTTATGCGTGACCGTAATAAAGCCCTCATCATCAAAAGCATCGATCATAGCCGTTTTCTCTTTATAATCCATCTGTTCATTCATCACTTGATTGAGCGAAGTAACTTGAGGAGCTCTCGGGAGAGGTTAAGGGAACTAAGAGCATTCATCTTGACATGGGAAGAAGGTTTAGCACGCATAGCGAATCATCCCTCAAAGGGGTGCATAATTTAAGAGGATCTTGAATTTCGGCGGAATTATGTTGGCCTCATTGTTTTGAGATACAGCGGCCTTTGTCTTTATCACCTTTAAGCTTTTTGAAAGAGCTTCATTAACAGAATTAGGCAACACAATACCTCTTCTAGCAGCCAAAACAGTTTTTGTACCATTGGTAATTAGAGCCAACGGAGGATCAACCTTTGAGTTAGCTTGAACCTCATTACTACTACCATGACCCATGTTATTCAGATCAACTTTCTTCTTTTTCCATGTTTCACGAGTAGCTTCAACCTTCTTATTATCACCTTTATTCTCTTTGTTTACCAACACCACCTTATCATTATTCTTTTTTGGAGCAGCATTTTCCTTGCTTTTCGTATAATCTGAATGTAGAACCCGACAGTTAACCTCATCATGACCAAGTAAGGAACAATGACTACAATACAAAGGCATATTATCATATTCAATTGCTTGGAAGAAACTCGGCATACAATCACCACAATCAATATGAATTTTTCCAGGCAACCTTTTAAGAAGATCAACTTGCACAAGAACTTTAGCTACACTTGGCCGGGACAAATCAGCAGTAGCCTTGTCTATTGACATAGGCTTTCCAAAAATCCGAGCCAAAGAAAATAAGAATATCTTATTGAATAGATGCACAGGAAGCCCTGGTAAACTTACCCAAACCGGGACAATGGAGGAATCGGTTTGAGGCTTCCAGAAGGCGTCCATACGGATGTTCGCATAGGAAAACGATGAACATACCACACTTCTCTAGTCCATATTCTTTGGAAGTCTTCCTCATTATTCAACTGAATCAACATGTGCCTAGAATCCAGATGACCAAGCTTATACTCCCCTTTTAATTTGAATTGAGAGAAGGCAATCCGAGCAGCCTCCATAGTAGGCACGCCATTCGTAAATTTTCCAACAAGAGTCCAAGAGAAAGGTCGAGAGAAGGCATCAATTGCTTCCTTTGATAATTTTAGAGAAGGAAAACCCTTATGAGTAGCAGCTGGAAGAAGAGGGATATCATGGATTGGCATAATACGTGGTTGTGTTACCAACGACGCAAAGGATTTATTAGGGTTTGGAGGCGACGTTTCATGGGAATTAGGGTTAGGGTTTGGTTCATGCAAAAGCGGCTTGGTTATATTAGGGTTAGGATCTTTCAATGAATCAGTTAGGATCTTGCAAAAGCGGTAGTGTATTCCAAACTAGACTTGAGAAGTGGTTACCACCAGTTGAAGGTGCGAGCTGAAGATGTTCCTAAGACAGCTTTTCGCACGAGGTATGGTCATTATGAGTTTGTTGTTATGCCATTCGGGTTGACGAATGCACCGGAAGTATTCATGGACTTGATGAATCGGGTATTCCATGAGTATTTGGATTGTTTTGTGGTAGTATTCATCGACGACATTCTTGTGTATTCTAAATCTCGGGAAGAACATGCGCAACATTTGAGGTTGGTATTATCAGTCCTTCGGGAGAAGAAGTTATTTGCCAAATTTAGTAAATGTGCTTTCTGGTTCGAAGAAGTATCTTTTCTGGGGCATGTTGTTTCGAAAGATAGGATAGCGGTGGATCCGTCAAAGGTAAAAGCGGTAACGAATTGGAAGAGACCAACTTCAGTGACTGAGATCCGAAGTTTCTTGGGTTTAGCGGGTTACTATCGGAGGTTTATTGAGGGGTTTTCAAAGATTGCTACTCCTATGACAAACTTAACAAAGAAGACAACATCGTTTGTATGGGATGATAAATGCGAGAATAGTTTCCAAGAGTTGAAGCGACGATTGACAACAGCTCCTGTATTGGCATTACCTTGTGGTGACGACAATTTCATGATTTACAGCGATGCATCTAAGGAAGGTTTGGGTTGTGTGCTTATGCAAAATGGAAAGTTGATCGCATATGCTTCGAGGAAGTTAAAGGATATGGAACGGAATTATCCTACCCATGACCTGGAATTGGCGGCAATTATATTTGCATTAAACAAATGGAAGCATTATCTTTACGGGGAAAAATTTGAGGTCTTCACGGATCATAAGAGCCTAAAATACCTTTGCTCACAAAAGGAGTTAAACATGAGACAACGCCGATGGATGGAAAAGCTAAAGGACCACAATTGTACGATTCTTTACCACCCGGGAAAAGCGAACGTAGTCGCGGACGCGTTGAGTAGGAAGGTGCACATGTCATGCATGATGGCTCATGAGTGAAAGACATTAGAGGACTTGAGGGATTGGAGTCCTAGTGAGACGAAGTGTGGTGTAATTTTTGCGAATGTCTGAGCTACTCCAGTTTTGTTGCAACGGATTAAGGAAGCTCAAGTTAGTGATCCGGAGTTGGAGAAGTTAATTGGTCAATTGAACGAAGGCAAGACACTTGATTTTGCGATGAATAAGGATAGTATCTTGACCTTTCAAGGGAGAGTTTGTGTTCCAAGTGTTGCTTAAGACTAGGAGAACTACATTGAAGGCTTTGATTTTCTTTTTAGTGGTTGGATTGTCTATTTGAGGTAAGTTACTAAACCCCCCTATGTATGCCTAGGAATTGTTACATGTATGAATGTTGGTAAACATGTATGACTTGTATTGTTGTTGAATTCATGTTGAAATGTTATGTTGATGAGAATTACATGTTATTATGTGAAAGACATGGTTTAGTTGGTTTAAATTGTGTAGAGATTGATAATCACCAAAGTAGTGAACTAAAGAACATGTTAGAGACTTTAAATGGTGAAAATTGCATATAGCAATTATACCCAAATTTTATAAACTTAAGAATTGACACCAAAAGTGGATTTTGGGAAGATTATAATTCTCCGAATCACTAGTTAAATTACTACGAAAATTAGAGTTCATTTGGTATGGATTTCAGTCATCCGAGTATTTGATACTGGTTTGTTAGAGACTTGTAAATTAGCTCTAAAGTTGTGTTTTATGACTTTGAACAATATGTTTGATGATTATATGTTGTAGAAAAATTATAATCTACATGATGTTTGTCAAGTTCACTACTTTTGAACTTGACGGTTATTTACATAAGTTGAGTAAGAGTACCTACTTGTGTGTTGTGTAAGTCCAGCTGGCGTCGTCGTTGTTAATGTCATGGTGGGACGACGTATAGTCTTTACGAATGGGATTCGTGATCGCTATAAGTCGCCGTACCGGAGTGCACACACCCCTCCTCTGTTGGCCACAGTTGAGAAGTAGCCCCACTGTTATAGCAATACGCATGACTTTGGCTTGCTAGTAGAACCCGATGGGATTGGGGACGTCGATACCACGTACACGGGTATCGAGGCACTATTGGTTGTTTGTGTATTGCAGGAGCTACACAAGGTTGAAGAAAGAGATATGATATCCTTCTATAACATGGTTTATTTATGGGCACCTATGTGTTAATCAAAGTGCTATGTGAGTTGAATGATTTGTATATCAAGTATGATGATATATGTTTAGTTGTGGTATATAAATGTTAATGCCATGTTATGTTTATTGCTTGAGCATCATGCCATGCCATGTAGTTGCATTAGTAACTTACTGTGTCATTATGACTCACCCCGTTATGTGTTTATTTGTTTTCCTTAGATCCAAGCCAACCCGGAAGTTCACGGTGAGGTCGAGTAGGGTTCGTGCTAGCTTACAAGTCACCGTGTTTTGGAGGCTCAAGAATCCTACTCCTAGATAGTTGTTTTATTTTGGTAAGGACGAATGGTTGTGAAGTTATGTAAACTTTACTAAGGGTAGTATTTTGGTGATGAATTGTATATTTTTTTGGTAGCCGACATATGTATGTCGTGCCCTTGTATAGTTTTGTTGTTAAAAATAGTTTCTTTCCCGAGCAAGTTGTAGCTCGTGGTTTATGTTTGTTATTCCGGCATGTTGTGGGATGCTGTTGTTGTAGTTGTTTTGTTTCACAAGTTTTAGACTTGTGGTTTTAGTTGTTGGGTTCCGGCTGTAGTTTCGCCGAAGACATGTTTGTATTAAATCATGTTTATAAGTTGTGTTAGTTGTAAGTATGGGCGGTTACGTCACGTGCTCTTCTTATTGTTATGTTGTTTTGGCGACTCGACCTTGGAATTTCGTATAGAGATTCGGGTCGGGCGTCACAGATATGGCCTCAAATCATATCCAGTGGATAAAATGCTGGAACTTTAGGGGAGGAGCAATTCGTTAAAGTGTTCTTCCAACCACATAAGTAAAAGAAGTGGGTTACCGGAAGGGAACCAGTCTTCACCGCCCGCATAAGCATCCATGCCAAGCAACGTCTCAGCCAAGATAATGGGGATAATACTCTTTTGTCTTTCCCAACATTGCGAGAACCATGTTGAGCGCCCACACATCAATAAAACCATTGTAACTCCCGAGGAATAATTTTCCCAGAGCCTAAGAAAATAACCGACGACGACGTCGGGTGTATCCAGGACAGATGAAGTATCCCGAAAATGTCGGGAAGATATTCAAGTCAAAAACTATCCTTAACCATCGCCCTCGTATCATCAGGAGGAAATCAAAGCATCTCTAACGCAGCCATCTCTGGTGTTTGAGTAAGGTCAGGGACGACAATTTGATCAGCAGATGCCGACCCCGTCAGAGCACAAAACTCTTCAATAGTGGGACACATATCATTCGATGAGAAATTGAATAGATGATTTTTTACGGACCAAAAACAAGACGCAGCTCGTATCATGTCCCAATTGATCAGAATATCAATCCACCCAAATGCGCACAAGAAGCCGCAATCCTGGCCAATAATTAGTTTATCGTCGGTATCAAGAAGCCGAACCATGGTATTCAAACGACTCTCATAATGTGTAAAATCCTCCGAGAACCGGAAGGATGATCCATTTTGTTTGAAAATGGTTCTTGATAAAAGAAATCAATTCATGCAGGACGAAAATATTTCCTCGGGAAAGAAAAGAAGCGCGAAGGAAGAGCATGGCACTGAATTGCTTCGACCGGGTGCCTTATAAAAAAGGCAAATGAAGTGATTTTAAGGGCAGCCTACAGCAGCCTAAGCCTTAGGCTGCAGAAAAAACGTCCCGACATGTCTCAATCCCATCTGAAGCCACAAAGTTTTCTTTGTTTCACAATCTCACAACAGTTCTCTCCGAAATAGGCATCAAACCTATTTTCAATTCAGCAGCCTCTAAGATGTGAAATCATTTCCTTCCCTTAGACCTCACATGCAAAGGACCCATCTGTCGGAGGAGCATCAATTATGCATCAACCAATAGTCGCCCCCAGCCAAATACCCATTTTTCTTTCCCACAGCACAATTTGTGTAATTAAAAGCAATTAGAATTGAGACCTTAGGTTTTCTTTTTGCATTTCGTTAATAATAAATAATGTACAGAGTAAATTAAATTTGCTTACAAATACATTTCTTTTAAAAGAAAAAAATAGCAGGAAAGGAAATCAGTGTCTTTCTCTCTTCGACCTGCTAGTGCTGGCACCTTTGGAGCCTCCGCTCTCGCCACCTCTGCGACGTGGCCCAGTCGTGTCTGCACCTCCTCAGCAAGTGAAATCACTAGCCCCGGCCTTCAGCTTCCGATATAGATCGGACAACTTGTAAAACATGCTCAACAGCTTCTGATAGGAGCTAGCCGGCACTTGTTCATACATCATTTTTTATTCTATTTATCAATATGCAAATACATACATTCAAATAGACAAATAATATATGCACAAAATGATCAGAGATATATCAGATCTCTCCCTCGCAGAAGATAGTCATGTGGTGGAATCTCACCATCGCTCAGGTCCTCCTCCCTGTAGTTCTCACCCTCTCCATAACCAATCATCCACGGGACCTCCGGATAATGTATCCATCCCGCAAAAGACCCAATCTCTCCCACAAAAATGGAAAACGGACCTTCCCCTTCCTAAGCAGGAGGAGGAGGAGGATACAGCACGGTCTGCACAAACACCCCATAATCCATCTCCACATATTTATGTGGTTTGATGGCTTCCCTCGCAAGAAACCATTCATGTCTAGGCATCACGTCCAGGGTCATCATCTTAAAGGGTGGTGAAGGCGGTGTCAGAGGCTGGCCCACGTTGGGCCCATGCTGGCGATTGGCCCGATCGCCCAGATACATCGAGTCACACATGATGGAAACCATTAAAATGCGACAACCATTGGCCACTTGGGCCGGACCATAGGAAGCAGGTAGCTGACCCCATGGGAAGAAGCTGACAGATTCAGGACTGGAGTTAATAATTGCAGTCCAAATCACCTCGGTGTCAGGCCGAGTAGGAACCCTCCGAGCGTACTTCCGGTTTGAAGTCCGGAAGTTCACCAAAAATGGTGGGGTCATCACCCTGGTGCGGAGCGTGAAAGGGTGAAAGCTGAACACCGCATAAGCCGAAGCCTATCACATAGAAACCAATGAGTCAATATTTGTTTTAAAACGACAAAAAAAGTTTTTAAATAAAATTTTTTGTTCTGAATATTACCTCCCATGCCACGTTATAGTCAGTTACACTACTGGCGATGTTCTGGCTGGCGTGATCCATAAAGAAATAACAATCTGCCAGGCCAGCCTGTCCCCAATCAAAGTCGCCCAGATGACGCAGTCACCTCAAACAGTCGAGTAAAGATACTCGCAAAGTTAAGGAAGCATTGGCAAAAAGGGTGATCCCCAATGCCAAGAATAAGAAAACCCGAACGAACCGGGTCACAGCAGACCGATCGGCTGTGTCAACAAGATCCACATTGTGGAGCAGTCACTCCCTGACATAGCTGACGGGAATCTCATCGAAGCTCTTGTACACCGGAGCAAATCCCAACAGCTGAGCAACGGCATTAGGACGATGTCGCAGCTGGAAATCCGGCTTAATAGCCCAGCCCTGACCAGTCGGTAGCCCCGTGATCACCGAAAAATCCGCAGGCGTCATGGTCACCTCGCCCCACAAAAGGTGGAAAAAATGGGTGGTGTCCCACCAAAAACACCACAACACCTCATGGATGTTGCTGTAGCCAATAAAACCACCCACATTCTAGATAGACGTACTAAGACAGGTACCATCCACCCTCTCCTGAATCAGCCGAGGGAGTTGATCATAGATCTCCCTCACCATGTCCCCATTCGCCTGGATACGAGTAATCCTCCTCCGTGACTGCAAAACAAAAATAAAAATCAATTCCAGCGTGTCATCACAAAGCACACATGCACATTTTTTATGTCATTTCATAAATTCACATCAAGTCAATTTCTTTCATATTTGCCAAAAAAAAAAAAAAACTTAAAAGTTTTTCTTTTTTTCATACATTCTCCAAATCCCATCCCCAGGATCCCGGGATTAAAATAAAATGTTTTCAAGTGATTAGTGATGGTTTTTCTTCACTTTTCTTCATTAAAGCTTTTTTTCAAACAGTTAGTGTGCGACTTCCGCGCAACATCGGGCAAGAAAAATTCATACATTTTGAGCCACCCCAACAAAATCAACATGGGGGTTTCCATCTTTGTTCATCCCTCTACACATATATACTCTCGATTTCGAGAAATTTTTATCCTAATATGTTCATATTTGTAATTAAAGTAGGCACTTTAAACATGCGAAATCCACAAACATACATATTTGTTTATACCCATATTGTATAAATTCACATTTTTTGCTTAGATTCAACATGCAACAACATATATTTGCTACTTGGATACTAACAATTGCAGGATTAACATCAAGAGTCCAGTAAATCATACAAAAATTCAAAATTAGCATGCTTTGCGGAACAAGTGGGTTTTCCGAAAACTCACTGTGGGTGGATCTAAAGAAGAGATGTGACTGCTCTGGTCACGATGAATGTCGTTCAGATTACTATCCTAGAATGGATAACGGACCCGAATCCGCGCCATCACCTCTTCGTCTTGTTCGTCACTAACACCCAAATCGACAGGAATCTCATTTTCTAAGTCTGAATTGTTCGCCATTATCGCTACAAATAATTTTGGAGTGATAAACCTCGAAAAATGTGAGTGATTTCGAAAGAATTTCAGAAGAAATTGGAAGAGATTTGAAGAGAAGAGAAAGAAGGAAAAACGGGCAATAAGATGCTGCTTGCTCCTGCCGTCTTCTTCCTTTAAAGAGGAAAGGGATTTTTCCTTTTTCCCTCCAAGTTTCAGCATTTTGCTATTTGCACCCCCAAGTCCTTCTAACAGCAACTTAACGTCCAACTAACGGTTGTTAACTGGACGCCCTAACGGAAGTCTACCATCAACATATTTTTAAGGGGAATCTCCAGCAGAGTTACTCCCAACGGACCTGCCGTCCAATCCATCATCTACAGCAGAATCCCCATAGGACTCTACACAGTACATCTCAGCAGAAGCATTAAACAATGGTCGGGCGCATCATCCCCAATAAAGTGTCCCCTGGACACCACACAGATTTGCAGTGCATTCATACACGTTTGCACACCCAGTTACCCGGTTATTTCCCCCACAGGTTTGAGCCTGAGGCATATGGAAATCAACTGCTCAACGGCCTTGCCGTCCAAAACAGCTCAGAATCCATCCCCTGGACGCCACACAAAAATAGTGTCTTTGCTCTATGTCAATTTACAGCTTATCCTAAACTGCAATTTGCCTCATTTTGCGTTGGTATAGCTTTTCTTTTGGTCGTTTCCCAACGGGTATAGACTCGGGGTCCGAAAATGAACCATTCCCACACACAACATGTGACATTTCAAATTTCTTCCCTGAAGAGATTTGAACTACGTTTTGACCTGATTCTCTTTATAGAGATACATAGGCAATCTCCCCTGGAGATCCGGTCACCACAGAGCAGACCCTCTCGCTCTCTTCCACATGTAACATTTCAAATTTCTTCCCTAAAGAGATTTGAACTACGTTTTGATCTGATTCTCTTTATAGAGATACGTAGGCAGTCTCCCCTGGAGATCCAGTCACCACAGAGCAGACCTGTTGCTCTCTTCAGCATTTCACATTTCAAATTTCTTCCCTGAAGAGATTTGAACTACCTTTTGACCTGATTCTCTTTATAGAGATACGTAGGCAGTCTCCCCTAGAGATCCGGTCACCACAGAGCAGACCTTGTCACACTCTTCCTCAGTACATTTCATATTTCATATTTCTTCCCTGAAGAGATTTGAACGATATTTTGACCTGATTCTCTTTATAGAGATACGTAGGAAGTCTCCCCTGGAGATCCGGTCGCTCTTTGACACATGTTGTCACCCACACACATATACACATGGTCATACAAACTCCGATGCAGAGTTTGACCATCCAATTGCTAGTACGAAGCTGGATGTCTATCTTTTTCGACGACGCTCGCTTACTTCTAAGCAAACGTAGTCGAGGGGCTCTGTAGACACCCAGAATTCGTACACCTACATTATACGAATTGTCCAATAAATAATTTTTTATTTACAAATGGACTAACACTTGTTTCTATGATTATTTCAGGAAACAACATACACAATGGACTGTCAACGTCCAACAAATACAACAAGCTTCGGTTAGATCAACATCAAGGGTCAAACTCGAAGATACAACAGGACTAACGACGTCCAACACACAAATAACCTTCAGTTAGATCAACATCAAGGGTCCAGATAGAAGATACACATCTTAGAAGGGCCAAAGTGCAAGACACAAAGCCTGGAAAAGAAAAAAAAACATGGTTTGGTGCGTTGAAGCCTTGCTGAGTGCGCTGATACCACCAAACATGGTTTGGTACGCGGGCACCATGCCAGGTACGTCGCGCACCAAACTCTGCATTGCCCATAAGTCAAGCCGCTTGGCTGCTGAAGACTTTGAAGGCTGGAGGAAGCTTCGTGTAAAATTGGGCCGAAGAGTAACCATCAAATATCTCCCCCAACTCCTCCTATAAATAGAGAGTCTCAGCTCTCTCACTCAACACACAATTCACTCCCTCATCTAAGGAGAAAATCATCAACTCTCTCCCACAAAAGGATAGGTCATCCAAGAACACACACACACACAACTCTCTCTCTATCAAGCCTCTTTTTTAGGAAGAAAAGAGAAAAGAGTATTGACTCTATCTCGCGCCCACAAATATGTAAGTCTTCCTTTCCTCGATCGGTAGCAGTGGAAGCACAACGGTCAGGCTACGAGCTAGCTTGATCCAATATAACACAACGGCCTAGAACTTGACCCGATTTCTGTAAAATGACAGAAGGTAACCCCTTCCATTCGTTAGTCCGTTAAATATGTAAATAAGTTTATATTTGAGGAATGTATATGTAAATTATTTCAATACATTTCAATACATTTCAAATACATGTAAAGTATATATATATTCTGTAAATAACAAACTTACGATACTTAGATACGAGCATGCAAATATGTAGAGACCGAAAGGGCGAGTTGGGTGCGTAAAACCTGCCCAATTCGTAACTTGGCCCCCGAACCCATAATCTAAAGTTTTTCTCCCGTTTAAGATAAACATGTTTTTCATGTTTATCAAATCATAAAATCAACAGAGGAAAACCACAAGACAAGAGCGAAAAAGGCCCAAAGGGAACGATCTGTGGATCGGGGCGCTCACACATACTTGTCCCTGTGAGATAAGGAAAACAAATTTGGAAGGGATGAGTCGAGGACCCAGTAAGTTACCACTATGCATCTACATGGCATGCTGATATGCAACACAGTTCATATATCAACAATATCACGATATAACAGTTCTATGCAATAACAACATGTAACAGGTAGCATGTGATAACCGATCAATCCTATACTACCACGAGAGGCTCATTGTCATCAACAGTCCGTACGGTCGAAACCGCGACCAACTCGCTCATACAGGGAGCACATAATGAACTGTAAGGTAAACACGCATGAGTGGATACGGGGGTCGAGGCACACCTCCGACCGCTTCTAACCTTATCACCTCTTCATCAAATAAGTGCAAAATCGACTTAATCAATTTAAGCGTGCTCTGGATCGAAGTACCCTTGATCCCTTACAACTCACAGGTTCATACGGTCCGGTCACCACCTCAGCTAGCTTGAGATGTGCCAAGTTTCAACCATCCGCTAGGGCCAGTAGCAAAAAGTCCCAGATTCATCAATAGCCCCAACAACGATGTTCGACTAGCTCTCCACCCTCATGAAACGTCGGTGGAACCATGACTTACCGGTATTAATTATCAATTCCAACTGTTCACATATCAATTGATGGCGTCCCATCGTTAAACCATGTTGTTCAATTCAATCCAATATTATACTACACATATTCTCACATATGCTAGCACATTAATAACAGACTCAAAGTCAAACATCTCATTTTTCACAAGTAGTCCACATAACATTATCAACATCATTTTCGGACTCCGTAGAGTCATATAAACCAATTTCACGAGTCGAGCCACATAATCAATTATCCACATAGTTCAACATGTTTAGGTTATGTAGACTAAGTCATATATCAATAACAACATATTCCAAGTCAATTATGGAGTCTGACATCACATTTTACTATCTTGTAGTTAAACACATATTTCACAAGTACGACTAAACTCACATAGCATCATTTCACATCATCCTTTTCACGTAATCATCGATTATCATATATATATCATCAAGTTCACCGTATCGACATGAAACACATGTTGTATAGTATGAAAAACTACTACGAGCAAGAAATAAAAGTAGTAACTTACCCAAATACGACAAACACACCAAAGAACAAGGTTGGGTTGGATGAAAGTACTTTCCCTGGTGATATCTACCTTGCTACGAATTCCCCACTTCATTCTCTCTCTCGATCTTGCCAGATTCAAGTCTTCTCTTACTTAAAACCCACTTTCTCTCTCAAAAAATATGGAAGAAGAGATGGGGTTCGTGATTTCTCAACAAATTGGACGATCTATTCAGGTAGAAACGTGCTCCTCTTTGCCTTTTACGCTACGGCAAAGACAAATTATCGATCCGACAGGCGGAGCTCAAGATATCGCGAATTCTTCTTTTCTCTCTACCCTTTCTCTCTCTATCTCAGACGTGTTTGGATTAAATGAGGGGAGGAAAAAGGGTTGTGATCTTTTATTTAATCCATGGGTAAGTGTTCGATCCAATCTCGAGCTTGTTTGAGCATTTTAAACTACTTAAAAATATGAAAAATTGAGAAATAACAAAACCAGGCGAAACAGGGCACGGGGCTGGGCGGCCGCCCAAGCCCCCGCCCTCCCTAGCTCACCAACATTCTGCCACTTGAGCGGCCGCCCTCCTCCCAGAATTTATAAGTTTTCATATTTCACTCCCGTTTGATCCCGAAACGTCCCGGAATGATCCTAGGTTGATTCTAACATCAAATTATGGTCAAAACACATCCAAAATGCACCCGAATCATCCCGAATCAAGTCACGAAAGATAACGAACAAAAGTCTCAATTCCAAATCGAGACACACACACCACACCACACTTAAACTAACTCAACTTACGGATTAACGACAAGACGAACGTGCCCGTCACTCGTGAAAGAATCTAAACCAAGGTTAGGTCAACCAAACAAGGGGGGACACGACGTATATGAACCCTAAACGATGTCGAGAATAATCTCAAACAAATTTAGAACTATTGTACAATTCCCATGTACGAACACAAGTCCGACACCCGTCAATTCTTATCACGTCACGCTTAATAAGCATGACAACTCTCTCAACCTAATCACGAAGGTCTACTCATCAATATACAAGGTTTCCTAAGATGATACGAAGTGGCTATGGGCTAGATGAGAAGAAAATAGAGATCGAGCCTTACAACTACGGTACGTCCCAACTTGTTAAACTCACGGCTAGGATTATGGATAGGTTAGAGGCATGTTAAGGGTTTTCAACTCTAAGATAATCACACGAGAAATAAATATGATGATACTAAGCATGTTGGGATTGTTGGGGTCTGTTAGGTCCATGAGGATGTGCTCAGAATATAGGCTAGAGGGGGAGTGAATAGCCTATATTACCTTTATTAAAAAATTTATCCTATTTTTAAATTAGAAAAAGAGACATGGATGAAATGATTAATATGAAAAGATCATCTTCCTAGTTCAATCAACACAGCCGATATAGGAGGATCAGCTGATATGCATCAGCAGACTTGAAAGATAGCTGATAGGAAGTTATTGATATACTTAGCTGGTAAAAGATATTTTAAGCAGCGGAAGAATAAGCAGTATAAGTATAGCAGACAAGATTGAAGCAATTGTAAGTAAATGTGTACAAGTTCATCATAACAGTCAACTAAAATCTTGTATTAGATGCATCAATTACTTTCCACAACCAGATTGCATAAGAAATATATTAAGATTTACAGGAAAGATAAGTAAAGGCTGAGTATAATAAAATATGATTTATTATTAAAATTCAACAGAGGTTTGCTCAAAGATAAACATGCTTAGTACATCAACCTAGACTCTCTAACTTAGCAAATCTCCCCGGGGTAGAAGGAAAGTGAATTGGGATGCCGGGAAGACTCATTATTAGAACTCTAACTTTAGCAGTTCCTAATCCCCTAGGAAGGAGGACAAGTGAAGTGCTAGTGTTAGAGTGATGTGAGAAGAGAATATTAGACGTTGTTCAAATAACAAGTATTTGAACAACAGAGTGCTAAGCACACGGCCAAAAGTGAGGATAATTTATTGCACAATCGACAGCCCTTCTAATGTAGTATAAGTCTGCCGATATGAATGCAATATGGATTATTAGGCTCTATTTCTTCATCAGACATCTTCAATCTTGATCAGTCTTCAACGAATTGCAGAATGCTTGGTCTCTAGCTGTGGATTTGAAGTGCAGCAACTGAAGAGACTGAGTCTTTCGAAGGAAGAAAGAACTCAAATCAAGAACAAAGTTTTTGATCAAGCAGAACTTCTTAGCCTTTGGAATTTCTATTTTTTCTCCTACAAAGTGTTTGTTCTTACACTTGTGTTTTCTCACTTTTTGGTGTGGTTTTGATTTGAACGAACAAAGAACAATATTAACCATCAACACCTTCTCTCCTGTGTAGAATAAAGAATGAGAGGTTTCTTTTATAGATTGGAGAAGATGAAGGAGTCGTTGAGGCTTTGATGAGTTTTTGCCCGTTGGAGATTTGGATCATCAATGCATCAGAATGCATTGTTCAAACTGTTGGGCAAAGACCTTCCGTTAAGCTTTTGTCTTGAAGAGGTCCGTGAATCAGGCTGGATGAAAGGGACTTGTCAAGCATGCCTGGGATGTAGCGCACTGTGTTTGGCCTTTTATGGAATGTAGCCTTGGAGACTGGGACTAATACACGAAAGAGAAAATGTCTTCTGAATAATAGTCAAAGCACAGACATCGATGCGTATCTTGAGTTGTTAGGAAGATCTTGTAATGGATCTATTTTGACTTGTAGTATTGAGCAACGACCGATGTTTCTCTTGTTAATAATTAGCTTCTCTGCAGTTGTCTGATGAAGAGCATGGCTGATATTTGGATCTGTCGATATAATACTGTTGATGTAGAGATTGCTGATGAGACAAGGCTGGTAGGGATGTCTGCTGGTGAGACATTGCTGATGGACATGTCTATTGGCGCATAAAGAGCTTAATCTATATGAAAGTTTGTCATCACTTTGGTAGGACAAAGACTCGGATATGTACAAAGACTTCCTAGTCTAATGACCTATGCATTGTTTCATCAAGCGCCACACTAACCAAGACGCGACTTTTAGCCACTTGTGAAACATGCGTTGTAATGGGAACAAGCAAATCACCGTGTTGGAATATACATACATATATATCACTGTTTCACGGCATATTCCTAACAATCTCCTCCTATTTGCTTGGGACCATTACTACAAATGACATATACATACAGCTCTTAAAGCAGATGTTCAATCCTTTGTAATAACATGCCTTCTAATGAATGATCATTTTATATCGAGGCATGCCCTAGGTTGAACTTACAAGCGATAGCGTATGTATAGTCACTTATTGCTACGAATTTACAGACTCAATAAATAAAGGTATAAATACGAAGCAATAACAAGCACATTTCTAGGCAATTATAAGATATAATTGATAAGTAGGCCATAAAGATGTTTTTCTTGCGATATAATGCGTATGAGCTGAAGCATTTAGAGCAAGAAAGAGTTTTGAATCAGCATACTTAATTGAATTGATTAAGTATCAGAAATTTTAAAAGAAGTGAAGAAAGGAGCTGTTTTTAAGAGAGATGCTGATGATATAAAGATACAAAGGTAGTTTTAATAACAGCGTCGTGTAAAAGAATAGTCATTTAGATATAGCTGTTGAAGAATGTTCTCCAGATAATCGGACAACTTGATTAGTCATGTTGATCATATTTTTGTCAATTCAATTTTTAGTACGGATTTTTAGTACAGAGTGTAAGATATTTTTCTTTACACAGAACTCTCCTCCTATTTGTATATGTCGACTTACTAACTAACTCTCCTCCTCCTGTATATGTCGAGCTCTCCTCCTTAAACTTATATATATGTCATGTATACGTCGATTATATGTCATGTATACGTCATGTATATGTCAATTTTTATATAAACTCTCCTCCTTAATGGTCACAAGCGAAAACTTATAGCTCTCCTCCTTAAGTACATAAGTATGCGAATATGTTATAGTGCACAGCCATAATGTATAAGGTATACATATCAAAAGTAGGGAGTAAAGTATGCAAGCAAGTTGTGACGTGAGGATTTTGTTCTATTGCATGTTAAGAGAGTTTACAAGAATGAGCTTTGAAGAACAGTTTGAGTTTGAGAAATTTGAGAAGATGCAGAGATGTTGCTTGTATTGTCATCGAATGAGTTTAACGAAAGTATTTAAACTTGTGAAATTATGAAACTCTTCTCCTTTATGTATATGTCGAATAGACAAGTTATAAAACTTTATGTATATGTCAAATAGGCAATAAAGTATAGAACTAAGTATACAAGCAAAATATGTGTTAAAGTGCACAAGCAGGAGGGAATGAATTTAATGTTGTAGGTGTCAAAATGTATATTTCTCCTCCTTAACGGTCAAATTAGAAGTTTTAAAGATCGGACCAGAAGGTTTTAGGAATAGTGCTAGCATGAGTTTAATAAACAGTTTCTCCTTGATAAACAATATTAAGAGATTAATGTATATGTCTTTTCAGTATCATAGATGTGGAGTTGTCTTGTGTAAGGAGTTTGTAAAGGTGTGGAAGTTGATGTAGAGTTTTTAGAAGTTAATGTAATCAGACGTTCTTTTAAGAGATGTATCACGTGTTATGATTATGTGCATCTATATGTCTCTATTATATACTCCCTCCGTCCCGGATAAATGTTCCTACTTTCTATTTTGGGATGTCCCAACTAATGTTCCTAAAGACTTTTGATTTACTTATTCTCTACCATTCTTTCTAATATACCCTTAAAGCTTCATTTAATATAACACATCCCAAAGAAACTCAATTATTTAAAATAGTTGAACTCAATTAATGTTTATGGGTATTATGGTCAAAACACATTTTACAGTACATCATTAATTATGTTTCTTAATTCCTGTGTTTTATCCACTAAGAACATTTATCCGGGACGGAGGGAGTAGTACCTATAATGTATCTCTTCATGATGTTGTAAGACATACATATTGGAGTGTACTCTCCTCCTGGGATATATACAGTACCTTTTCTTTTTGATCAGACAATGTTATTGCTTAGTAAAACAAGTTAGGATAAGTGAGACAGATTAAAGTAGAAAAGATCAGTCATAACATAAGTCCTAATATATTACATAGATAACAAGTAGATATCAGAGGTGTTTGTTTAGCAAAGCAAAAACATGCTAGATTTCCTAATGAAGCAGGTTAAGGTGAGTAGGCCTACTGTCCTAATCGTTGGGAACGTTAACTGCTGAGTTTTGTGCAGAATTTTCATTCACGAGCTGATGTTCCTCTTGTCTTTGAGATTGCTCGAGTTGAACATTTGAGGAAATAGAAGAGGGATCAGGGAAAGATTCAGGCTCTGCAGTTGATACAAGATTTCTTGAGGGAGTCTAGGGGATGACGTTTGAAACATCGTTCTGGGGTCTTGAAGATGATTTCTCCGACGACCGATTCGACGAGGTCTTGGAATCGTTTGAGGCCGTGATGCCAAAATAGTCATCACTCGGGTTAGCCATTCATCGTAAGAGGTAGGACGAGGTGCGAGTCTTGAAAAATTTGTGTTACTCATTATGTTGGAAGATAAGTATGCAATGGAAGAGAATTGTTGAAGTAGTGGAAGATGCAGATTTAAGAGAGGTTTTAAAGAGTCTGATAACAAGTTTCTAAAGGATTTTGAGAATGTGGAGAGATTCCTCGGATGAAGGAATTTGATAAGACATAATTGTGGCTTAAGAGAAGGAATGTATTTAATGCCATAGCAATGATGCACTGTAATTAATGATTATGTAGATGTGCAGAGAGTAAGTATATCTATAATATAGGCAGTCTAGATGAGATATACATTGATTGTTTAAACAAGAAGTTTAAAATAATATTTAGTTTAAAAGGATTGACTTACACAGGAAGGGACAAGAATGGTTATACCGGTTGAGTTGAAGTTTGTAATATTTGTCTTGAGCTATCAGCCGTTTCGAGTATTGCAATTTTAGTAATAGTATTTTCCTCATAGAAATTTGTTAGATACCAATTGTTAGAAAGATATTTGAAGAACAATGGATTGGATATACTTATAATGATTAGCTTTGAAAAACAATGTGCATTGAATTTAGGTTAAGTCTTATACCAATAAAAATATGGAAAATTGGTTGGGACTACAAGAATTTAGGCTTTTGTCAGCAGTCAGTGTTGGGTATTTGCTGATGTGAGAACTGCTGACAAAGATGGTTGTCTGGTATTTACCTTGAGAAATGTTTGACTAATATTATAGGGGAATTTGATGAATTTGTTTAGTAATTTTAATATCAAAATAATTATAAATTAGCACAGATGTAGGACAGCCACTATTATTATAATTTTGAAATATAAATGAAGTATCTTTGGCAGATGTTCATGGTAAATAACGGAAAGACATTTTTAAAAGAGGCAAAGTTCTACTAATAATGAAATTTATTGAACACCCTTTTTGTTTTTGATGAGAGAGGACAGACAAGTGGGATATAGGAGATATACCTGGAGTGATGTCCGATTTTCTCTCTTTGCAACAGGTAACATCATGAATTAGCAGAGAAGGGATTCTGCTGAAGTATACTTCCATACTAACCTGTTCTATGATGTCTGACGAGAGTGGGGCATAAAATATATACAACAGGGGTTATATCAGCCATTCACTCCTGAGGAAAGACTAGTTTTTGGAAACGACAGTCTTCCTATGAATCCTAAAATTTCTAGCTATTTTCTGAGATAGGTCAAGTTACAAAAATTTTACCATCAACCTTTTGACAGTTAAACACGTGATAAAGTATAACAGAGTGTTTTGAATTCAGTCTGTTTGCTAATTAACTGTTAGTCAAGATGAAAAACAACTAATCTTGCCTTTTATTACTACAATCTCAAAGGTCATACAAAATTTTGTAGTTGTCATGACTGAGAATACAAATTGTTGTTGAGTGGTTTAAAAGAAAGTGAAAGCGTTTGTTTTTAAGATAGAAACTTTGTAAACTCAAAAGCTTTCAGCAGTCTTTAGGTTGACACGACAGACAATTTGATTCAAAGTAGATTTACTAGTAATCTTGTAGGTTTCAACAGGAGAGTCAGAGATTAAGTAATGAATATGCAGTTTCGTTTACTTGAAGGTGGGATGTAGACATAATAAGTCATCCTTTAAGTAACTGCAGTCTACCTATATTGAGCAATTAGAGCGTTCAGCAGACCTTGAATTTGATCAGGATGAGATGATCTAATTCAGAAAGGCAATTATCAGAATGGTTAAAGAAAAGAGGTAAACTTCAGTAATAGATCAGAACCCAATATAGCAGATTTTATAGGACGGGTTTGCTGATGGGGTCTCAGCAGAGTTTGTGTAAGAAATGTGTGATCGTCTCTTTGAGGTCAATTTCTCCAATCATTAAAAGAATGTAGATAATATTATGAAGGAGAACAGTTTATTGGATCAACATAGTTAAAACACATCAATTCATGCTATTAGATGAATTCAGATAAGTAGATAGACATGAACGAAAGTTGCAAAACTTGTAATAATCCAAACAGTTTTGAATAATACTCATTAGGGATCAGCTGATTACAAGAACAATACAACAAGAATTTGACTAAACTGCAGATTACAGGATAAAGATAGAAATTGATTCAATTTTGAATTGAAAATTTTGTTACAAAGTTTTATCCAAGATATCCTAATCCAGAGAACATGATGAGTGGACAGAAATCATGGACTTCGGAATGGATCAAGTTGGCTGTGTCCGTTTTTGATCTCCTCCAACTTTGGAGGGAAGAAGAACACGTTCACACTGAGAGGTTATTCAGGAAGAACCTCAGGGTGAGAGCCACCAAAGATTTATTGCATGGACTGCGAGTCCTCGAGGAAGAGCGCAAAAATGAACAATAGTCATCGGCAATTTATAATCTTTGACAATACTTCCTTAGCTACACTATTCAGTCAAGCTGAATTATCTGCATCAGCCATCGTTGGGGGGATGGCTGGTATACTTACATATAACCAGACGAGTTGTTTGAAACAACGATTTATCAGACACTTTTCGGATATTTGATAAATCTTATCTGGGATCTTCTCTGTGAACCTCATGTATACATGCAGAGTTACGAAGGTCAAAAAGGTGTATGCTAAGTGGTTTTCATAGTGATCCATCTGAAATCAAATTGGTGTATCAATAAGATTGATAACCAAATGTTAGAAATAAGTGAAATCACCTAAGAACATAAATTAATAATCTTCTATCTTACCTTTTAATATAACTGATTTTAAAGACATTCTTAAGTGTTCTGATAATCAAAGGTCTGTAGCATACAGTTCATCTTTTGCCTACAAACTTTTAAGATTATCAGACGAGACAAAAGAAAATTCTTTTATCAACTAATTTCAAGGCGTAAGATTGAAAATTAATACTGAATGATTTCTGGAACAAATGAGTTAATAGAATTTCTCTCAGATATTATAATTGTGTCTTTAAAAGTGTTTAAAATTTTTTTTCACAGTTATGAAGATTTTAGATTTTGAGAATGCATCTTTGAGAATTTTAAATTGACTCATCATGAGTAACAGAAATAAACCAAAACAACTTTGAAAGAATATGAGAGAGTCATACCCAGTTGTTGAAGTGTTGACTTGATCGATTTCTAGGATTTGTACTTAGTAACATTTTGAGAAAAAATTTGAATCAGTGTTTAGCATCTTGTGTAATCTGTAAGCAGTTTGTGAGTTTCTTTACAGTAGAGTATGAATGGGGAAAGGGCTCTATTTATACTCACGGAGGCTAGACTAAAGGACTTACAATAATAGAGATTTACTATTGAAGTGTCCTTTTTACATGCCTTTGCAGAATCAGGCTGTAAATGTGATGTCTCGACTTTCTCAATATTTTTGGAAAAGATAAAAAGCGAAAGTATTTTTGTTTTATTAAACAGGCTTGTCATTTTCCAAAGCGTTTGAGAACAGTCTTTACTTTAAACGAAGTAGTCAGTCTTCGTAAAGTGTGCTTCCACCTTTAATAGACTTAGAAAGAAGACAAGTCATTTAAAGGTTTTACTCCTATAAGTCAGCATATATAACTGAACTTATGAAATGTTTGTTGGTAGATATGGAAGTTCAGCGAACTTGATGTTTTGAAAACATTTTAAATCAGCTAATATGGAAAATGCTAATAAGTTTTTGAAAAACATTTACTCTCAGCAAATCATACAAGCATATAGATATATCATGAGGAGCATAGTATGATGAGACTTTTATTTATGCAGCATGTCTGATAACAGATAAAAGATCAATTCAGCAAACATGGATGCAAGCATATAACAAGGTAGTTGCTGACCTGTTTTGTATATGCTGGAGAGGTGGTCATTATCAACATCTTGGACTCATCAGTAGATTTCCATAAGTTGACGCCGTAGTCCAGTAGATATTGATTTGACATTGAGTGAGTGAAGGACATAGAAAGGTATGAGTGATCAGCAGTCCTTCATAAATCAGCGGCCAAATTGATGTCTGCTGATGGAGAGATATGTTGCATCTTTAAGTTTGGTCATATGAGTTCCTGCTAAAATACTCATGGAAGATTATTAGCAACATTTTGTGAGCTAAAAATAGCTCCAGAAATTCAATAGTACAAGTGAGACTTAATAAGCACAATATTCGAATAATTACTCAAACTATAGCTTATTAGTGCAACCCAAGACATCATGAAGTTAATAAATGGGGTTACTTTCTCACTATAATTTGAACAAATCTGCTCATGATAGTTGAAGAGCTTGTTCTGATGTTGAGCAAAAGTTCATTGGGTGTATCTTTTAGGCAGAAGCTTTCCGTTGAAGAAGAACAATTTCATCATCGATGTCCTTAGATCAAGAGCTAATAATCACAGTAATTTAGAGATTGACATAAATCTGATTTCCCTTGAATTACCTTTGAAGATCTTCTGATTTCATTTGCTTTAAACTTTCAGTGATTTCTTATGATACAGGATCATAAGTTTTTGAACTGAAAAGCTTTCTCAAAAAGGTGTTAGATTAAGACAATCGTTAGCCTTATATCAAGATGGCAATTTTTCAAAAGTATATCAGAGTAATTCATCCATCAAGTATGAAATTGACACATTTGCTAGAGGATATGTCATGAGTTTGAAAATAGACTATTTTTAATACGAACATTATCCTTAGCAAGTCAAACTCTTTTGACTATAGTACTTCTTTTCATAATATCAATGTATTTCTGTTATATGAAAGATTTTCCTATAGTAATCACACAGTCATCACAATAATCTTTTCTCACAAATTTTGAAAACAAAATTGATTTTGATTTGTAACAACATTTTCAAAATAGCTTCCAGGTATCTCAGTCAAAAGATTTTCAGAAATGAGAATTTTGAAAACGATTCTTTTTGACTATGCATCTAATCTGAGCAACTGGATCTAAACTCTCAGGTTCTCAAGCCTAAAATGAAATTAGCAGTACTAGCTCTGATACCAATTGTTAGGTCCATGAGGATGTGCTCAGAATATATAGGCTAGAAGGGGGGGTGAATAGCCTATATTACCTTTATTAAAAATTTCATCCTATTTTTAAATTATGAAAAGAGACATGGATGAAATGATTAATATGAAAAGGTCATCTTCCTAGTTCAAACAACACAGCCGATATAGGAGGATCAGCTGATATGCATCAGCAAGCTTGAAAGATAGCTGATAGGAAGTTATTGATATACTTAGCTGGTAAAAAATGTTTTAAGCAGCGGAAGAATAAGCAGCATAAGTATAACAGACAAGATTGAAACAACTGTAAGTAAATGTGTACAAGTTTATCATAACAGTCAACTAAAATCTTGTATTAGATGCATCAATTACTTTCCAAAGCCAGATTGCATAAGAAATATATCAAGATTTACAGGAAAGATAAGTAAAGGCTGAGTATAATAAAATATGATTTATTATTAAATTTCAACAGAGGTTTGCTCAAAGACAAACATGCTTAGTACATCAACCTAGACTCTCTAACCTAGTAATCTCCCCGGGGTAGAAGGAAAGTGAATTGGGATGCCGGGAAGACTCATTATTAGAACTCTAACCTTAGCAGTTCCTAATCCCCTAGGAAGGAGGACAAGTGAAGTGCTAGTGTTAGAGTGATGTGAGAAGAGAATATTAGGTGTTGTTCAAATAACAAGTATTTGAACAACTGAGTGCTAAGCACTCAGCCAAAAGTGGGGACAATTTATTACACAATCGACAGCCCTTATAATGTAGTATAAGTCTGCCGATATGAATGCAATATGGATTATTAGGCTCTGTTTCTTCATCGGACATCTTCAATCTTGATCAGTCTTCAACGAATTGCAGAATGCTTGGTCTCTAGCTGTGGATTTGAATACAGCAACTGAAGAGACTGAGTCTTTCGAAGGAAGAAAGAACTCAAATCAAGAACAAAGTTTTTTATCAAACCAGAACTTCTTAGCCTTTGGAATTTCTATTTTCTCTCCCATAAAGTGTTTGTTCTTACACTTGTGTTTTAACGAAAAAAGAACAGTATCAACCACCAACACCTTCTCTCCTGTGTAGAATGAAGAATGAGAGATAATTATTATAGACTGGAGAAGATGAAGGAGTCGTTGAGGCTTTGATGAGTTTTTGCTCGTTGGAGATTTGGATCATCAATGCATCAGAATGTATTGTTCAAACTGTTGGGTAAAGACCTTCCGTTAAGCTTTTGTCTTGAAGAGGTCCGTGAATCAAGCTGGATGAAAGGGACTTGTCAAGCATGCCTGGGATGTAGCGCACTATGTTTGGCCTTTTATGGAATGTAGCCTTGGAGACCCCGACCAATACACGAAAGAGGAAATGTCTTCTAAATAATAGTCAAAGCACAGACATCGATGCATATCTTGAGTTGTCAGGAAGATCTTGTAACAAATCTATTTTGACTTGTAGTATTGAGCAACGACCGATGTTCCTCTTGTGAATAATCAGCTTCTCTGTAGTTGTCTGATGAAGAGCATGGCTGATATTTGGATCTGCCGATATAATACTGCTGATGTAGAGATTGCTGATGTGCATAAAATGCAACTAGGGCAAGATTACCCTGCCGTACCAAGTAATAAAGTGTACATAAGTACGAGTATCGATCCCACAGGGAATGTACGTAATTTTCACTCCAACTAAGCACCGAAATTGAGCTAGCTAATTATATTTGAGCGAAAATAAATTGAGAATAAAAACTTAAAAACTAAAAATAAAATAAAGCAATTAATATTTACATTAACGCAAAAATGGTTTGGCAACAACAAATCAAGATAGAAGATAGGATTTTAGGATTGCAATATTTCTAGTCTCGCTCGTGTCTAATTTAACCCTCTCTCTATTTTTCTTAACTCATGTGTCGGTAGTCGGGCGCACGTTAATAATATTCACTACGGGCTGTCGCTACGTATAGCGAATCTAGCTACCACTCTTCCTAGTTATAGGCACCATCGCAAACATAACATAGGAGAGAAATAACCGCATGGAGATCAAGCACCCAATGACTATCTACGCCCGTTTTCATCGAGCTACTTCCGTTGTGTAAACAATTATCACGATTTTCGGAACAATAGGAAGGGCTGTCGCTTCGTATCCTATCATTCTAGGGCTCATTTAATGATTCATGACTTCATTAAAAGCATTAAACACACAATGATACTAACCAACAACATGGGTAATACTTTAAAGAGAGAGAAATTTAATTAAAATACTACTTTTGACATAGAAAAATAATTGCTTTCCATAAATCATTAAGCACAAACCAATTCCACAATTATAAAATATTCAACCCTAGAAATTACAACAAATATCTCAAAATAAAGGGTGGAAGAATTAAACCAAACAATGTCGAAATCCAAGGTTGAAATCTCTTGTAGAAGCTTCATTGGCACTTGATTTGTTGCTCCAAACCTTCAATGGTGATGAATTAATGGAGGAATGGAGAGAATTTGGGAGAAAGCTACAGCCCCAAAAGGGCTAAGCCCGCTTGGGACTGTTCTGTTGCGTTTTTGGGGCTGTTGGAGGAGATAAAAATTAAGGGCAAGGAGTATTCAACAAGCCAAGGGCAAAATCGGCATGAAATAGAAGTTTTAGGGGCAAAAGAGACAAAACAGAGAGAAGAAGAGGCTGGAAGGAGCAGACACGTGGCGGCGTGGGAGGCGGACATCACATTAATGAGAAATTTCTCATTTTGCTTCGGTGTCCCTTAGTTTCAGAATCTGTCTCCCTAAGTCCTTCCCCCTCCAGGCTTTGCAAAACAGTCCACCGTTAGCTCCATTAGCCCACCGTTAGCTCATTTTGCCTTGGAATACTTAACGGACTTCAACGGAATGATTTGTGGCTCAACTTTAAAGCCCGAAATTGCCTCAAACTTCATGCTAAAATCCTTATAAATGCTTGATTATACTTGGAAACCTACAATAAGCACAAATACACAAATAATAATATTTTCAAGCATAATTAACTCTAAAATAGCACAAAATAAAAGGAAATTAAGGGAAAAATTCGTGGAAATCTTGAGCTCATCACACCCTCAAACTTAAGCTTTGATCGTCCCGAGCAAAGAAATAAAACATTTAAGATGAGCTCAAGGACTTAGAAAAACCCGGCGCTTGCTCAAGATCATATGAACGTTATTATGATGGAAATCAAACTCAAGGTTACAAATATGCATAATTGAGGTACAATGTGATTTAAAATTAAGAATCGCCAAGGGATATGGATTACTGATAAGAAGGAGATTCAAGAAGAGGCTATTGGATTCTACTCTGAACAGCTTCAAGGGCAGTGTGAAACTTCATCTAATGAGTATCTGTTTCTTATTCCTCGGCTCATTACCAATGAAGATAATTCTCTTCTCACGGCTGTCCCAACTGAAGAGGAAATTAAGGGAGTTGTTTATTCGATGAATGGTCAAAGTGCTGCGGGGCCGGATGGTTTTACGGGAGAATTTTATAAAGGCTGCTGGGAGATTATCAAGGCTGATTTCATCAAAGCTATTGGGGATTTCTTTTCGGGTTTTGCTATGCCTCGTAGTTGGACGAGTACGTTGATTGTGACTATTCCTAAGGTGGAATCTCCATCTTCCTTCTCAGATCTTAGACCGATTAGTCTTTGTAACTTCTGTAATAAGGTTGTTACAAAGCTCTTAACTTCTCGGCTTGCCACCATTCTTCCTCGCATTATCTCTCCTCAACAAAGCGGTTTTGTTCAAGGTAGAGTTATCCATGAAAATGTTCTTCTCGCTCAAGAAATTATGCAATCTCTCAATAAGAAGGTTTGGGGTTCAAATGTGGCTCTCAAGCTCGATATGGCAAAAGCTTATGATCGGTTATCATGGTTTGGGCTTATAAAGGTTATGCGCCATTTTGGTTTTGATGAGATCGGATTGATTTAATTTATCGCTGCATATCTAATAGTTGGTTTTCGGTCCTTATTAATGGTGAAGCTTGTGGTTTCTTTCATTCAACTAGAGGTCTTAGACAAGGAGATCCCCTATCTCCTTACCTATTTATTATTGCAGCTGAGATGATGAGTAGAGGCCTTAATCACCTTCAGTCTACATATCCACAGTTCAGATTTCGTATTCATGCTAACACTCCAATGATTTCTCACCTTGCTTATGCGGATGATGTCATTATTTTTTGCAATGGATCTAAGAATTCGCTAGAAACTCACATGAAATATTTGGAGTGGTATCAAAGCTTTTCGGTCAATTGGTGAACATTCGTAAATCTGGTTTTATCACTGGAAAGGTTAGCTCAAGGGATGCTCTCATTGCTGAAATAACGGGTTTTGTTAAACATGATCTTCCTTTACTTTATTTGGGATGCCCCTTGTATACAGGTCGAAAGAAAATTAGCCTCTTTGCTCCTCTCATTCAGAAAATGGAATCTAAACTTGCTTCTTGGAAAGGTAAATTATCTTTTGGAGCCAAACTCACCTTAATCCAGTCTTGCTTATCGCAATGCCCATCTATTATTTTTCCTTAATTGATCCTCCCAAAGGTGTCATTCATGCGATAGAAAAATTATTGTGAGATTTTTGGAGTAATAATGATGGTGATGAAAGATGTCATTGGTTATCTTGGAAACATATGAGTTGGCCTATTGAGGAAGGTGGTTTGGGTATTCGTAAGTTTGAGGACATTGCCTTGGCTTTTTCTATGAAAATTTGGTGGAGACTCAGAAGCTCTCAATCTCTTTGGAGTGAGCTTATGCTTGCAAAATATTGTTGGGAGATTCACCCTATGGATGCTATTAATACTCCCTACTCTTCTCATATTTGGAAGCGTATGATTGAGGCCAAGCCGTGGGTTGAAAGCAGGATGGCGTGGAGGGTTGGAAGAGGCGATATCACTATCCATGAGAACTGGCGGATGGAGACGTAGGCGGCCTCCCTTTCGCTCATACGGAGGTGTCTTCTTTATTTCTCAATGGTTTGCCTCGGGTGGATCACATCCGAGATGTTTATGGTAATAATCTCGAGCATTTAATTCAGTCTTCCTCTATTACTCTCTCGGATAATCAAGACGTTCCTGTTTGGAAGCCTTCTCCTAATGGTAAATTTACTGTTACATCTGCTTGGAATGAATGTCGGGTTAAAAGACCTATGGCCGCCATTTTCTCTTATTGTTGGAATAAATATATCCCTAGGAAGGTCTCGGTTTTCCTTTGGCGTGTTCTTCATAATGGTCTTCCTACGATGACGAATTCGTTCTAGAGGCATCCAATGTGCTTCTAAATGTGATTGTTGTTTGGTGCCTAGTGAGGAAAATCTTAATCATGTCTTGTTGTGGCTCATTGCAAATAGTGTGTGGACATATTTCAGCATGATCTGTGGTATCCGGATGGTTTTTGGCCACACTAACCAATCTCTTCTTTGTTGGTGGCAAGGTCCGTCACATCCTAAGGTTCACGGTGCTACTAAATGGCTGTCCAAACTTCTTCCAGCAATTATTTCTTGGGAGTTATGGCTGGCCCGAAATAAGAGCAGATTTGAAGGTATTGTTATGTGTTCGACAACCATTATTAATAAAGTATGTGATCAGGTTTCCAACTTAGCTCTGGCTTTTTCTTTAACATTCTCATGTCTCCCTAATGAAGATCATTTGTTTAACATATTTCGGCTGAAGCATTCTAGCTCAATCATCAAAAAGACTAGATTGGTTGTTTGGGATTTTCCTCCGAGTAATATGGTTAAGCTTAACACGGATGGTGTGTCAAGGGGTAATCCAGGGAGAGCCTCGGGTGGGGGTGTTCTCCGAGATTTTAAAGGGGAATTCATTCATGCTTTTGCTAACTTTTATGGTATTGCTACAAATATGATGTCCGAAGCTTTAGCTGCAAGGGATGGTCTTCTTTTAGCTCAGTCTCTTGGGTATCAAAACGTTTGGTTAGAGGTGGATTCTCAAGTTTTATTGAAGATTATTTTGCGGGAGTATCACATTCCTTGGTCTATATGGTACATCATTGATCATATTCATCGCCTTATGGCTCTTATGGAGGTCCGGGTTACTCATATTCTTCGAGAAGGAAATAGTGTGGCTGATTTTTTGGCTAATATGGCTGCTGATAGAGGATACAGTTCTCAAGTTTCTATGCTCTCTAATCTTCCCCCTTATTGCAAAGGCTTGCTTGCCTCGGACAAGACAAAGATTCCTCATATTCGGTTACATTAGTTTTATGGCTATTTCTCTTTTTTATTTGTTTTCTGTGTACTCTAGCTCCCCCTTCCTTTTTTGTAGAGGACCTTACGTCATGTGTAAGGACTCCCCCCTAGGCTTTCCTTTTTTGGTGGTTGAGGTTGTCATGTCCCCCACCATTTTTGTAATTTTTTCCTTTATTAATAAAATCTAGGGAGGTGCCGCCCTCCTTTCGCCAAAAAAAAAAAAAAAAAAATTCAAAGGATAAACAAGAGCGCAATAGAGATTGATTGTGGGAAGCTTTGACGATCCTTTTAGATGATCAAAAGACTTGTTTTCAAAGGATAAACAAGTCCTCAATAGAGATTTATTGTTGGAAGCTTTGTGGATCCTTTTAGAGGATCAAAAGTCTTTATTACAAATGATAAACAAGAGCTCAATATAGATTGATTGTTTGATTCTTTGTGGATCCTTTTAGAGGATCAAAAGACTTGTTTTTAAAGGATAAACAAGAGCTCAATAGAGATTGATTGTTGGAAGCTTTGAGGATCCTTTTAGAGGTTCAAAAGACTTGTTTACAAAGGATAAACAAGTGCTCAATAGTGGTTGATTATTGGAAGCTTTGTGGATTCTTTTAGATGATCAAAAGACTTACTTTCAAAGGATAAACAAGAGCACAATAGAGATTGAATGTTGGAATCTTTGTGGATTCTTTTAGATGATCAAAAGACTTGCTTTCAAAGGATAAACAAGAGCACAATAGAGATTGAATGTTGGAATCTTTGTGGATCCTTATAGATGATCAAAAGACTTGCTTTCAAAGGATAAACAAGAGCTCAATAGAGATTGATTGTGGGAAGCTTTGACGATCCTTTTAGATGATCAAAAGACTTGTTTTGAAAGGATAAACAAGTCCTCAATAGAGATTTATTGTTGGAAGCTTTGTGGATCCTTTTAGAGGATCAAAAGTCTTTATTACAAATGATAAACAAGAGCTCAATATAGATTGATTGTTGGATGCTTTGTGGATCCTTTTAGAGGATCAAAAGACTTGTTTTTTAAAGGATAAACAAGAGCTCAATAGAGATTGATTGTTGGAAGCTTTGAGGATCCTTTTAGAGGTTCAAAAGACTTGTTTACAAAGGATAAACAAGTGCTCAATAGTGGTTGATTATTGGAAGCTTTGTGGATTCTTTAGATGATCAAAAGACTTACTTTCAAAGGATAAACAAGAGCGCAATAGAGATTGATTGTGGGAAGCTTTGACGATCCTTTTAGATGATCAAAAGACTTGTTTTTAAAGGATAAACAAGTCCTCAATAGAGATTTATTGTTGGAAGCTTTGTGGATCCTTTTAGAGGATCAAAAGTCTTTATTACAAATGATAAACAAGAGCTCAATATAGATTGATTGTTGGATGCTTTGTGGATCCTTTTAGAGGATCAAAAGACTTGTTTTTAAAGGATAAACAAGAGCTCAATAGAGATTGATTGTTGGAAGCTTTGAGGATCCTTTTAGAGGTTCAAAAGACTTGTTTACAAAGGATAAACAAGTGCTCAATAGTGGTTGATTATTGGAAGCTTTGTGGATTCTTTTAGATGATCAAAAGACTTTCTTTCAAAGGATAAACAAGAGCACAATAGAGATTGAATGTTGGAATCTTTGTGGATCCTTATAGATGATCAAAAGACTTGCTTTCAAAGGATAAACAAGAGCGCAATAGAGATTGATTGTGGGAAGCTTTGACGATCCTTTTAGATGATCAAAAGACTTGTTTTGAAAGGATAAACAAGTCCTCAATAGAGATTTATTGTTGGAAGCTTTGTGGATCCTTTTAGAGGATCAAAAGTCTTTATTACAAATGATAAACAAGAGCTCAATATAGATTGATTGTTCGATGCTTTGTGGATCCTTTTAGAGGATCAAAAGACTTGTTTTTAAAGGATAAACAAGAGCTCAATAGAGATTGATTGTTGGAAGCTTTGAGGATCCTTTTAGAGGTTCAAAAGACTTGTTTACAAAGGATAAACAAGTGCTCAATAGTGGTTGATTATTGGAAGCTTTGTGGATTCTTTTAGATGATCAAAAGACTTGCTTTCAAAGGATAAACAAGAGCACAATAGAGATTGAATGTTGGAATCTTTGTGGATCCTTATAGATGATCAAAAGACTTGCTTTCAAAGGATAAACAAGAGCGCAATAGAGATTGATTGTGGGAAGCTTTGACGATCCTTTTAGATGATCAAAAGACTTGTTTTTAAAGGATAAACAAGTCCTCAATAGAGATTTATTGTTGGAAGCTTTGTGGATCCTTTTAGAGGATCAAAAGTCTTTATTACAAATGATAAACAAGAGCTCAATATAGATTGATTGTTGGATGCTTTGTGGATCCTTTTAGAGGATCAAAAGACTTGTTTTTAAAGGATAAACAAGAGCTCAATAGAGATTGATTGTTGGAAGCTTTGAGGATCCTTTTAGAGGTTCAAAAGACTTGTTTACAAAGGATAAACAAGTGCTCAATAGTGGTTGATTATTGGAAGCTTTGTGGATTCTTTTAGATGATCAAAAGACTTACTTTCAAAGGATAAACAAGAGCACAATAGAGATTGAATGTTGGAATCTTTGTGGATCCTTATAGATGATCAAAAGACTTGCTTTCAAAGGATAAACAAGAGCGCAATAGAGATTGATTGTGGGAAGCTTTGACGATCCTTTTAGATGATCAAAAGACTTGTTTTTAAAGGATAAACAAGTCCTCAATAGAAATTTATTGTTGGAAGCTTTGTGGATCCTTTTAGAGGATCAAAAGTCTTTATTACAAATGATAAACAAGAGCTCAATATAGATTGATTGTTCGATGCTTTGTGGATCCTTTTAGACGATCAAAAGACTTCTTTTTAAAGGATAAACAAGAGCTCAATAGAGATTGATTGTTGGAAGCTTTGAGGATCCTTTTAGAGGTTCAAAAGACTTGTTTACAAAGGATAAACAAGTGCTCAATAGTGGTTGATTATTGGAAGCTTTGTGGATTCTTTTAGATGATCAAAAGACTTACTTTCAAAGGATAAACAAGAGCACAATAGAGATTGAATGTTGGAATCTTTGTGGATCCTTATAGATGATCAAAAGACTTGCTTTCAAAGGATAAACAAGAGCGCAATAGAGATTGATTGTGGGAAGCTTTGACGATCCTTTTAGATGATCAAAAGACTTGTTTTTAAAGAATAAACAAGTCCTCAATAGAGATTTATTGTTGGAAGCTTTGTGGATCCTTTTAGAGGATCAAAATTCTTTATTACAAATGATAAACAAGAGCTCAATATAGATTGATTGTTGGATACTTTGTGGATCCTTTTAGAGGATCAAAAGACTTGTTTTTAAAGGATAAAAAAGAGCTCAATAGAGATTGATTGTTGGAAGTTTGAGGATCCTTTTAGAGGTTCAAAAGACTTGTTTACAAAGGATAAAGAAGTGCTCAATAGTAGTTGATTATTGGAAGCTTTATGGATTCTTTTAGATGATCAAAAGAATTACTTTCAAAGGATAAACAAGAGCACAATAGAGATTGAACGTTGGAATCTTTGTGGATCCTTTTAGATGATCAAAAGACTTGCTTTCAAAGGATAAACAAGAGCACAATAGAGATTGAATGTTGGAATCTTTGTGGATCCTTATAGATGATCAAAAGACTTGCTTTCAAAGGATAAACAAGAACGCAATAGAGATTGATTGTGGAAAGCTTTGACGATCCTTTTAGATGATCAAAAGACTTGTTTTTAAAGGATAAACAAGTCCTCAATAGAGATTTATTGTTGGAAGCTTTGTGGATCCTTTTAGAGGATCAAAAGTCTTTATTACAAATGATAAACAAGAGCTCAATATAGATTGATTGTTCGATGCTTTGTGGATCCTTTTAGAGGATCAAAAGACTTCTTTTTAAAGGATAAACAAGAGCTCAATAGAGATTGATTGTTGGAATCTTTGAGGATCCTTTTAGAGGTTCAAAAGACTTGTTTACAAAGGATAAACAAGTACTCAATAGTGGTTGATTATTGGAAGCTTTATGGATTCTTTTAGATGATCAAAAGACTTACTTTCAAAGGATAAACAAGAGCGCAATAGAGATTGATTGTGGGAAGCTTTGACGATCCTTTTAGATGATCAAAAGACTTGTTTTTAAAGGATAAACAAGTCCTCAATAGAGATTTATTGTTGGAAGCTTTGTGGATCCTTTTAGAGGATCAAAAGTCTTTATTACAAATGATAAACAAGAGCTCAATATAGATTGATTGTTGGATGCTTTGTGGATCCTTTTAGAGGATCAAAAGACTTGTTTTTAAAGGATAAACAAGAGCTCAATAGAGATTGATTGTTGGAAGCTTTGAGGATCCTTTTAGAGGTTCAAAAGACTTGTTTACAAAGGATAAACAAGTGCTCAATAGTGGTTGATTATTGGAAGCTTTGTGGATTCTTTTAGATGATCAAAAGACTTACTTTCAAAGGATAAACAAGAGCTCAATAGAGATTGATTGTTGGAAGCTTTGTGGATCCTTTTAGATGATCAAAAGACTTGTTTTGAAAGGATAAACAAGTCCTCAATAGAGATTGATTGTTGGAAGCTTTGAGGATCCTTTTAGAGGTTCAAAAGACTTGTTTACAAAGGATAAACAAGTGCTTAGATTGATTGGAAGCTTTGTGGATCCTTTTAGATGATCAAAAGACTTGCTTTCAAAGGATAAACAAGAGCACAATAGAGATTGAATGTTGGAATCTTTGTGGATCCTTATAGATGATCAAAAGACTTGCTTTCAAAGGATAAACAAGAGCACAATAGAGATTGAATGTTGGAATCTTTGTGGATTCTTTTAGATGATCAAAAGACTTGTTTTGAAAGGATAAACAAGTCCTCAATAGAGATTTATTGTTGGAAGCTTTGTGGATCCTTTTAGAGGATCAAAAGTCTTTATTACAAATGATAAACAAGAGCTCAATATAGATTGATTGTTGGATGCTTTGTGGATCCTTTTAGAGGATCAAAAGACTTGTTTTTAAAGGATAAACAAGAGCTCAATAGAGATTGATTGTTGGAAGCTTTGAGGATCCTTTTAGAGATCAAAAGACTTGTTTACAAAGGATAAACAAGTGCTCAATAGGTTGATTATTGGAAGCTTTGTGGATTCTTTTAGATGATCAAAAGACTTACTTTCAAAGGATAAACAAGAGCTCAATAGAGATTGATTGTTGGAAGCTTTGTGGATCCTTTTAGATGATCAAAAGACTTGTTTTTAAAGGATAAACAAGAGCTCAATAGAGATTGATTGTTGGAAGCTTTGAGGATCCTTTTAGAGGTTCAAAAGACTTGTTTACAAAGGATAAACAAGTGCTCAATAGTGGTTGATTATTGGAAGCTTTGTGGATTCTTTTAGATGATCAAAAGACTTGCTTTCAAAGGATAAACAAGAGCACAATAGAGATTGAATGTTGGAATCTTTGTGGATCCTTATAGATGATCAAAAGACTTGCTTTCAAAGGATAAACAAGAGCGCAATAGAGATTGATTGTGGGAAGCTTTGACGATCCTTTTAGATGATCAAAAGACTTGTTTTAAAGGATAAACAAGTCCTCAATAGAGATTTATTGTTGGAAGCTTTGTGGATCCTTTTAGAGGATCAAAAGTCTTTATTACAAATGATAAACAAGAGCTCAATATAGATTGATTGTTGGATGCTTTGTGGATCCTTTTAGAGGATCAAAAGACTTGTTTTTAAAGGATAAACAAGAGCTCAATAGAGATTGATTGTTGGAAGCTTTGAGGATCCTTTTAGAGGTTCAAAAGACTTGTTTACAAAGGATAAACAAGTGCTCAATAGTGGTTGATTATTGGAAGCTTTGTGGATTCTTTTAGATGATCAAAAGACTTGCTTTCAAAGGATAAACAAGAGCACAATAGAGATTGAATGTTGGAATCTTTGTGGATCCTTATAGATGATCAAAAGACTTGCTTTCAAAGGATAAACAAGAGCGCAATAGAGATTGATTGTGGGAAGCTTTGACGATCCTTTTAGATGATCAAAAGACTTGTTTTGAAAGGATAAACAAGTCCTCAATAGAGATTTATTGTTGGAAGCTTTGTGGATCCTTTTAGAGGATCAAAAGTCTTTATTACAAATGATAAACAAGAGCTCAATATAGATTGATTGTTGGATGCTTTGTGGATCCTTTTAGAGGATCAAAAGACTTGTTTTAAAGGATAAACAAGAGCTCAATAGAGATTGATTGTTGGAAGCTTTGAGGATCCTTTTAGAGGTTCAAAAGACTTGTTTACAAAGGATAAACAAGTGCTCAATAGTGGTTGATTATTGGAAGCTTTGTGGATTCTTTTAGATGATCAAAAGACTTGCTTTCAAAGGATAAACAAGAGCACAATAGAGATTGAATGTTGGAATCTTTGTGGATCCTTATAGATGATCAAAAGACTTGCTTTCAAAGGATAAACAAGAGCGCAATAGAGATTGATTGTGGGAAGCTTTGACGATCCTTTTAGATGATCAAAAGACTTGTTTTGAAAGGATAAACAAGTCCTCAATAGAGATTTATTGTTGGAAGCTTTGTGGATCCTTTTAGAGGATCAAAAGTCTTTATTACAAATGATAAACAAGAGCTCAATATAGATTGATTGTTTGATGCTTTGTGGATCCTTTTAGAGGATCAAAAGACTTGTTTTTAAAGGATAAACAAGAGCTCAATAGAGATTGATTGTTGGAAGCTTTGAGGATCCTTTTAGAGGTTCAAAGACTTGTTTACAAAGGATAAACAAGTGCTCAATAGTGGTTGATTATTGGAAGCTTTGTGGATTCTTTTAGATGATCAAAAGACTTGCTTTCAAAGGATAAACAAGAGCACAATAGAGATTGAATGTTGGAATCTTTGTGGATTTTTAGATGATCAAAAGACTTGCTTTCAAAGGATAAACAAGAGCACAATAGAGATTGAATGTTGGAATCTTTGTGGATCCTTATAGATGATCAAAAGACTTGCTTTCAAAGGATAAACAAGAGCTCAATAGAGATTGATTGTGGGAAGCTTTGACGATCCTTTTAGATGATCAAAAGACTTGTTTTGAAAGGATAAACAAGTCCTCAATAGAGATTTATTGTTGGAAGCTTTGTGGATCCTTTTAGAGGATCAAAAGTCTTTATTACAAATGATAAACAAGAGCTCAATATAGATTGATTGTTGGATGCTTTGTGGATCCTTTTAGAGGATCAAAAGACTTGTTTTTAAAGGATAAACAAGAGCTCAATAGAGATTGATTGTTGGAAGCTTTGAGGATCCTTTTAGAGGTTCAAAGACTTGTTTACAAAGGATAAACAAGTGCTCAATAGTGGTTGATTATTGGAAGCTTTGTGGATTCTTTAGATGATCAAAAGACTTACTTTCAAAGGATAAACAAGAGCGCAATAGAGATTGATTGTTGGAAGCTTTGTGGATCCTTTTAGATGATCAAAAGACTTGTTTTGAAAGGATAAACAAGTCCTCAATAGAGATTGATTGTTGGAAGCTTTGAGGATCCTTTTATTCAAAAGACTTGTTTACAAAGGATAAACAAGTGCTCAATAGTGGTTGATTATTGGAAGCTTTGTGGATTCTTTTAGATGATCAAAAGACTTGCTTTCAAAGGATAAACAAGAGCTAGAGATTGAATGTTGGAATCTTTGTGGATCCTTATAGATGATCAAAAGACTTGGTTTCAAAGGATAAACAAGAGCGCAATAGAGATTGATTGTGGGAAGCTTTGTGATCCTTTTAGATGATCAAAAGACTTGTTTTGAAAGGATAAACAAGTCCTCAATAGAGATTTATTGTTGGAAGCTTTGTGGATCCTTTTAGAGGATCAAAAGTCTTTATTACAAATGATAAACAAGAGCTCAATATAGATTGATTGTTGGATGCTTTGTGATCCTTTTAGAGGATCTTGTTTTTAAAGGATAAACAAGAGCTCAATAAAGATTGATTATTGGAAGCTTTGAGGATCCTTTTAGAGGTTCAATAGACTTGTTTACAAAGGAAGGTCTCGGTTTTCCTTTGGCGTAGTCTTCATAATGGTCTTCCTACTGATGATAGAATTCGTTCTAGAGGTATCCAATGTGCTTCTAAATGTGATTGTTGTTTGGTGCCTAGTGAGGAAACTCTTAACCATGTGCTGTTTCATGGCTCTGTTGCATCTAATGTGTGGACATACTTCAGCATGGTCTGTGGTATCCGGATGGTTTTTGGCCATATTAACCAATCTCTTCTTTGTTGGTGGAATGGTCCGTCGCACCCTAAAGCTCACAGTGCGTCTAAATGGCTGTCCAAGCTTCTTCCAGCAATTATTTCTTGGGAGTTATGGCTGGCCCGAAATAAGAGCAGATTTGAAGGTGTTGTTATGTGTTCGAAAACCATTATTACCAAAGTTTGTGATCAGGTATCCAACATAGCTATGGCTTTTCTTTAACATTTTCATGTCTCCCTAATGAAGATCATTTATTCAACATCTTTCGGTGAAGCATTCTCGCGCTATCACTAAAAGATTAGATTGGTTGTGTGGGATTTTCCTCGAGCGGTATGGTTAAGATCAACACGGATGGTGTGTCTAGGGGTAATCCAGGAGAGCTTCGGGTGGGGTATTCTCCGAGATTTTAATGGGGAGTTCATTCATGCTTTTGCTAATTTTTATGGTATTGCAACAAATATGATGTCCGAAGCTTTAGCTGCACGGGATGGCCTTCTTTTAGCTCAATCTCTTGGATATCAAAATGTTTGGTTAGAGGTGGATTCTCAAGTTTTATTGAAGATTATTCTGCGGGAGTATCACATTCCTTGGTCTATATGGTACATTATTGATCACATTCATCGCCTTATGGCTATTATGGTGGTCCGGGTTACTCATATTCTTAGAGAAGGAAATAGTGTGGCTGATTTTTTGGCTAATATGGCTGCTGATAGAGGGTACAGTTCTCAAGTTTCTATGCTCTCTAATCTTCCCCCTTATTGCAAAGGATTGTTTGCTTCAGACAAGACGAAGACTCCTCACATTTGGTTACATTAGTTTTATGGCGAGATCTCTATTGTATTTGTTTTATGTGTTTTCTATTTCTCCCTCCCTTTTTTGTAGAGGACCTTACGTCATGTGTAAGGACTCCCCCCTAGGCTATTCTTTTTGGTGGTTGAGGTTTGTCATGTCCCCCACCTTATTTGTACTGTTTCTCCTTTATTAATAAAATCTAGGGAGGTGCCGCCCTCCTTTCGCAAAAAAAAAAAAAGTGGTTGATTATTGGAAGCTTTGTGGATTCTTTTAGATGATCAAAAGACTTGCTTTCAAAGGATAAACAAGAGCACAATAGAGATTGAATGTTGGAATCTTTGTGGATCCTTATAGATGATCAAAAGACTTGCTTTCAAAGGATAAACAAGAGCGCATTAGAGATTGATTGTGGGAAGCTTTGACGATACTTTTAGATGATCAAAAGACTTGTTTTGAAAGGATAAACAAGTCCTCAATAGAGATTTATTGTTGGAAGCTTTGTGGATTCTTTTAGAGGATCAAAAGTCTTTATTACAAATGATAAACAAGAGCTCAATATAGATTGATTGTTGGATGCTTTGTGGATCCTTTTAGAGGATCAAAAGACTTGTTTTTAAAGGATAAACAAGAGCTCAATAGAGATTGATTGTTGGAAGCTTTGAGGATCCTTTTAGAGGTTCAAAAGACTTGTTTACAAAGGATAAACAAGTGCTCAATAGTGGTTGATTATTGGAAGCTTTGTGGATTCTTTAGATGATCAAAAGACTTACGTTCAAAGGATAAACAAGAGCTCAATATAGATTGATTTTTTTATTCTTTGTGGATCCTTTTAGAGGATCAAAAGACTTGTTTTTAAAGGATAAACAAGAGCTCAATAGAGATTGATTGTTGAAAGCTTTGAGGATCCTTTTAGAGGTTCAAAAGAATTGTTTACAAAGGATAAACAAGTGCTCAATAGTGGTTGATTATTGGAAGCTTTGTGGACTCTTTTAGATGATCAAAAGACTTACTTTCAAAGGATAAACAAGAGCACAATAGAGATTGAATGTTGGGATCTTTATGGATCCTTATAGATGATCAAAAGTGCTTTCAAAGGATAAACAAGAGCGCAATAGAGATTGATTGTGGGAAGCTTTGACGATCCTTTTAGATGATCAAAAGACTTGTTTTGAAAGGATAAACAAGTCCTCAATAGAGATTTATTGTTGGAAACTTTGTGGATCCTTTTAGAGGATCAAAAGTCTTTATTACAAATGATAAACAAGAGCTCAATATAGATTGATTGTGGGATGCTTTGTGGATCCTTTTAGAGGATCAAAAGACTTATTTTTAAAGGATAAACAAGAGCTCAATAGAGATTGATTGTTGGAAGCTTTGAGGATCCTTTTAGAGGTTCAAAAGACTTGTTTACAAAGGATAAACAAGTGCTCAATAGTGGTTGATTATTGGAAGCTTTGTGGATTCTTTTAGATGATCAAAAGACTTGCTTTCAAAGGATAAACAAGAGCACAATAGAGATTGAATGTTGGAATCTTTGTGGATCCTTATAGATGATCAAAAGACTTGCTTTCAAAGGATAAACAAGAGCGCAATAGAGATTGATTGTGGGAAGCTTTGACGATCCTTTTAGATGATCAAAAGACTTGTTTTGAAAGGATAAACAAGTCCTCAATAGAGATTTATTGTTGGAAGCTTTGTGGATCCTTTTAGAGGATCAAAAGTCTTTATTACAAATGATAAACAAGAGCTCAATATAGATTGATTGTTGGATGCTTTGTGGATCCTTTTAGAGGATCAAAAGACTTGTTTTAAAGGATAAACAAGAGCTCAATAGAGATTGATTGTTGGAAGCTTTGAGGATCCTTTTAGAGGTTCAAAAGACTTGTTTACAAAGGATAAACAAGTGCTCAATAGTGGTTGATTATTGGAAGCTTTGTGGATTCTTTTAGATGATCAAAAGACTTACTTTCAAAGGATAAACAAGAGCACAATAGAGATTGAATGTTGAAATCTTTGTGGATCCTTATAGATGATCAAAAGACTTGCTTTCAAAGGATAAACAAGAGCGCAATAGAGATTGATTGTGGGAAGCTTTGACGATCCTTTTAGATGATCAAAAGACTTGTTTTGAAAGGATAAACAAGTCCTCAATAGAGATTTATTGTTGGAAGCTTTGTGGATCCTTTTAGAGGATCAAAAGTCTTTATTACAAATGATAAACAAGAGCTCAATATAGATTGATTGTTTGATTCTTTGTGGATCCTTTTAGAGGATCAAAAGACTTGTTTTTAAAGGATAAACAAGAGCTCAATAGAGATTGATTGTTGGAAGCTTTGAGGATCCTTTTAGAGGTTCAAAAGACTTGTTTACAAAGGATAAACAAGTGCTCAATAGTGGTTGATTATTGGAAGCTTTGTGGATTCTTTTAGATGATCAAAAGACTTACTTTCAAAGGATAAACAAGAGCACAATAGAGATTGAATGTTGGAATCTTTGTGGATTCTTTTAGATGATCAAAAGACTTGCTTTCAAAGGATAAACAAGAGCACAATAGAGATTGAATGTTGGAATCTTTGTGGATCCTTATAGATGATCAAAAGACTTGCTTTCAAAGGATAAACAAGAGCACAATAGAGATTGAATGTTGGAATCTTTGTGGATTCTTTTAGATGATCAAAAGACTTGTTTTGAAAGGATAAACAAGTCCTCAATAGAGATTTATTGTTGGAAGCTTTGTGGATCCTTTTAGAGGATCAAAAGTCTTTATTACAAATGATAAACAAGAGCTCAATATAGATTGATTGTTGGATGCTTTGTGGATCCTTTTAGAGGATCAAAAGACTTGTTTTTAAAGGATAAACAAGAGCTCAATAGAGATTGATTGTTGGAAGCTTTGAGGATCCTTTTAGAGGTTCAAAAGACTTGTTTACAAAGGATAAACAAGTGCTCAATAGTGGTTGATTATTGGAAGCTTTGTGGATTCTTTAGATGATCAAAAGACTTACTTTCAAAGGATAAACAAGAGCGCAATAGAGATTGATTGTGGGAAGCTTTGAGGATCCTTTTAGATGATCAAAAGACTTGTTTTTAAAGGATAAACAAGTCCTCAATAGAGATTTATTGTTGGAAGCTTTGAGGATCCTTTTAGAGGTTCAAAAGACTTGTTTACAAAGGATAAACAAGTGCTCAATAGTGGTTGATTATTGGAAGCTTTGTGGATTCTTTTAGATGATCAAAAGACTTGCTTTCAAAGGATAAACAAGAGCACAATAGAGATTGAATGTTGGAATCTTTGTGGATCCTTATAGATGATCAAAAGACTTGGTTTCAAAGGATAAACAAGAGCGCAATAGAGATTGATTGTGGGAAGCTTTGACGATACTTTTAGATGATCAAAAGACTTGTTTTGAAAGGATAAACAAGTCCTCAATGGAGATTTATTGTTGGAAGCTTTGTGGATCCTTTTAGAGGATCAAAAGTCTTTATTACAAATGATAAACAAGAGCTCAATATAGATTGATTGTTGGATGCTTTGTGAATCCTTTTAGAGGATCAAAAGAATTGTTTTTAAAGGATAAACAAGAGCTCAATAAAGATTGATTATTGGAAGCTTTGAGGATCCTTTTAGAGGTTCAATAGACTTGTTTACAAAGGAAGGTCTCGGTTTTCCTTTGGCGTAGTCTTCATAATGGTCTTCCTACTGATGATAGAATTCGTTCTAGAGGTATCCAATGTGCTTCTAAATGTGATTGTTGTTTGGTGCCTAGTGAGGAAACTCTTAACCATGTCTTTGTTTCATGGCTCTTTGCATCTAATGTGTGGACATACTTGCATGGTCTGTGGTATCGGATGGTTTTGGCCATATTAACCAATCTCTTCTTTGTTGGTGGAATGGTCCGTCGCACCCTAAAGCTCACGGTGCGTCTAAATGGCTGTCCAAGCTTCTTCCAGCAATTATTTCTTGGGAGTTATGGCTGGCCCGAAATAAGAGCAGATTTGAAGGTGTTGTTATGTGTTCGAAAACCATTATTACCAAAGTTTGTGATCAGGTATCCAACATAGCTATGGCTTTTTCTTTAACATTTTCATGTCTCCCTAATGAAGATCATTTATTCAACATCTTTATGAAGCATTCTCGCTATCACTAAAAAGATTAGATTGGTTGTGTGGGATTTTCCTCCGGCGGTATGGTTAAGATCAACACGGATGGTGTGTCTAGGGGTAATCCAGGGAGAGCTTCGGGTGGGGGTATTCTCCGAGATTTTAATGGGGAGTTCATTCATGCTTTTGCTAATTTTTATGGTATTGCAACAAATATGATGTCTGAAGCTTTAGCTGCACGGGATGGCCTTCTTTTAGCTCAATCTCTTGGATATCAAAATGTTTGGTTAGAGGTGGATTCTCAAGTTTTATTGAAGATTATTCTGCGGGAGTATCACATTCCTTGGTCTATATGGTACATTATTGATCACATTCATCGCCTTATGGCTATTATGGTGGTCCGGGTTACTCATATTCTTAGAGAAGGAAATAGTGTGGCTGATTTTTGGCTAATATGGCTGCGATAGAGTACAGTTCTCAAGTTTCTATGCTCTCTAATCTTCCCCTTATTGCAAAGGATTGTTTGCTTGAGACAAGACGAAGACTCCTCACATTCGGTTACATTAGTTTTATGGCGAGATCTCTATTGTATTTGTTTTATGTGTTTTCTTTCTCCCTCCCTTTTTGTAGAGGACCTTACGTCATGTGTAAGGACTCCCCTAGGCTATTCTTTTTGGTGGTTGAGGTTTGTCATGTCCCCACCTTATTTGTCTTGTTTCTCCTTTATTAATAAAATCTAGGGAGGTGCGCCCTCCTTTCGCCAAAAAAAAAAAAAAAGTGGTTGATTATTGGAAGCTTTGTGGATTCTTTTAGATGATCAAAAGACTTGCTTTCAAAGGATAAACAAGAGCACAATAGAGATTGAATGTTGGAATCTTTGTGGATCCTTATAGATGATCAAAAGACTTGCTTTCAAAGGATAAACAAGAGCGCAATAGAGATTGATTGTGGGAAGCTTTGACGATCCTTTTAGATGATCAAAAGACTTGTTTTAAAGGATAAACAAGTCCTCAATAGAGATTTATTGTTGGAAGCTTTGTGGATCCTTTTAGAGGATCAAAAGTCTTTATTACAAATGATAAACAAGAGCTCAATATAGATTGATTGTTGGATGCTTTGTGGATCCTTTTAGAGGATCAAAAGACTTGTTTTTAAAGGATAAACAAGAGCTCAATAGAGATTGATTGTTGGAAGCTTTGAGGATCCTTTTAGAGGTTCAAAAGACTTGTTTACAAAGGATAAACAAGTGCTCAATAGTGGTTGATTATTGGAAGCTTTGTGGATTCTTTTAGATGATCAAAAGACTTGCTTTCAAAGGATAAACAAGAGCACAATAGAGATTGAATGTTGGAATCTTTGTGGATCCTTATAGATGATCAAAAGACTTGCTTTCAAAGGATAAACAAGAGCGCAATAGAGATTGATTGTGGGAAGCTTTGACGATCCTTTTAGATGATCAAAAGACTTGTTTTAAAGGATAAACAAGTCCTCAATAGAGATTTATTGTTGGAAGCTTTGTGGATCCTTTTAGAGGATCAAAAGTCTTTATTACAAATGATAAACAAGAGCTCAATATAGATTGATTGTTGGATGCTTTGTGGATCCTTTTAGAGGATCAAAAGACTTGTTTTTAAAGGATAAACAAGAGCTCAATAGAGATTGATTGTTGGAAGCTTTGAGGATCCTTTTAGAGGTTCAAAAGACTTGTTTACAAAGGATAAACAAGTGCTCAATAGTGGTTGATTATTGGAAGCTTTGTGGATTCTTTTAGATGATCAAAAGACTTGCTTTCAAAGGATAAACAAGAGCACAATAGAGATTGAATGTTGGAATCTTTGTGGATTCTTTTAGATGATCAAAAGACTTGCTTTCAAAGGATAAACAAGAGCACAATAGAGATTGAATGTTGGAATCTTTGTGGATCCTTATAGATGATCAAAAGACTTGCTTTCAAAGGATAAACAAGAGCGCAATAGAGATTGATTGTGGGAAGCTTTGACGATCCTTTTAGATGATCAAAAGACTTGTTTTAAAGGATAAACAAGTCCTCAATAGAGATTTATTGTTGGAAGCTTTGTGGATCCTTTTAGAGGATCAAAAGTCTTTATTACAAATGATAAACAAGAGCTCAATATAGATTGATTGTTGGATGCTTTGTGGATCCTTTTAGAGGATCAAAAGACTTGTTTTTAAAGGATAAACAAGAGCTCAATAGAGATTGATTGTTGGAAGCTTTGAGGATCCTTTTAGAGGTTCAAAAGACTTGTTTACAAAGGATAAACAAGTGCTCAATAGTGGTTGATTATTGGAAGCTTTGTGGATTCTTTTAGATGATCAAAAGACTTGCTTTCAAAGGATAAACAAGAGCACAATAGAGATTGAATGTTGGAATCTTTGTGGATCCTTATAGATGATCAAAAGACTTGCTTTCAAAGGATAAACAAGAGCGCAATAGAGATTGATTGTGGGAAGCTTTGACGATCCTTTTAGATGATCAAAAGACTTGTTTTAAAGGATAAACAAGTCCTCAATAGAGATTTATTGTTGGAAGCTTTGTGGATCCTTTTAGAGGATCAAAAGTCTTTATTACAAATGATAAACAAGAGCTCAATATAGATTGATTGTTGGATGCTTTGTGGATCCTTTTAGAGGATCAAAAGACTTGTTTTTAAAGGATAAACAAGAGCTCAATAGAGATTGATTGTTGGAAGCTTTGAGGATCCTTTTAGAGGTTCAAAAGACTTGTTTACAAAGGATAAACAAGTGCTCAATAGTGGTTGATTATTGGAAGCTTTGTGGATTCTTTTAGATGATCAAAAGACTTGCTTTCAAAGGATAAACAAGAGCACAATAGAGATTGAATGTTGGAATCTTTGTGGATCCTTATAGATGATCAAAAGACTTGCTTTCAAAGGATAAACAAGAGCGCAATAGAGATTGATTGTGGGAAGCTTTGACATCCTTTTAGATGATCAAAAGACTTGTTTTAAAGGATAAACAAGTCCTCAATAGAGATTTATTGTTGGAAGCTTTGTGGATCCTTTTAGAGGATCAAAAGTCTTTATTACAAATGATAAACAAGAGCTCAATATAGATTGATTGTTGGATGCTTTGTGGATCCTTTTAGAGGATCAAAAGACTTGTTTTTAAAGGATAAACAAGAGCTCAATAGAGATTGATTGTTGGAAGCTTTGAGGATCCTTTTAGAGGTTCAAAAGACTTGTTTACAAAGGATAAACAAGTGCTCAATAGTGGTTGATTATTGGAAGCTTTGTGGATTCTTTTAGATGATCAAAAGACTTGCTTTCAAAGGATAAACAAGAGCACAATAGAGATTGAATGTTGGAATCTTTGTGGATCCTTATAGATGATCAAAAGACTTGCTTTCAAAGGATAAACAAGAGCGCAATAGAGATTGATTGTGGGAAGCTTTGACGATCCTTTTAGATGATCAAAAGACTTGTTTTAAAGGATAAACAAGTCCTCAATAGAGATTTATTGTTGGAAGCTTTGTGGATCCTTTTAGAGGATCAAAAGTCTTTATTACAAATGATAAACAAGAGCTCAATATAGATTGATTGTTGGATGCTTTGTGGATCCTTTTAGAGGATCAAAAGACTTGTTTTTAAAGGATAAACAAGAGCTCAATAGAGATTGATTGTTGGAAGCTTTGAGGATCCTTTTAGAGGTTCAAAAGACTTGTTTACAAAGGATAAACAAGTGCTCAATAGTGGTTGATTATTGGAAGCTTTGTGGATTCTTTTAGATGATCAAAAGACTTGCTTTCAAAGGATAAACAAGAGCACAATAGAGATTGAATGTTGGAATCTTTGTGGATCCTTTTAGATGATCAAAAGACTTGCTTTCAAAGGATAAACAAGAGCACAATAGAGATTGAATGTTGGAATCTTTGTGGATCCTTATAGATGATCAAAAGACTTGCTTTCAAAGGATAAACAAGAGCGCAATAGAGATTGATTGTGGGAAGCTTTGACGATCCTTTTAGATGATCAAAAGACTTGTTTTTAAAGGATAAACAAGTCCTCAATAGAGATTTATTGTTGGAAGCTTTGTGGATCCTTTTAGAGGATCAAAAGTCTTTATTACAAATGATAAACAAGAGCTCAATATAGATTGATTGTTGGATGCTTTGTGGATCCTTTTAGAGGATCAAAAGACTTGTTTTTAAAGGATAAACAAGAGCTCAATAGAGATTGATTGTTGGAAGCTTTGAGGATCCTTTTAGAGGTTCAAAAGACTTGTTTACAAAGGATAAACAAGTGCTCAATAGTGGTTGATTATTGGAAGCTTTGTGGATTCTTTTAGATGATCAAAAGACTTGCTTTCAAAGGATAAACAAGAGCACAATAGAGATTGAATGTTGGAATCTTTGTGGATCCTTATAGATGATCAAAAGACTTGCTTTCAAAGGATAAACAAGAGCGCAATAGAGATTGATTGTGGGAAGCTTTGACGATCCTTTTAGATGATCAAAAGACTTGTTTTAAAGGATAAACAAGTCCTCAATAGAGATTTATTGTTGGAAGCTTTGTGGATCCTTTTAGAGGATCAAAAGTCTTTATTACAAATGATAAACAAGAGCTCAATATAGATTGATTGTTGGATGCTTTGTGGATCCTTTTAGAGGATCAAAAGACTTGTTTTAAAGGATAAACAAGAGCTCAATAGAGATTGATTGTTGGAAGCTTTGAGGATCCTTTTAGAGGTTCAAAAGACTTGTTTACAAAGGATAAACAAGTGCTCAATAGTGGTTGATTATTGGAAGCTTTGTGGATTCTTTTAGATGATCAAAAGACTTGCTTTCAAAGGATAAACAAGAGCACAATAGAGATTGAATGTTGGAATCTTTGTGGATCCTTATAGATGATCAAAAGACTTGCTTTCAAAGGATAAACAAGAGCGCAATAGAGATTGATTGTGGGAAGCTTTGTGATCCTTTTAGATGATCAAAAGACTTGTTTTTAAAGGATAAACAAGTCCTCAATAGAGATTTATTGTTGGAAGCTTTGTGGATCCTTTTAGAGGATCAAAAGTCTTTATTACAAATGATAAACAAGAGCTCAATATAGATTGATTGTTGGATGCTTTGTGGATCCTTTTAGAGGATCAAAAGACTTGTTTTTAAAGGATAAACAAGAGCTCAATAGAGATTGATTGTTGGAAGCTTTGAGGATCCTTTTAGAGGTTCAAAAGACTTGTTTACAAAGGATAAACAAGTGCTCAATAGTGGTTGATTATTGGAAGCTTTGTGGATTCTTTTAGATGATCAAAAGACTTGCTTTCAAAGGATAAACAAGAGCACAATAGAGATTGAATGTTGGAATCTTTGTGGATCCTTATAGATGATCAAAAGACTTGCTTTCAAAGGATAAACAAGAGCGCAATAGAGATTGATTGTGGGAAGCTTTGACGATCCTTTTAGATGATCAAAAGACTTGTTTTTAAAGGATAAACAAGTCCTCAATAGAGATTTATTGTTGGAAGCTTTGTGGATCCTTTTAGAGGATCAAAAGTCTTTATTACAAATGATAAACAAGAGCTCAATATAGATTGATTGTTGGATGCTTTGTGGATCCTTTTAGAGGATCAAAAGACTTGTTTTTAAAGGATAAACAAGAGCTCAATAGAGATTGATTGTTGGAAGCTTTGAGGATCCTTTTAGAGGTTCAAAAGACTTGTTTACAAAGGATAAACAAGTGCTCAATAGTGGTTGATTATTGGAAGCTTTGTGGATTCTTTTAGATGATCAAAAGACTTGCTTTCAAAGGATAAACAAGAGCACAATAGAGATTGAATGTTGGAATCTTTGTGGATCCTTTTAGATGATCAAAAGACTTGCTTTCAAAGGATAAACAAGAGCACAATAGAGATTGAATGTTGGAATCTTTGTGGATCCTTATAGATGATCAAAAGACTTGCTTTCAAAGGATAAACAAGAGCTCAATAGAGATTGATTGTGGGAAGCTTTGTGGATCCTTTTAGATGATCAAAAGACTTGTTTTAAAGGATAAACAAGTCCTCAATAGAGATTTATTGTTGGAAGCTTTGTGGATCCTTTTAGAGGATCAAAAGTCTTTATTACAAATGATAAACAAGAGCTCAATATAGATTGATTGTTGGATGCTTTGTGGATCCTTTTAGAGGATCAAAAGACTTGTTTTTAAAGGATAAACAAGAGCTCAATAGAGATTGATTGTTGGAAGCTTTGAGGATCCTTTTAGAGGTTCAAAAGACTTGTTTACAAAGGATAAACAAGTGCTCAATAGTGGTTGATTATTGGAAGCTTTGTGGATTCTTTTAGATGATCAAAAGACTTGCTTTCAAAGGATAAACAAGAGCACAATAGAGATTGAATGTTGGAATCTTTGTGGATCCTTTTAGATGATCAAAAGACTTGCTTTCAAAGGATAAACAAGAGCTCAATAGAGATTGATTGTTGGAATCTTTGTGGATCCTTTTAGATGATCAAAAGACTTGCTTTCAAAGGATAAACAAGAGCTCAATAGAGATTGATTGTTGGAAGCTTTGTGGATCCTTTTAGATGATCAAAAGACTTGTTTTAAAGGATAAACAAGTCCTCAATAGAGATTGATTGTTGGAAGCTTTGTGGATCCTTTTAGAGGATCAAAAGACTTTATTACAAAGGATAAACAAGAGCTCAATATAGATTGATTGTTGGATGCTTTGTGGATCCTTTTAGAGGATCAAAAGACTTGTTTTAAAGGATAAACAAGAGCTCAATAGAGATTGATTGTTGGAAGCTTTGAGGATCCTTTTAGATGATCAAAAGACTTGTTTACAAAGGATAAACAAGTGCTCAATAGAGATTGATTGTTGGAAGCTTTGTGGATCCTTATAGATGATCAAAAGACTTGCTTTCAAAGGATAAACAAGAACGCAATAGAGATTGATTGTCGGAAGCTTTGACGATCCTTTTAGATGATCAAAAGACTCGTTTTCAATGGATAAACAAGAGCTCAATAGAGATTGATTGTTGGAAGCTTTGAGGATCCTTTTAGAGGTTAAAAAGACTTGTTTACAAAGGATAAACAAGTGCTTAATAGTGGTTGATTATTGGAAGCTTTGTGGATTCTTTTAGATGATCAAAAGACTTGCTTTCAAAGGGTAAACAAGAGCACAATAGAGATTGAATGTTGGAATCTATGTGGATCCTTATCGATGATCAAAAGACTTGCTTTCAAAGGATAAACAAGAGCGCAATAGAGATTGATTGTGGGAAGCTTTGATGATCCTTTTAGATGATCAAAAGACTCGTTTTCAAAGGATAAACAAGTCCTCAATAGAGATTTATTGTTGGAAGCTTTGTGGATCCTTTTAGAGGATCAAAAGTCTTTATTACAAATGATAAGCAAGAGCTCAATATAAATTGATTGTGGGATGCTTTGTGGATCCTTTTAGAGGATCAAAAGACATGTTTTTAAAGGATAAACAAGAGCTCAATAGAGATTGATTGTTGGAAGCTTTGAGGATCTTTTTAGAGGTTCAAAAGACTTGTTTACAAAGGATAAACAAGTGCTCAATAGTGGTTGATTATTGGAAGCTTTATGGATTCTTTTAGATGATCAAAAGACTTGCTTTCAAAGGATAAACAAGAGCACAATAGAGATTGAATGTTGGAATCTTTGTGGATCCTTATAGATGATCAAAAGACTTGCTTTCAAAGGATAAACAAGAGCACAATAGAAATTGAATATTGGAATCTTTGTGGATCCTTATAGATGATCAAAAGACTTGTTTTCAAAGGATAAACAAGAGCTCAATAGAGATTGATTGTTGGAAGCTTTGTGGATCCTTTTAGATGATCAAAAGACTTTATTACAAAGGATAAACAAGAGCTCAATAGAGATTGATTGTTGGAAGCTTTGTGGATCCTTTTAGAGGATCAAAAGTCTTTATTACAAATGATAAACAAGAGCTCAATATAGATTGATTGTTGGATGCTTTGTGGATCCTTTTAGAGGATCAAAAGACTTGTTTTAAAGGATAAACAAGAGCTCAATAGAGATTGATTGTTGGAAGCTTTGAGGATCCTTTTAGAGGTTCAAAAGACTTGTTTACAAAGGATAAACAAGTGCTCAATAGTGGTTGATTATTGGAAGCTTTGTGGATTCTTTTAGATGATCAAAAGACTTGCTTTCAAAGGATAAACAAGAGCACAATAGAGATTGAATGTTGGAATCTTTGTGGATCCTTATAGATGATCAAAAGACTTGCTTTCAAAGGATAAACAAGAGCGCAATAGAGATTGATTGTGGGAAGCTTTGACGATCCTTTTAGATGATCAAAAGACTTGTTTTTAAAGGATAAACAAGTCCTCAATAGAGATTTATTGTTGGAAGCTTTGTGGATCCTTTTAGAGGATCAAAAGTCTTTATTACAAATGATAAACAAGAGCTCAATATAGATTGATTGTTGGATGCTTTGTGGATCCTTTTAGAGGATCAAAAGACTTGTTTTTAAAGGATAAACAAGAGCTCAATAGAGATTGATTGTTGGAAGCTTTGAGGATCCTTTTAGAGGTTCAAAAGACTTGTTTACAAAGGATAAACAAGTGCTCAATAGTGGTTGATTATTGGAAGCTTTGTGGATTCTTTTAGATGATCAAAAGACTTGCTTTCAAAGGATAAACAAGAGCACAATAGAGATTGAATGTTGGAATCTTTGTGGATCCTTTTAGATGATCAAAAGACTTGCTTTCAAAGGATAAACAAGAGCACAATAGAGATTGAATGTTGGAATCTTTGTGGATCCTTATAGATGATCAAAAGACTTGCTTTCAAAGGATAAACAAGAGCGCAATAGAGATTGATTGTGGGAAGCTTTGACGATCCTTTTAGATGATCAAAAGACTTGTTTTAAAGGATAAACAAGTCCTCAATAGAGATTTATTGTTGGAAGCTTTGTGGATCCTTTTAGAGGATCAAAAGTCTTTATTACAAATGATAAACAAGAGCTCAATATAGATTGATTGTTGGATGCTTTGTGGATCCTTTTAGAGGATCAAAAGACTTGTTTTTAAAGGATAAACAAGAGCTCAATAGAGATTGATTGTTGGAAGCTTTGAGGATCCTTTTAGAGGTTCAAAAGACTTGTTTACAAAGGATAAACAAGTGCTCAATAGTGGTTGATTATTGGAAGCTTTGTGGATTCTTTTAGATGATCAAAAGACTTGCTTTCAAAGGATAAACAAGAGCACAATAGAGATTGAATGTTGGAATCTTTGTGGATCCTTATAGATGATCAAAAGACTTGCTTTCAAAGGATAAACAAGAGCGCAATAGAGATTGATTGTGGGAAGCTTTGACGATCCTTTTAGATGATCAAAAGACTTGTTTTAAAGGATAAACAAGTCCTCAATAGAGATTTATTGTTGGAAGCTTTGTGGATCCTTTTAGAGGATCAAAAGTCTTTATTACAAATGATAAACAAGAGCTCAATATAGATTGATTGTTGGATGCTTTGTGGATCCTTTTAGAGGATCAAAAGACTTGTTTTTAAAGGATAAACAAGAGCTCAATAGAGATTGATTGTTGGAAGCTTTGAGGATCCTTTTAGAGGTTCAAAAGACTTGTTTACAAAGGATAAACAAGTGCTCAATAGTGGTTGATTATTGGAAGCTTTGTGGATTCTTTTAGATGATCAAAAGACTTGCTTTCAAAGGATAAACAAGAGCACAATAGAGATTGAATGTTGGAATCTTTGTGGATCCTTATAGATGATCAAAAGACTTGCTTTCAAAGGATAAACAAGAGCGCAATAGAGATTGATTGTGGGAAGCTTTGACGATCCTTTTAGATGATCAAAAGACTTGTTTTTAAAGGATAAACAAGTCCTCAATAGAGATTTATTGTTGGAAGCTTTGTGGATCCTTTTAGAGGATCAAAAGTCTTTATTACAAATGATAAACAAGAGCTCAATATAGATTGATTGTTGGATGCTTTGTGGATCCTTTTAGAGGATCAAAAGACTTGTTTTTAAAGGATAAACAAGAGCTCAATAGAGATTGATTGTTGGAAGCTTTGAGGATCCTTTTAGAGGTTCAAAAGACTTGTTTACAAAGGATAAACAAGTGCTCAATAGTGGTTGATTATTGGAAGCTTTGTGGATTCTTTTAGATGATCAAAAGACTTGCTTTCAAAGGATAAACAAGAGCACAATAGAGATTGAATGTTGGAATCTTTGTGGATCCTTATAGATGATCAAAAGACTTGCTTTCAAAGGATAAACAAGAGCGCAATAGAGATTGATTGTGGGAAGCTTTGACGATCCTTTTAGATGATCAAAAGACTTGTTTTTAAAGGATAAACAAGTCCTCAATAGAGATTTATTGTTGGAAGCTTTGTGGATCCTTTTAGAGGATCAAAAGTCTTTATTACAAATGATAAACAAGAGCTCAATATAGATTGATTGTTGGATGCTTTGTGGATCCTTTTAGAGGATCAAAAGACTTGTTTTTAAAGGATAAACAAGAGCTCAATAGAGATTGATTGTTGGAAGCTTTGAGGATCCTTTTAGAGGTTCAAAAGACTTGTTTACAAAGGATAAACAAGTGCTCAATAGTGGTTGATTATTGGAAGCTTTGTGGATTCTTTTAGATGATCAAAAGACTTGCTTTCAAAGGATAAACAAGAGCACAATAGAGATTGAATGTTGGAATCTTTGTGGATCCTTATAGATGATCAAAAGACTTGCTTTCAAAGGATAAACAAGAGCGCAATAGAGATTGATTGTGGGAAGCTTTGACGATCCTTTTAGATGATCAAAAGACTTGTTTTTAAAGGATAAACAAGTCCTCAATAGAGATTTATTGTTGGAAGCTTTGTGGATCCTTTTAGAGGATCAAAAGTCTTTATTACAAATGATAAACAAGAGCTCAATATAGATTGATTGTTGGATGCTTTGTGGATCCTTTTAGAGGATCAAAAGACTTGTTTTTAAAGGATAAACAAGAGCTCAATAGAGATTGATTGTTGGAAGCTTTGAGGATCCTTTTAGAGGTTCAAAAGACTTGTTTACAAAGGATAAACAAGTGCTCAATAGTGGTTGATTATTGGAAGCTTTGTGGATTCTTTTAGATGATCAAAAGACTTGCTTTCAAAGGATAAACAAGAGCACAATAGAGATTGAATGTTGGAATCTTTGTGGATCCTTATAGATGATCAAAAGACTTGCTTTCAAAGGATAAACAAGAGCGCAATAGAGATTGATTGTGGGAAGCTTTGACGATCCTTTTAGATGATCAAAAGACTTGTTTTTAAAGGATAAACAAGTCCTCAATAGAGATTTATTGTTGGAAGCTTTGTGGATCCTTTTAGAGGATCAAAAGTCTTTATTACAAATGATAAACAAGAGCTCAATATAGATTGATTGTTGGATGCTTTGTGGATCCTTTTAGAGGATCAAAAGACTTGTTTTTAAAGGATAAACAAGAGCTCAATAGAGATTGATTGTTGGAAGCTTTGAGGATCCTTTTAGAGGTTCAAAAGACTTGTTTACAAAGGATAAACAAGTGCTCAATAGTGGTTGATTATTGGAAGCTTTGTGGATTCTTTTAGATGATCAAAAGACTTGCTTTCAAAGGATAAACAAGAGCACAATAGAGATTGAATGTTGGAATCTTTGTGGATCCTTATAGATGATCAAAAGACTTGCTTTCAAAGGATAAACAAGAGCGCAATAGAGATTGATTGTGGGAAGCTTTGACGATCCTTTTAGATGATCAAAAGACTTGTTTTTAAAGGATAAACAAGTCCTCAATAGAGATTTATTGTTGGAAGCTTTGTGGATCCTTTTAGAGGATCAAAAGTCTTTATTACAAATGATAAACAAGAGCTCAATATAGATTGATTGTTGGATGCTTTGTGGATCCTTTTAGAGGATCAAAAGACTTGTTTTTAAAGGATAAACAAGAGCTCAATAGAGATTGATTGTTGGAAGCTTTGAGGATCCTTTTAGAGGTTCAAAAGACTTGTTTACAAAGGATAAACAAGTGCTCAATAGTGGTTGATTATTGGAAGCTTTGTGGATTCTTTTAGATGATCAAAAGACTTGCTTTCAAAGGATAAACAAGAGCACAATAGAGATTGAATGTTGGAATCTTTGTGGATCCTTATAGATGATCAAAAGACTTGCTTTCAAAGGATAAACAAGAGCGCAATAGAGATTGATTGTGGGAAGCTTTGACGATCCTTTTAGATGATCAAAAGACTTGTTTTAAAGGATAAACAAGTCCTCAATAGAGATTTATTGTTGGAAGCTTTGTGGATCCTTTTAGAGGATCAAAAGTCTTTATTACAAATGATAAACAAGAGCTCAATATAGATTGATTGTTGGATGCTTTGTGGATCCTTTTAGAGGATCAAAAGACTTGTTTTAAAGGATAAACAAGAGCTCAATAGAGATTGATTGTTGGAAGCTTTGAGGATCCTTTTAGAGGTTCAAAAGACTTGTTTACAAAGGATAAACAAGTGCTCAATAGTGGTTGATTATTGGAAGCTTTGTGGATTCTTTTAGATGATCAAAAGACTTGCTTTCAAAGGATAAACAAGAGCACAATAGAGATTGAATGTTGGAATCTTTGTGGATCCTTATAGATGATCAAAAGACTTGCTTTCAAAGGATAAACAAGAGCGCAATAGAGATTGATTGTTGGAAGCTTTGACGATCCTTTTAGATGATCAAAAGACTTGTTTTTAAAGGATAAACAAGTCCTCAATAGAGATTTATTGTTGGAAGCTTTGTGGATCCTTTTAGAGGATCAAAAGTCTTTATTACAAATGATAAACAAGAGCTCAATATAGATTGATTGTTGGATGCTTTGTGGATCCTTTTAGAGGATCAAAAGACTTGTTTTTAAAGGATAAACAAGAGCTCAATAGAGATTGATTGTTGGAAGCTTTGAGGATCCTTTTAGAGGTTCAAAAGACTTGTTTACAAAGGATAAACAAGTGCTCAATAGTGGTTGATTATTGGAAGCTTTGTGGATTCTTTTAGATGATCAAAAGACTTGCTTTCAAAGGATAAACAAGAGCACAATAGAGATTGAATGTTGGAATCTTTGTGGATCCTTTTAGATGATCAAAAGACTTGCTTTCAAAGGATAAACAAGAGCACAATAGAGATTGAATGTTGGAATCTTTGTGGATCCTTATAGATGATCAAAAGACTTGCTTTCAAAGGATAAACAAGAGCTCAATAGAGATTGATTGTTGGAAGCTTTGTGGATCCTTTTAGATGATCAAAAGACTTGTTTTCAAAGGATAAACAAGTCCTCAATAGAGATTGATTGTTGGAAGCTTTGTGGATCCTTTTAGAGGATCAAAAGACTTTATTACAAATGATAAACAAGAGCTCAATATAGATTGATTGTTGGATGCTTTGTGGATCCTTTTAGAGGATCAAAAGACTTGTTTTTAAAGGATAAACAAGAGCTCAATAGAGATTGATTGTTGGAAGCTTTGAGGATCCTTTTAGATGATCAAAAGACTTGTTTACAAAGGATAAACAAGTGCTCAATAGAGATTGATTATTGGAAGCTTTGTGGATTCTTTAGATGATCAAAAGACTTGCTTTCAAAGGATAAACAAGAGCACAATAGAGATTGATTGTTGGAAGCTTTGTGATCCTTTTAGATGATCAAAAGACTTGTTTTTAAAGGATAAATAAGTCCTCAATAGAGATTTATTGTTGGAAGCTTTGTGGATCCTTTTAGAGGATCAAAAGTCTTTATTACATATGATAAACAAGAGCTCAATATAGATTGTTTGTTGGATGCTTTGTGGATCCTTTTAGAGGATCAAATGACTTGTTTTTAATGTATAAACAAGAGCTCAATAGAGATTGATTGTTGGAAGTTTGAGGATCCTTTTAGAGGTTCAAAAGACTTGTTTACAAAGGATAAACAAGTGCTCAATAGTGGTTGATTATTGGAAGCTTTGTGGATTCTTTTAGATGATCAAAAGACTTTATCTCAAAGGATAAACAAGAGCACAATAGAGATTGAATGTTGGAAGCTTTGTGGATCCTTTTAGAGGATCAAAAGTCTTTATTACAAATGATAAACAAGAGCTCAATATAGATTGATTGTTGGATGCTTTGTGGATCCTTTTAGATGATCGAAAGAATTATTTTTAAAGGATAAACAAGAGCTCAATAGAGATTGATTATTGGAAGCTTTGAGGATCCTTTTAGAGGTTCAAAAGACTTGTTTACAAAGGATAAACAAGTGCTCAATAGTGGTTGATTATTGGAAGCTTTGTGGATTCTTTTAGATGATCAAAAGACTTGCTTTCAAAGGATAAACAAGAGCACAATAGAGATTGAATGTTGAAATCTTTGTCGAGCCTTATAGATGATCAAAAGACTTGCTTTCAAAGGATAAACAAGAGCGCATTAGAGATTGATTGTGGGAAGCTTTGACAATACTTTTAGATGATCAAAAGACTTGTTTTAAAGGATAAACCAGTCCTCAATAGAGATTTATTGTTGGAAGCTTTGTGGATCCTTTTAGAGGATCAAAAGTCTTTATTACAAATGATAAACAAGAGCTCAATATAGATTGATTGTTGGATGCTTTGTGGATCCTTTTAGAGGATCAAAAGACTTGTTTTTAAAGGATAAACAAGAGCTCAATAGAGATTGATTGTTGGAAGCTTTGAGGATCCTTTTAGAGGTTCAAAAGACTTGTTTACAAAGGATAAACAAGTGCTCAATAGTGGTTGATTATTGGAAGCTTTGTGGATTCTTTTAGATGATCAAAAGACTTACTTTCAAAGGATAAACAAGAGCACAATAGAGATTGAATGTTGGAATCTTTGTGGATCCTTATAGATGATCAAAAGACTTGCTTTCAAAGGATAAACAAGAGCGCAATAGAGATTGATTGTGGGAAGCTTTGACGATCCTTTTAGATGATCAAAAGACTTGTTTTCAAAGGATAAACAAGTCCTCAATAGAGATTTATTGTTGGAAGCTTTGTGGATCCTTTTAGAGGATCAAAAGTCTTTATTACAAATGATAAACAAGAGCTCAATATAGATTGATTGTTGGATGCTTTGTGGATCCTTTTAGAGGATCAAAAGACTTGTTTTTAAAGGATAAACAAGAGCTCAATAGAGATTGATTGTTGGAAGCTTTGAGGATCCTTTTAGAGGTTCAAAAGACTTGTTTACAAAGGATAAACAAGTGCTCAATAGTGGTTGATTATTGGAAGCTTTGTGGATTCTTTTAGATGATCAAAAGACTTGCTTTCAAAGGATAAACAAGAGCACAATAGAGATTGAATGTTGGAATCTTTGTGGATCCTTTTAGATGATCAAAAGACTTGCTTTCAAAGGATAAACAAGAGCACAATAGAGATTGATTGTTGGAATCTTTGTGGATCCTTTTAGATGATCAAAAGACTTGCTTTCAAAGGATAAACAAGAGCTCAATAGAGATTGATTGTTGGAAGCTTTGTGGATCCTTTTAGATGATCAAAAGACTTGTTTTCAAAGGATAAACAAGTCTCAATAGAGATTTATTGTTGGAAGCTTTGTGGATCCTTTTAGAGGATCAAAAGTCTTTATTACAAATGATAAACAAGAGCTCAATATAAATTGATTGTTGGATGCTTTGTGGATCCTTTTTGATGCGTAACAAACGCAAGACTTGTTGCTTATGAAACTATTGATGAAGATGATGAAAACAATGATCAAAGTTGCAGCAAAATAAAGATAGAACACGAGTCACCGGTTAGGATTCACTCTCCTAACGTAAAGACCTCGCTTGGATTCACCGGATAGGCTTCACTCACCTATCGTAAAGAATCCTTTTGAATATTACCTCCTAGACCTAAGGAAATAATAGACAAAAATAAGAACAACCTTGTTCTTTGAAATTTCTCCTTGAGAATTATATAACAATAATCTGAATTTTTACAACTTAGATCTATCCCTATTTATAGTTGTTTACAAAGCATCCTAATCTAACAAGGAATAGAAAACTAATCCTAAAAGTATAAACATTAAGAATACTACTCTTCCTAGGAATAGAAAAGTCAACCTATACAAGCTAGGAATCAAAACACGGAAGGAAACTCGAAATCGGCAACCGCCTAGAGGGCGATCGCCCTCCTCGCCACAAAGCGATCGCTTTGTGGCCGTAGGCTGGTCCCCGGATTTCTTCCAAGCGATCGCTTTCCCTGGCCTAAGGCGATCGCTCTTCAACCGAGTTTTGCCTATGCCTTCTTTCTCCCAAATATCCTCCTCGTGCACGTGACCTCCAAAGGTCTTCCAAACTCTTGAAACTTCCTTCTTGCATCAACAAAGCCTCGAGAGACAAAGTTAAACCATCTTCACCCACTTGTAATGCATCCATGACTTTGTTTGGGTCTTTGCGAAGATTGTAACTCAATGCTCCCGCATCATCCTCCCCTTCTTGAGAAAGAATTGGCCTCAATTCTTCAAGCATTTTGTCTTCCAAGTATGGTGATAAATCTCCCACATTGAATGTAGAACTTATCGAATACTCTTCGGGTAGGTCCAACTTGTAAGCACTATCACCAAATCTTTCAAGCACTTGAAAAGGTCCTTCGGCTCTTGGCATTAGCTTGTTCTTTCTCTTGCTAGGAAATCTTTCCTTCCGCAAATGTAGCCATACTAAATCTCCGGGTTGAAATTCCGGTTGCTTGCGACTTTTGTTGGCTCTCTTCTTGTACATCTCGTTTACCTTCTCGATTCTTGCACGAACTTGTTCATGGAAGTGTTGTATATCTTTCAATTTGTTGAACGCATCCGGTTGCTCTTTCCCTCTTCGAGTAGGCACCATATCAATTGGCAAACAAGGATTGACCCCATACACAACTTCAAATGGAGAATGTTGAGTTGCATAAGTTGGTGTACGGTTGTAAGCAAATTCCGCGTGAGCCAACTTCAAATCCCAATCTTTTTGAGTCTTCCCAACTAGTCCTCGTAGTAACACTCCAAGAGTCCTATTGGTGACTTCCGTTTGTCCATCCGTTTGCGGGTGATGAGATGTGCTAAATAACAACTTTGTACCAATTAACCTCCAAAGAGATCTCCAAAAATGGCTAAGAAACTTGCTATCTCTATCACTCACAATTGTCTTTGGTACCCCATGCAAACGTACAATTTCTTTGAAATACAAATCCGCCACTAAGGAAGCATCATCCGTCTTGTGACATGGCACGAAATGCGCCATTTTGAGAATCGATCCACGACCACCATTATAGCATCCTTTCCTCTTTGCGTTCGTGGTAGAGCCACAATGAAGTCCATCGACACATCACTCCATGGTTGTTTCGGCACGGGCAAAGGTGTATATAAACCTTGATGGAATGTGCTCTTCATCTTTTGACATGTGGCACATCTAGAGATAATCGTTTGTACGTCTCCAAGCATCTTCGGCCAATAAAAGTGTTCTTGCAATAACTCCAATGTCTTGTTGATGCCGAAGTGTCCCGCTAGGCCTCCTCCATGAGTTTCTCGAACCAACAATTCCCTTATCGAACACTTGGGAATACATAATTGATTGCCCTTGAACAAGAATCCCTCTTGTAGCACAAAATTCCCATTTGATCCTTTCTCACAATCTCGAACAATAGAGCCAAAATCCGGATCCTCCTTGTAGTATTCGCATACTAGTTTGAACCCTAGTAGCTTGGCATCCATCATGGTAAGCATAGAATATCTTCGAGATAATGCATCCGCTACCACATTGTTCTTTCCATCCTTGTACTTTGAAGAAAAGTTGAAGGATTGTAGAAATTCCACCCATTTCGCATGCCTCGGTTTCAACTTGTGTTGCCCATGAATATACTTCAATGCTTCATGATCGGAATGTAGGACGAAGTGATTCGGCCTTAAGTAGTGACTCCAATGATCCAAAGCTCTAACCATGGCATAGAACTCCTTGTCGTAGGTAGAATAGTTGAGTCTTGCTCCTCCAAGCTTCTCACTAAAATAGGCAATGGGCCTTTTTCCTTGAGTCAACACCGCTCCAATACCCACTCCACTAGCATCGCATTCAACCTCAAAAGGTTGTGAGAAATCGGGTAAAGCCAAACCGGTGTTTTGCATAACTTCTCCTTAAGCTCTTCAAAAGCTTGTTGGGCCGCCGAAGTCCATTCAAATTTCCCTTTCTTCAAGGTTTCGGTCATAGGACTTGCAATAGTACTAAAATCTTTGATGAAGCGTCTATAGAAAGAAGCTAACCCATGAAATGAACGTACCTCCGTTATAGTGGTTGGAATAGGCCAAGATTTGATTGCCTCAATCTTTGTTTGATCAACCGAAACTCCTTCCTTTGATACCACATAACCAAGGAATGTCACACTTGGTTGCATAAATGAGCACTTCTCGAGCTTTCCATAGAGCTTGTTTTTCCGCAAAACTTGTAGCACTTCTTCAAGATGTCGCACATGCTCCTCCTCACTCTTGCTATAGACCAAAATATCGTCTAGGTAGACGACCACAAATTTTCCCAAAACGGTCTCAACACTTCATTCATCAATCTCATAAACGTGCTTGGAGCATTCGTGAGCCCAAATGGCATCACCTTCCATTCATATAATCCATGTTTTGTCTTGAATGCCGTTTTCCACTCATCTCCTTCACGCATGCGAATTTGATGATAACCGCTCCTCAAATCAATCTTCGAGTAGAATATAGCACCATGAAGTTCATCAATCATATCATCCAAACGTGGCATTGGAAATCGATATTTGATAGTGATATTGTTGATTGCTCGACTATCCACGCACATTCGCCATGATCCATCTTTCTTGGGTACAAGAAGGGCCGGTACCGCACATGGACTCATGCTTTCTTCCACATATCCCTTTGCGAGCAACTCCTCAATTTGCTTTTGTAGCTCCTTTGTTTCTTCCGGGTTGCATCGATATGCCGGCTTGTTGGGAAGTGGCATTCCGGGTATCAAGTCGATTTGATGTTCAATTCCTCTCTTTGGTGGCAAACCCGGTGGTAGATCTTCGGGGAATACATCTTTGAATTTGTTGAGTAGGGGTTTCATTAAGGGTGTAGTTCCTCCCCTCTTGGTTTTGGACCCCTTGAGGAATAACGAGAATCGCTTGTCCATCCTTGACGGCTTGTTCGGCTTCTCGTTCACTTGCCAATAAGTTTGTCTTTTGTGGGGGCTTCTTGATGGGAACTATTTTGGAGGGTGGCAAAGGATTCAACTTGAACTTCTTACCATCCTTTTTCACAATGTAAGCATTCTCCCTCCCTTCGTGGGTCACATATCGATCATATTGCCAAGGTCGTCCCAAAGTATATGGCATACATCCATTGGAACCACATCACAAAGTATCTCATCATGATAATTTCCCATAGAAAAGGAGATTAGGGCTTGGCGATTTACCTTGACTTCGGAGCCATCATTGAGCCAATGGAGTTTGTAAGGACGAGAGTGGTTTGTGGTTGGAACTTTCAATTTGTCGATGAGGATATTTGATACGGCATTCGCGCAACTCCCTCCATCTACTACCACATCACACACTTTTCCTTGCACAAGACATTTCGCATGAAAGATTTGCTCCCTTTGTTCCTCTTCCATGGCCGTTGGCTTTACGTGTAGAGATCTTCTCAAAACTAGCGTCTCCCCCTTGACTTCTTCGGAATCAAATTCCTCTACCTCTTCTCCCTCGGATTCTTCTTCTTGTTCTTGCGTCGCAAGGTTGTCTTCAATCTTTCGAATCTCATGAATAGTTAAGACTCTTTTGGAAAGGTATTCACAAAGTTCCATGGCTGATCCGGCCATGTTTCCTCCTCTTCTTTCGATTGCAAATCCTTCTTCCAAGAACATTGGTAACCCTAATCCGCAAACCCTATTCCTGATCCTAGTATTGCTTCACCGTTTTATCCCATGCGAACCCTATGCAAGCGCCGCCTCCCCTAACCCTAACAAATCCTTTGCTTCAATATTCAGCTCTCCTCAATCGATTCCAATCCAAGATATTCCATTGATTCCAGCCGCTATTCACAAAGGTATGCCTTCTTTGAAACTTTCTAAGGAAGCTTTAGAGGCTTTTGCTAAGCCTTTGCTTGGACATTGGTTGGAAAATTCACTAATGGCAGACCTACTATGGAGGCTGCAAGAATTGCCTTTGCTACGTTTCATTTGAAGGGCGCTTATAAATTAGGGCATATTGATTCTCGCCATATGTTGATTCAACTTACAAATGAGGAAGATTTCCAACGCATTTGGACTAGGGAAGTTTGGTATGTGAACAGATTTCCTATGCGTACTTGGTTGGACACCTTCATGGAAGCCTCAAACGGACTCTTCCATTGTTCTATGGGTAAGTCTTCTGGATTGCCGGTTCATTTATTCAATAAAATCTTTCTTTTCTCTTTGGCTCGGATCTTTGGTAAGCCTATGTCGCTTGATAAAGCTACGGCTGAATTATCGAGGCCAAGTGTGGCTAAGATTTTGGTGCAAGTTGACTTACTAAAAGGCTTCGATAAGATTCATATAGATTGTGGTGATTGTATGCCAAGTTTTGTGCAAGTTGTTGAGTATGATAACATGCCTAAGTATTGCAGTCATTGTTCTCTTTTAGGCCATGATAATTTTACTTGTCGTATTCTAAATTCGACTACAAGAAAAATGGAGATGGGGATGGGATGAAGAAGGCTGATCATGGTATAAAAAGGGATGACAAGGAGGATAATAAGAAGGGGATGCTAAAAATGAAGCTTGGATTCGGAAAGAGAAAAATAAAGGTACTCAAGAAGGTACAAGCAAGAATGCTGATTTTAATGGAGCCAAAAAGATGTGCTAAAATCTGTTATTGATCTTACAAAGACGGATGATGGCTCTAAGGTATACACGGCTCCTTTGATGGCGAGAAGGGGTATTTTTGCCACGTCTGTTAATGATGCTTTGTCTAAAAGCTTAAAGGCTATTAAAACCACGGCTGGAATCTCACAAATGGATGGAGGGAGGATGGTCAAATATCTATTCCTGAAGTTCAAGATCCTCGTAGATTATGTACACCTTTACGGGATGATTACGCTATGCGTGTAAAGTCTTCTTCCCATGCAAAGATGAATACATTTGGGTCGCTTAATCTGTCTCCTAGAGCCCCTCAAGTTACATCGCTGAATCAAGTCATGAACATGCAAATGGATTTTAAAGAATCTATGATTGCACTACAGGCCCAAGATGATGATGGTTTCATTCGGTTACTCATAAGAGGAAAAAGAATAGGAGAAATACCCTTCACTGTGAGTTTTTCCTTTTCGTTTTATTCCCTCATTTATTCTCTTAGAAGCTGTTTTTAATGGTGTGTTTTATAAGTTGGAATGCTCGTGGCATAGCTAATGTTGCCACAATCCGTAGAATCAAACGTTTATTCCGCTCTCATGGTGTTTCGCTTATGGCTATTTATGAGCCAAATCTGATTGTGCTGCTATGGGTCCTCTTATTCGGAAGTTGGGTTGTGAAGATGGGGTGAATAATAGAAATAATAGAGTTTGGGTGTTATGGAAGCATGGGCTGAAGTGCATGGTTATTCATGATTCGATCAAGCTTTAACTTTGCAAATTTCTCATCCGCTTTGGGGGAAGCTGTTTGGGTTTCTTTTGTTCACGCTAGCTGTAACAGATTTTCTCGTATATCTCTTTGGGATGAGCTAATGACTATTAGTGAGGTGGAATTCCCTTGGTTGGTTGTGGGTGATTTTAAGCGTGTGTTATTGAGTGAGAAGATTGGAGGAAAACCTATTAATGGTATGGCTGTCACGAAATTTTCGGATATGATTCAATATTCTAATCTTATGGATGCTGGGTATGAAGGTAATGTTATCACATGGTCTAATAATCGTATGGGAAGAAGGGCTATTTATCAAAGATTAGACAGAGCGTTGTATAATGAGCAATGGTTGCAATTGTTTCACTCGACCCGTGTTACTCATTTAGCAAGAACTTGCTCAGATCATGCTCCTATTCTTATCACTTTGCAAATTGAAGGTGAAGTGCGTCATGGCTCATTTCGCTTTCTTAATGTGTGGCTGAAGCATCATTCTTTTCAGGAGCTTGTAAAAACATCTTGGGTTGCCCCTATGGATGGAAGACCGATGGTGTGCTTTGCCAAGAAGCTTGGGCGTCTCCGGAAGACTATATCTGAATGGAATAGGCATATATATGGGAGAATTGATCAGCAAATAAAAAACGCAGAAGATGAAGTTTTATTAAGGGAAGCTGAGTATCAATCTCGTGGTGATGATGTTTCTAGGGCTGCTCTTCATTTAGCCCAGGCGCAATTACTTTCAAAGTTGAAATTGGATGAAGATTTATGGGCCCAAAAAGCTAATTTAAAGTGGTTAAAGGAGGGAGATAGAAACACAAAGTTTTTCATTGTTGTGAAGAAAAGAGGCGAAATTATGTATTCACAAAATAAAGAATGGAGATGGCGTATGGCTGAAAGAGAAAATGAAATTAAAGAGGAGGCTATAAGGTTTTATTCGGAGCAGCTTCAAGGTCATTGTGAGATTCCTTCCGATGATTTTATGTTTCTTATTCCTCGGCTGATTACCGAAGAGGATAACACCTCTCTTACGGCTGTTCCTAATGAGGATGAAGTTCGAATGGTTATTCTTTCTATGAATGGCCAAAGTGCAGCTGGCCCGGATGGTTTCACGGGTGAATTTTATAAGGGTTGTTGGGATATAATTAAGGCTGATTTGGTGCGTGCTATTGGTGATTTCTTTTCTGGGTTTCAAATGCCAAGAAGCTGGACTAGTACTTTAATTGTCACAATTCCTAAGGTGGATTCTCCATCTTCTTTTACGGACCTGAGACCGATTAGCCTCTGCAATTTCAGTAATAAGGTGGTTACAAAATTATTAACGTGTCGTTTGGCTCCCATTCTTCCTCGCATTATTTCCCAGGCAGTGGGTTTGTTCAAGGTAGGGTTATTCATGAGAATGTTTTATTGGCTCAGAAATTATGCAATCTATAAACAAGAAAGTTCGGGGTTCTAATGTGGCTCTCAAGCTTGATATGGCAAAAGCTTATGATCGGTTATCTTGGTTTGCTCTTATTAAGGTGATGCGGCAATTTGGTTTTAATGAGGTTTGGATTGATCTCATCTTCCGGTGTATTTCTAATAGCTGGTTTTCAGTCCTTGTTAATGGTGAAAGTTGTGGCTTTTTTCACTCTACTAGGGGCCTTAGGCAAGGTGACCCCTTATCTCCTTATCTATTTATTATTGCGGCAGAAATGATGAGTAGGGGTTTAAATTTGCTGCATACTATGTTCCCTCAGCACCGGTACCGGATTCATATCAACTCTCCGTTAATCTCTCACCTTGCCTATGCAGATGACGTGATTATCTTTTGTAATGGTTCGAAATCTTCTTTAGAGGCGCATATGAAATACTTGGATTGGTATCAGCATTTTTCGGGCCAGTTAGTGAATATTAACAAGTCTTGTTTCATTACGGGTAATAATGGGAATAGAGATGCGATTGTAGCAGCCACTACGGGTTTTGTAAAACAAGATCTTCCTTTGCTTTATTTGGGATGCCCGTTATACACGGGTAAAAAGAAGATCAGCCTCTTTACTCCTCTCATTAGAAAAATGGAATCGAGACTAGCTTCTTGGAAGGGTAAATTACTCTCTTTTGGAGCCAAACTCACTCTTATTCAATCTTGCTTATCTGCTATGCCTCTCTATTATTTATCCCTTATTGATCCTCCAAAAGGGGTTTTTCGTGCTTTGGAGAAGATTATTATGAGATTTTTTTGGAGTTCTAATGATGGGGAGAAGAAATGTCATTGGCTTTCTTGGAATAAAATGTGCTGGCCGATTGAGGAGGGAGGTTTGGGGTTTCGTAAATTCGAAGATATGGCTATGGCTTTTTCCATGAAACTTTGGTGGTGTTTACGTACTTCTAATTCTTTATGGAGTGAGCTTATGTTGGCTAAATATTGCTGGGAAATTCACCCTATGGATGCATGTATCACATCATACTCTTCTCATATTTGGAAAAGATTAATTGCAGCAAAGCCTTTAGTGGAGGATAGATTAGCTTGGAGGATTGGAAGAGGAGACATTTCCATTCATGAAAACTGGTTAGAAGGGGATATGGGTCAAATTCCTTTTGCTCACATTGAGGTCTCTTCTCTTTTCCATAATGCCGCCCCCAATATTGATCACATCCGAGAGGTTTTTGGCCAGCAGCTGGTTTCTCTAATAACCTCTCATGCTATTTCTTTATCGGACAAGGAGGACGTCCCTATTTGGATGCCTTCTTCTTCCGGTAAGTTCTCTGTTAATTCAGCTTGGAGAGAATGTCGTTCTAGCCGTCCTCACTCTATTATTTACTCGTATTGCTGGAGCAAATATATTCCCAAAAAGATCTCGGTGTTTCTTTGGCGTGCCTTGCATAATGGATTGCCTACGGATGAGAGAATTCGCTCTAAAGGTATCTCCCTTGCTTCCAAATGTAATTGTTGTAATGCAGCAAATGAAGAATCTATGGCCCATATTTTGGTTTATGGAGATATTGCTAAGAGTTTGGAACTTCTTCATGGTTTGTGTGGCATTCGTTGTTTCATGGGTCATTTGAATCATGTCCTCATTAGTTGGTGGCAAAGTCATCCTAATTCTGATTCCAATGTTTGTTCATGGCTTTCTCGTCTCCTTCCGGCTCTTATTTTATGGGAAATTTGGTGCGCTGGAATAAGAGCAGATTTGAAGATGTTAATATGAGCTCCAATGCTATTATTCATAAGGTTCTTTCTCAAGCTTCTAATATCGCTATCTCTTTTTCCCTTTCTTTCACGAAGTCAAGATAATAATTATTTGATGGATATTTTTCATTTGGCCCTAAACCCTTTTTGATTCCTAAAATCCGAATGGTTTTATGGGTTCCCCTAATGTTGATGAGATTAAGCTTAACACGGATGGAGTTTCTAGGGGTAATCCGGGTATTGCTTCGGGGAGGTGTTTTTAGGAATTATAAAGGGATTTTGTTCTTGGTTTCTCCCATTTTTATGGCTGCCATTCCAATATGATGGCGGAGGCTATGGCTGCAAGGGATGGGCTTATTTTAGCTCAAGCGCATGGATTCAATCGTGTTTGGTTAGAGATTGATTCTCAAGTTTTGTTGCGGATTCTTATTCGGGAGTACCACATCCCATGGGCTGTTTGGTATGTTATTTCTCATATTCATAGATTATTGACTCAAATGGATGTTCGAATTACTCATATTCTTCGCGAAGGGAATGGAGTAGCTGATAGTTTAGCTAATTTTCTGATGAGGTCCAAAATTTCACTTTCACCTCTTTTAGTGATATTCCTAGGCCTTGCAAAGGCTGTGTTGTTCGGACAAGGCTAGGATCCCTCATGCTCGTTTTCATTAGCTCTATGGCCAGATTTTTATATAGGTTGTTTTCTATTTATTGTAGTCACCCCTCCTTATATTGTAGAGGACCTTACGACGTGTGTATGGCCTCCCCTAGATTTTCTTATCCTGGTGGTTGAGGTTGTATGTCCCCCATGTTTGTATTTATTTTCTTTATTTAATAAAATTTAGGTACCGTCTCCTTTCGCCAAAAAAAAAAAAAAAAAAGTTAAGACTCTTTTGGTGGGGCATTCGGATTGGTAGTGACCATAGCCTTGACATTTAAAACACTTCACGTTGTCCTTGCTTTTGATCGGCTTCTTTCCTTCGACTTTCTCACTTGTGGTACCCTTGTTGGGTTTCTCCGCTTGAGTGTTGGGCTTTGGATTGCTTGGTGCCACGTTGCTTGTTGCCGAATTACTTGAAAACCCCTTGAAAAAGTCATCTTGTTACCCACCCTTTTTCTTCACTTGCCTCTCGCACTTGATTGATACACAAATTTCTTCAAAAGTAAAGCATGGTTGTAGCTCTACTATGTTGGCTATCTCGACGTCTAGCCCTCCCATAAATCTCGCAATCTTTTGCTCCTCATGCTCTTGCATGTCACAAATAATTGAAAGCTTCTCAAACTCCTCAACGTATTGGGAAACGGTAGAATTCCCTTGTTTTAATTGAATAAGTTTTGTAAAGTTGTCTTGTCGATAAGTACTAGGTAAGAACCTTCGATCAAGATACTTCTTAAACTTGTCCCAAGAATCAATCTTTGATTTTCCTTCACGCCTTCGTTGAGATTTTAGATTTTCATACCATATGGAGGCGTACCTTGTAAGCTTGAGGATAGCCACCTTGAATTTCTTGTGGTCACTATACTCTTTGTATTCAAAAATCCGCTCGCTCTTGAACCCAATCCAAATATCCTTCCGGATCCATAGCACCATCAAAATCGGGAATGTCAAGCTTCAAGCCTCTATCGTCGTCCTCCTAAGCCGTACTTGTTGTTGTCTAGGCCTTGGGCGCCTTACTTCCTTACTTCTTCCTCATCCGAATTGGATTCTTCAACTTCCACATGACCTTGTGGTCTCTCTAGTAAGTGCAACACGCGATCCATTCGTGTACGCAGTTCTTGCATCTCACGATCTCTTCGTAAATTTGCAGCTTGTTCCAAGGTAATTCCACGTGGGCATCCGCTTCTTCCGCCATGATCGTTTACAAAGTTGGAATTTGTAAAAGACCTAAGCTTTGATACCAAATTTGATGCGTAACAAACGCAAGACTTGTTGCTTATGAAACTATTGATGAAGATGATGAAAACAATGATCAAAGTTGCAGCAAAAATAAAGATAGAACACGAGTCACCGGTTAGGATTCACTCTCCTAACGTAAAGACCTCGCTTGGATTCACCGGATAGGCTTCACTCACCTATCGTAAAGAATCCTTTTGAATATTACCTCCTAGACCTAAGGAAATAATAGACAAAAATAAGAACAACCTTGTTCTTTGAAATTTCTCCTTGAGAATTATATAACAATAATCTGAATTTTTACAACTTAGATCTATCCCTATTTATAGTTGTTTACAAATCATCCTAATCTAACAAGGAATAGAAAACTAATCCTAAAAGTATACACATTAAGAATACTACCCTTCCTAGGAATAGAAAAGTCAGCCTATACAAGCTAGGAATCAAAATCACGGAAGGAAACTCGAAATCGGCAAGCCTAGGGCGATCGCCCTCCTCGCCACAAAGCGATCGCTTGTGGGTGGCTGTCCCAGTTTCTTTCAAGCGATCGCTTTCCCTGCTAAGGCGTCGCTCTTGGCCAGATTGTTGCCTATGCCTTCTTTCTCCATATATCGCTCCTCGTCGTGCACGTGACCTCCAAAGGTCTTCCAAACTCACGAAACTTGCCTTCTTGCAACAACAAAGCCTCGAGACACAAAGTCAAACCATCTTCGTCCACTTGTAATGCATCCATGGCTTTGTTTGGGTCTTTGCGAAGATTGTAACTCAATGCTCCCGCATCACTTTTAGAGGATCAAAAGACTTGTTTTTAAAGGATAAACAAGAGCTCAATAGAGATTGATTGTTGGAAGCTTTGAGGATCCTTTTAGAGGTTCAAAAGACTTGTTTACAAAGGATAAACAAGTGCTCAATAGTGGTTGATTATTGGAAGCTTTGTGGATTCTTTTAGATGATCAAAAGACTTACTTTCAAAGGATAAACAAGAGCACAATAGAGATTGAATGTTGGAATCTTTGTGATCCTTATAGATGATCAAAAGACTTGCTTTCAAAGGATAAACAAAGCGCAATAGAGATTGATTGTGGAAAGCTTTGACGATCTTTTAGATGATCAAAAGACTTGTTTTGAAAGGATAAACAAGTCCTCAATAGAGATTTATAGTTGGAAGCTTTGTGGATCCTTTTAGAGGATCAAAAGTCTTTATTACAAATGATAAACAAGAGCTCAATATAGATTGATTGTTGGATGCTTTGTGGATCCTTTTAGAGGATCAAAGACTTGTTTTTAAAGGATAAACAAGAGCTCAATAGATATTGATTGTTGGAAGCTTTGAGGATCCTTTTAGAGGTTCAAAAGACTTATTACAAAGGATAAACAAGTGCTCAATAGTGGTTGATTATTGGAAGCTTTGTGGATTCTTTTAGATGATCAAAAGACTTACTTTCAAAGGATAAACAAGAGCACAATAGAGATTGAATGTTGGAATCTTTGTGGATCCTTATAGATGATCAAAAGACTTGCTTTCAAAGGATAAACAAGAGCGAAATAGAGATTGATTGTGGAAAGCTTTGACGATCCTTTTAGATGATCAAAAGACTTGTTTTTAAAGGATAAACAAGTCCTCAATAGAGATTTATTGTTGGAAGCTTTGTGGATCCTTTTAGAGGATCAAAAGTCTTTATTACAAATGATAAACAAGAGCTCAATATAGATTGATTTTTTGATTCTTTGTGGATCCTTTTAGAGGATCAAAAGTCTTATTTTTAAAGGATAAATAAGAGCTCAATAGAGATTGATTGTTGGAAGCTTTGAGGATCCTTTTAGAGGTTCAAAAGACTTGTTTACAAAGGATAAACAAGTGCTCAATAGTGGTTGATTATTGGAAGCTTTGTGGATTCTTTTAGATGATCAAAAGACTTACTTTCAAAGGATAAACAAGAGCACAATAGAGATTGAATGTTGGAATCTTTGTGGATTCTTTTAGATGATCAAAAGACTTGCTTTCAAAGGATAAACAAGAGCACAATAGAGATTGAATGTTGGAATCTTTGTGGATCCTTATAGATGATCAAAAGACTTGCCTTCAAAGGATAAACAAGAGCGCAATAGAGATTGATTGTGGGAAGCTTTGACGATACTTTTAGATGATCAAAAGACTTGTTTTGAAAGGATAAACAAGTCCTCAATATAGATTTTGTTGGAAGCTTTGTGGATCCTTTTAAAGGATCAAAGTCTTTATTACAAATGATAAACAAGAGCTCAATATAGATTGATTGTTGGATGCTTTGTGGATCCTTTAGAGGATCAAAGACTTGTTTTTGGATAAACAAGAGCTCAATAGAGATTGATTGTTGGAAGCTTTGAGGATCCTTTAGAGGTTCAAAGACATTTAGGATAAACAAGTGCTCAATAGTGGTTGATTATTGGAAGCTTTGTGGTTCTTTGGATGATCAAAGACACTGCTGAAGGATAAACAGGCACAATAGAGATTGATTGTTGGAAGCTTTGGGATCTTTTAGATGATCAAAAGACTTAACAAAGGATAAACAAGTCCTCAATAGAGATTGATTGTTGAAGCTTTGAGGATCCTTTTAGAGGTTCAAAGAATTGTTTACAAAGGATAAACAAGTGCTCAATAGTGGTTGATTATTGGAAGCTTTGTGGATTCTTTTAGATGATCAAAAGACTTGCTTTCAAAGGATAAACAAGAGCACAATAGAGATTGATTGTTTGAAATCTTTGAGATCCTTTCGATGATCAAAAGACTTGTTTCAAGGATAAACAAGACAATAGAGATTGATTGTGGGAAGCTTTGACGATACTAGATGATCAAAAACTTGTTTTGAAAGGATAAACAAGTCCTCAATAGAGAT